>CAMZMU010000085.1:1200000-1695233 GCA_947311845.1 Poa pratensis | reverse complement strand
GAAAAAAAATCTTGAAAACAATGGGTGTCGACGGCTGAAGCACTAGTCCCATCAAACTATGTTAGACAAATATCCGTCAGCTAGTTGCCGTTTGATCCCTAGCATGGGAGGACACGTTGTCGCACCAAGGTGATTCACAAGCCTCCTGGCCCAGTCGCCACCCCCAGACGCGTGGTAGCTTGACTCCTTGTTTTCGTAATCGACCTTGAGGGACCTCTAAGATCATCTTTGCAAGATAGATAATTTTCTCTTCATAATTGTCACATCTCTTTTTGGCAGATGTTGTAATCTCTTCATTTTTTTCTTGTGCCCTTAAGTCTCTAAATTGTGAAAGACTAGTTTTCATAATGGACCAATTAGTTAATATACCACTGAACCACTTTCTGTTAAAATAATGACAACGAGCCCTTATTGCAGTGATGCTAGTACTCCCTCCGTTCCATATTAGTTATTTCAAAACGGATGTATTTAGACATATTTTTAGTACTAGATACATCTATATTGGAGTCAATTAAAATGAAACGGAGGGAGTATATCCGTTGCTCCTTTTTACCAACGATGCTAGAGCCGAATGGCAGGAACAACACTCTGCATAATTTTTACCAAACATGAATAAACACTATGCTTGCTCTACGGAGGGCTACATGGGGAGTAGTCATGTCCAAGTAGACAACATTTATTTACCGTGTTGTAAATTTGCTTTACTGAGGACTCGATAGTTTTTAGGAGGGCGAAGAACAGAGGGAGACAGTGGGCTTTGCACATCATAATTCCTTGCTGGTTTTCGTATTCTCTCTAAGTTTTTTCAGAAACTTCGGACATAAAAGCACAGACCGCATACTGGCCCAGCTCTGATGCTAACAGTAAATTTAGGAAATATCTAACTGGAAAAAGAGTGAAAACTAGCAGCTAAGACCGAACTCAGAAAGCGTCGATCAAAAACAAGACCTGCAGGTTGAGAGCTAACTGAAACGGCTGAACTCGGACAGCAGTGCCTGAACCACATGAGAACCACGTTATGCCTACGAAAATGGCAACACTGTTGTTTATCTAACTACTACTACTATTATTGTCTCGTCATGCAGGCTTGGAAATATTTCTGGCGTGGTCTCACACTGCCATATCGACTATCGAGCCCGACGAAGAAGTCAAGTTGTCTGCATAATCTACTACCACACTGGGAACTTTCTGATGCCTTTCATGCCTAGGAATGAAGGAGTGGCAAGACAAGCAGGGGAAGTTATCAGAGACTAGTGCTTGAGATGGCAAGAGTATGTAGGGTAACATAGAAAAGCAAGCAGTCCTAATATAGTGGCAAGGGCATGCAGGTATCTGCTGGCTCATGGAGAGAAGAGGATCTTCCGAAATATAACAGCTTGTAGATGTGATTCTGAAATTAATTTTATTTATAGTCTTTTTTGTGTTTCCACTATAAAGTGTACTCCGTAAAACGTACACCTAATTGTATGTTGCACTGCATGTACACAAGCGAAGCAGCGGAACTTGCCAACTATAGTTCGGCGAGCCAATAGGTGAAGGAGGGTAAAATGGGCTATTAGTGGGTTAAATTTTACACATGTATAGGCAGAAATCTCCTGGTCTTTGTAGGCCGCAGCCTGGTTTTGCACCCCTTCTCACATTCGGCGATCAAACGTTTTCTCTTCTAGCTTGCAATTGTTAATTTTGAGTTGAGAAGATCTCCCGATAACAAGTCCCCTTAGCATCTAGAGGAAATGAAAAGCTCTCAAAAAATAAAATCTGGAGGAAACAAAATGAACCGCTCTTAGAAAGAGTACTAATTAATTCTTCTACCGACTAGTTTTGCCTTGTGACCCATAAGACTCTTCAGGTTGGTTAGCATTAGAGATAATACTTTTTTATTGCAGGGAACATGATCACTGGTGCTTCGAATATATTTCTCAAATCTTCAATATTAGTCGCTAAAGCGATCCATGACATGTGCTGGTTCAGATATTTTCAGAGGCCCGAGAGATTAAGTCTAATATGTTGGGGGCAGATACACGATTCCACGGCATGTATCAAACTTTAAGATTAGTTTTTAACCAATGGATATGCAGCAAAATATAAAACAATACCATATGCGTAATTCTTATATTACATAAAAGTTAAACTGGATCAACCTACTCGATAAGACAGGTCATGGATAGATATGTAACTTGTAAACTCATTTCCATCACCTAATAATCAACCTACTTATCAAGTATCAACAATTAGCTGGATTCATTTCAAGTGATGAAGTCTCACAGGAAATACAGAATAGACACCTATTGTTCCGGAGGATTCTCTTCTATTCTGTAGCGTATATGGTGCTGCTGAGACTTGTAAGATGTCCAGTGTCTCTGGTGTATCTCCTTAATGTTTTCCTCGAGCGAATTTCTCATGTGACATGTAAGGTCTGAATACCACCCACGGTTGTGGCGACTGAATTCGATGTCGTTGTAAGCTTCCCAATGTCTTCCATGTCTACAACTACAACTAAACAAACTACTGCAAATCAAACAGAAAAGTACAATGATATGTCCCATACAGCAGCAAAATGGAAGGATGAAGTGATTATAAATATATGAGGAAACAATAAGTACGGCAGATAGCAATGACTCAACCATCATATATAAAGACCCGGAAACTGACCAGCAGAATGGAGGAGGTACTCAGTATAAATACACGAGGAAACAGTAAGTAATGCAGATGGCAATGACTCAACGGAACATATATAAAGCAGCTGAATTATACACACAGAAAACTCATTCGAGAAATACTTCAACAGCCCAATATTTATGAGTACAATAAAAACAAAAACAGCACACAGCAGCTGCAGCTTCATGTAACTTTGCACCGCAAGATAAAATTTAGATAAAGCATCTTTTTGGGAGCTCATCTTTACATGAGGCCTCGTTTTGATCATAACATCACCAGTGGGTTACAGATTAATGAAGGCAACTCACATGTATCTAGTTTCCATATATACTAAGACCACCTCTTGCTCAGTAGTTTTGATATGGTTAGGTCCGTGTCACCGAATCCATCCATGACGGCCTTCGCGGAGTGAAATTCTGCTCTGGCAGTGAGGCTGGGATGGGCAATCAGAAATAAGGTAAACCCGCAACATAGTAAACAACTCTATTCAGTGTTGACTAAGTATATAGAAGGTGAAATTGTCACCTGCTTCGAACAACTATGCACGGCATCCCAATGCACTCAGCTGCGGTGACGCTGGGCTGGCTGCCTGCTACAAGAATACAGTTTTGCACATCACATCTGACATATTCGGACCCAGCTCGCAGGGTGGTTATTATCTTCTCGGAACTGAGAATCATGATTGAAGAGTTAATTCCTGAGAGTTTTGTGCAAGAAATGAAGTATAATCTGGAGACAGAAATAACCTTTTGGATGGTGTGTTGATGTCCACGCTGAGTTTTAGAAGTGATGCAACCTCTTCTGCTATTCTCTGCTTCTCTGCAGAAGCTGTCACAATGCAGCACGTGGAAATAAGTTTGGATGGTACGGATAAGAATGCAGTTTCTCAATTTAGTAATGCTCACCAGCCTTTTGTGCTTCCTTGGTAAGCTGTTCGTCCAAACTAGAGGCGACTCCTTCGCCAAGAACAAGCTGCCCATAAAAGCTTCTTTCGACCTCCTCTTTTCCGACAATATTTATTTTCAAAGTTCTCTCCGGGCCTAACTTTTCAATTATTGATCTGCAGTAGGAAATAAATCTGTATACAGTTTCTCTTACATCATTTCAACAGTAACTGGATGATTTGGAGAACACCACTTCCACATATATCACAGTCTTATTTTGAGATGAAATGCAAGTCTTCACAAGAAAAAAATTCACTCCAAAAACTAGACATGACAAAGAGGAGCTATGAACGTTAAATTGAACCTTGAAATCTTCTCTCCATTTCTGCCATAGGTTGTCAATATGGCTACAGGCACGCCCTGACTAAGTGCATCATCGATGAACCTTTGAATGATTTCATACAAAAAAAAATCAGATGGCAGATGACTTAAAGTCCCGGATCGAGTCATTTATTGAGCAAACATAGGGACATAAACTATTCATTGACATTAAATCATACTGAAAGGGACAGAACATGCAGATTACAGTTAAATCTATACAATGATCCACAATTCTTTCAAATTTCGTACAGCAGAAAAAAATCTACTTATGCTCATTGCTTCTTACAGTTAAACCATGGTAATCCTGAAAGTGTGAATCAATCATAGCAACAACTATCTTGGGATTTGTTCTCTAGGTGTTTGCAAGAAATAGAAATAGACAGGAACTAGTAGACATACTTCTCAACTCCAGGCCGCAGTGGTATGGCATCAGAAACAGAGAGCTTTTCCAAAGCTTTCAGCTATAAGAATCGTGCATAAAGAAGTCATTATAAGGGCATTTCAGCTCAGATACAAATAAGTAGGAAATAAACCATTTAGCATTAGAATTTAGGGTCTAAAACTAAACTCATATATTGATTCCAGATCAAATGATATATTAAATGATAGAAGGAAAGAAACCCTCTAGCCATTTCGGTCTCCAGTGCAAAAATTAAACACATAATTTGATTGAAGAGTAACAGTACGTAAGAAATTTGATTGTTTGCGTTGAACAGGAATAAGTAATATAATTCTCGTTTCACAGTATTATCTAAATCCACTGAGTTCCAGAGTCCCGGTTGTAAATACCAGTTTGCTACCCAGCTTCCTTAACAGAATTAAGCATGATACACCTATGAGAATGAGGATATATACTAAATATAGTTATTTTTACACATGAAACAAGATGAACCACATTTGCAAATTTTAGTTGGAATCAAGGTAGGAGCCTATGATATAGATGATCAGAATTTTCATACTGTTTTGATGATAATGCCAGATATAATCTGTTCCAAAATATAAGATGTTTTTGTGGGTTCAAATAGCCTACCAAAAGGTTCTATATTTTGGAACAGAGGTAGTAATATTTAAGTGCATCCATAGAGTAAAGCAGCTACGGAATGGTTGGTCAGAAAATAAATACATATATATCAACCTTCTCACGAAGAACACTTTTTATAAATGACCCTTTCTCACTAGTCGGCAAAGATGTTGGCCAGCCAATCTGTGTGGTAGAAGAAAGAATGGAGATGAGTATCCGTTTAATTTCGATGTTTCCATTCAACAAAAAGAGTAATTAGTCAGATCCACAACTCTATGTTATATAATGAGCATTTTGTTGTACAGGAGAAATAAATACATAATCATATTTGACCAATTACGGCAGTTGGGAGAAGAAACAAAGAGTACCCTGTCAAAGAATAACGCCACCATTATTTCCTCGTCGCCACGAGCTTTCCTAAAAAACTATGAAGATTTAGAGAAATGAAAAGTATATAAATCTCATGCAGCCCAGTCCAAAGATGTCGTTTATAAAGCAGCCGATAAAAAATACTAGAAGCCACAAAATGCAATAAATAGAAAAAACTATAATCAAATCCATGATATCTATGATGAGGCTAAATAATTAAATACGCACCTCCTCAAATCAGCATATATTGGCTCCGTCCAATTCGCACAATCTAGACCAAGATTTTTGAATGCTGATGAAAAAGTTGGATAGCATTAAAACGAGATGGCGAATATGGAAGATGAAAACTTGGATTCTATACACAACATTATTTCTAGGCAAAATGCTGCACCCTAATGACGCCATATTGTGTACTACGTCATGTTTTAAATTCAAAACATGGCATGGAATAGCCGAGAAATAATGAAGTGCCAAAGAAATGAAACAGTATTTGGTAATAAGCACATAAAAGCAAAGCTTTCTTTACATTGTTCGCACCTACATTGAAAGCTTGGCGATTGCCGAAGCGGTACACATCTGCAAGAACTCTGGAACAAGAAAGAAACAAAAAATTGTCAATCAGAAAGAGATGAAGGTATCAGTACTCATCAAGTAACAGCCAAAGCCAGTATTGCAATGCCAGAACCTGCATAGCTATCTGGCAAATGTGACCCCTACAGGAAACACAATTCTGGTCGATGTAATCGCTAGTATTTGCACAAACAATTAGACATTGAGCGTATCAAATCGACGTAAGAGCGCAATCAAAACAACCAGATACCGGCACCCAATTCTAGCATAAGGATGAGTACTAATTCCTGTAACTTTCTACATTTACAGGGCAGCTCTATCTCTATTAATTCCATATGACTGTAGCCAGACTAGACGAGTAACAGCAATCAATGTAGTTACAGAAGTAGAGCGTGTCACACACACTGGGGATCCAATCGGCAAAACTAGATTAGATACAGCAACTTAATCCATGAGCCAATCAGAAATGCAGAGCAGGTCACACACACTATTGGGGATCCATGAGCCAATCAGCAAAAAGCAAGGATTTTTCGAGGCCTGACCCTTCGACCTCGAGAAGCACGGCCACCTTCGGCTCGGCGGAGCCATCCGAGGACGGGGCGGCGCACCGGAGCGGCGCCGTCCGGCGACGGCGGGCTGGAATCGGGGCGGCGGCCGCGCGGAGAAGGAGTGGGCTGGTGACGGAGGACGGGGCCTTCGCGGCGTCCGTCGGCGTCAGTGCCGGCGCCGGCGCCGTGTGTGGTGTCCGGAGCAGGACGCATCGGGCGGCGGCGGGCATGGCGGCGGCGGAGGCGAGCTGAGCTACAAGACAGTGGAGATATTTCTGTTTGGCCAGACACGTGGACCCGTTGAATATGTGCTCCACAATGAATTCTATTTCTTTCTTTTTTTCAGAAGAAATATGGTGAAAATATATATATTTAACTAAAATGTGGTACTGCATCTGTACTCTGAAAGACTGAAAAGACATTATCATGCTAGAAAAACATGTTGTTTTGCAAGAGGGAATGAGAAAAGGCAATGTCGATATAATGAAACAACAAAAATTGTTTGTTGTGTGTTTATGTCCAAAGAAATCGATCACATGGTATCTCCCCCTGGTCTCTCCTGGTAGCATCGTGAATTAAGAAGATACGTGAATGCACAGCTTGTAATCTCACTGTTCCCTTCCCTGTGGGAGCTCAAAACTTTACAGTGCAGAAAGATGGTACTCCCTCCGATCCATATTAGTGGGCACAACTTTGTCTAGATACACATGTATCTAGTCTAAATACTTAACTAGATACATATGAATTTAGACAAAGCTATGCCCAATAATATGGATCGGAGGAGTACTAATTATCTTACGAGCATCCACGACATGTCCAAGATACCGACGAGGAGGTTTATATCCTTTTCTTAGCTATTCCCCTTATAAAACTGCACTCTCCAACAAAGTTGTAGATAGGCTTTGCTTACATGCAACCCAGCAAACAAACATAATGAAATACCATGTGTCCTTTCGTATGACCCATGTGAGCATGGTTGAGTTTGAACAAATTTTGATGATGCGGAAATTCACGACACCTCACATACCTAAGAGTAAGCGACGAGCAAACCAACTATATACAAGAGACATTCTATTCGAGCTGGAAGAGAAATGATGAGACTATGAGAGCGAAAGAGTTTGTATGAAGGGTATATATGGTATGGGGTTGAAAGTGCCTGCCGTGCCTCTTATCCAGTTATTATGTACATAGTGCTAAATGAAACCAGAACCAGCTGTTGTTGGTTCATTACTTTTGTCAAACAGAAGGTATTACACACAGCTCTTATCTTAATAAAACTTCAAACAGCAACGACAACTGTGATATAAGAGCGACAATGATGTAAGGGTGAAGCGGAAAAACGACGAATGTGATATAAGCTCAAGGACAAGAAGCAAACAACAACAAAACTGAAAATCCTACGCAGCTGGAACTCGTCGTAGTATTTAACTGCTGAAGAATACACTGACCAACATGAAATGGACGCCGGCTAAAAGTTACTCCCTCCGTTCTGAATTAATTGACTCAGATTTAGATTTAGTACACATTGTACTAAATCTGAGTCAACTAATTCAGAACGGAGGGAGTACTACATAGATGAATGGGTGTGTTTTTCTTTCTTTACACCCTTGCCCAACTGTACTACATCAACCGTTCATAAAGCTACAATCAGCTTCGAGGCCTCTTAGCTGCTGTAATTAATGAAATCTCCAGATAGCTTAAATCTGTGTAAAACATCAAAATGTGGTCCCACTATCTTGAAATTTTGTTGTTGAGCACTTCCCAATACCTCTCATGCCTAGGAGCAACAATGAAGCAAAGCAAGTAAAGTAAAGACAAGATATGACATGACATGGTATTTTGGTGGTGAAGAGAGATGCAGGAGAGCAAACTGGAGGAAGAAGTACAATATATATTGAGCTTAGGATGTCTGTCCCTTTATATATCATTTTGAAAAAAGTCATCTCCATTATTAGCTCCAAGTAGGTAAGTACGATATATATATATATGAAAGTAAAACAGTAGGAGAGGCTCCTACTGTGGTATATTAATATAACACAGCTTTACATAGGTCCAAAGACCTTAATTACAGAGTGCAGCAACGAGTGAGAAAAAAACTAAAGTCTATCTGTAAAACTAGAGATACTAGAAACCAGGTTTTGAGGGACCCTGAACCTAAGAATAGATAGATCCGCTATGACTCTAGCCTTCCACCCATAGAAGCTTGGGTTAACACCATTAAAAATGAGATTGTTCCTTTCTTTCCATTTACCCCAAGCCGCAATGGTGAAGATTTCCAAGAAAAGAGGCCCTTGATATGCGGACTTTGCTTGAGCAATAATATCAAATCTGTCCAACAAGGTGTTCCAAGTGATGCCAATTTTCGTCCAGTAGTGAATACTAAAAGGGCAGTCAAAGAATGAATGCTGAAGAGTTTCTTCATGCCCAGTATTGCAAAGTACACAAGATACGTCTTGACCAATATTGAAATGTCTTCGTTTCAACAGTGGTAAATGTAAGGGTGTCACGCGGCATGTGCATAGGCCTGCATAAGTAGAAATGTAACATAAATTCTATTAGCGCATCTAAACACAGAGGTAAATGTTTGCTCAACTCGTCTAGGTGCTACACATTCTCTTTTATTTTTTCACTTGGATTGCGGATGTGTGCATTGATATGTTGGCACTCCCGGTCGCGAAGACGAAGCACAGCCAACAAAGCATGCCCGTCGTCGCCATCTTGAGCAACGCCATGGGTGTGTGCTCTCTCGTAGCTAGGCTGCTGCAACAACGAAGAGGTAGTACTGTGGATGTGGAGTGGCTTTGCTGGTTGGATGGGGAAGAAGCAATGTGGCTCCTACCTCCTATATACTACAAGATCAGCTCAGCTGCCATTCCAAACTACAGGAGATCGAGAGAGAGAGAGAGAGAGAGAGAAAGAGAGAGACTAGAGATGTCACAGCGCCACAGTGGATTGAAGACGCTGCCGTGCGGCAGTGTACAAAAAATACAGGATATCGATTCTGCGTTGCGGTCGTGCCGCTGGGTGTAATGGTTAATTGCCTCTTTTGTGCTACAAATCCAAGTAAATGCATTGCACCGTAACTGGCGTTCCGTATTCATAGTCCAGCTCTCTACTCCACGAAACAGAGGTGCATGCATGCAGCGGAGATCCCATGGGATTTGTTGAGCTGAATGTTGCTGCTGCTGCAGCTGTACATCACATATATTTTCATATGCATGCAATTTTACAAAGATTATGTTTATCATAAGTTGGATATATATGTTGACCCAACCTAAGTATGACTTGTTGATCCAAAAATCATATGGAAGACCCGAAAATGCTAGGCAGCTAATCTTGTCATGGTGATCAAATAGAACTACTTGATTGTGCAAAACAGGGTTAGTATGAAGTTTAGGTTAATCAGAGCCATCGGATTAACTTGGAATGTAAGTTAATATTTGGTGCTTTTGCTGCTTGAAATACAATGATGTTTTTTATATGAGATCCACGAGGGAGCTCCTTTGGTAAAAAGAGAATCATAGAAAAGCACACATAGGTTAAGAAGTCATTTGAGTTAAACACCCATCAGCCTTAGCGTAGATGATCAATTACACTTTGTTCATATCTGCCTAAAAAGAAAGTGAAGAGAAAAAGGGGCACACGATGAGGCGGTACTTCCAGAATAACCATGTGCAGACCAACAGGTTGCTACAGTAGGAGCAAGATATAGCACGCGGACTTACAACCTGTCCCTATTGGTACATATACCGAGCCCACAACTTACTTCTTTGTTGCTAACTACTCTAACTGATCAGCCATTTACATCTAGCCCCTCTGTCGCACACGTGTCATCGCCCAGTATAGACCGGATTGGCGACTATGTGAATGAATGAGCGTTGTCCATTGTAGAGGGCATGGCAATTAGGGTTGCAACCTGCATAGTGGCGGGCCTATATAGGCTATCCCATAAGGACAAGACAAATAAACAGGACGAGATAAATAGATGGTCAGCCAAACTGCACGAACATGCTACTGGGAACTTTCCGCTACCTCCTATTCATATGCCTATGAGTAACCAAAAAGCGGAGCAACTAAAGACAAGATATACCATGGTCATTGGCTATGCATGGGAAGAGAGATGTATGCGTGGAAACACAGAGGAAATATGGTATATATGGAGATAACTTTTGTATCGATTACTTAGCCACCATGTCATCTCTCATTATTAATTACGTAACATGAGTTCACTGAGAGGGGTAAGGTGGGTGTGCTAGGTAATAGGATGTGTGGTGAGGGCAAAGTAGCTTAGGGCCCTTTTGTTTGGGCTGGCTGTGCCTGGCTATGGGTGCTGTGTAGAAAAGCTGCTGTGTAAGAGAATCTGCTTTTCTGAGTGGAGGTATTTGGTAAACTAGCTGGCTGTCTGACTGTTGATTGTGGAATTGTGTGAAACACCCTTTACATTCATGAAAAGTCATATTGTTGCTGCTAACGTGTAATAAATAACATATGCAACTAAAATTCAAGTAGAACTTCATATCCATACAATTGTCATTACATAACCATCACGAATATATAGTTGTCCAAAATACAATTCCACTACATTATACTAGCTAACTCAATTGTCATTACATCTTATATATTTTCATAAGCATGGAATTTTAGAAAGATTATGTTTATCATAAGTTGGATATGTTGACCAAACCTAAGTATGACATGTTGATCCGTAAATCGAATGGAAGACCCGAGAATCTGGGGTAGCTAATCTTGTCGTGGTGATCAAATAGAACTATTCGATTGTGCAAAACATGGTTAGTATGAAGTTTAGGTTAATCAGAGCCATCGGATTAATTTGGAATATAAGTTAATATTTTGTGCCTTTGCTGCTTGAAATACATTGATGTTTTTGAGATACACGAGGGAGCTCGTTTGGTAAAAAGAGAATCATAGAGAAGTGCACGTAGGTTAAGAAGTTATTTGGGTAAAATACCTATCTGCCTCAGCGTAGATGATTAATTACACTTTGTCATATCTGCCTCAGCGTAGCTAAACAGAAAGTGAAGAGAGGACAGTCACGAAGAGCGGCACTCGGTGAGGCCGTACTTACATAATAACCACGTGCAGAACATCATAAGGCTTCAGCACTAGTAAGAGAAGGGACACTGACTTGCTCCTCTTCCTCCTCTCCCCTTTCTCTCTTCCTTCCCTCCCCTTGAGAGTCTCCCGAGTGCTCCCGGCTCCTCTCTCCTTCCTCTCCGGCGGCGCGGCCGCTCGGAGCTGGTGGGGGGGAGGAGGCCGGCTCCTCTGTACAGTAGTAGTACTAGGTGTAGTCTTTGCCTGCTTGCAGCCTGGCGCTATGCCGTCTTTCTTTCCTTGTCACCTGGTGAGGTCAATCTCGAGCAGCGACCTTTGCCTGGAGAAGCTCTCGCTCAGTGCTCGTCCTTGGTGGATGGGGTGCGGAGGGGACGGATCCGAGGGCGCCTGCTTCAATAAGCTCGGTGCGGCTTCTACGCGGGGAGATCTGGAGCGGCTCTCACCCGATCTTGTCGTCTCGGCGACGGGAAGGCTGGGTGGTGAGGCGTTTTGCTCAGATCTGCTTGTGGTGGAAGCTTGGAGGGGTGATCTTTGTGCGGCACCTGGCTATTGTTCATCCGCAGCGACGAGCTGCTGTTTCTATGCAGGTGCTGCTCCTGGGAGTAGGAGGAAGGTGGGTTGGGTGCTTGCTTCCTCTTTTCCTTCTCTGGCCGACCGAGGTGGTGAGGGGAGAAGGGGGTGGTGGTGGGCATCCAGTTTTGGTCGAGGTGCTGCAGGTGGTCTTCTTCTTCGTGGGCTTTGCTCCGGCCGGCCGTGGCGGCGAGGGGAGCGGCCGTGCGAAGGTGGGTGCTGGTGGTGGAGGTCCTACGCGCTGCGGTGGCGGCTGGAAGCTCGGGTGGAAGCGGGAAGACGGCGCTTTGGCCGTGCTCCTTCAGCGAGGCTAGAGTCCGTTGCTTGCGACGGATGGCGTCTGCGGTCTTCTACAAGGTGGTGGCGCCTTCTTCCCGCCGGCAGTGGTACGGCGTCGTCGGCAGCGTGCAGGAGTTTGGGGTGAGCCGGTGGTGGATCTAATTGCGTTTTCTTCAGGTAGCTCGGGGTGCTCGGTGCAAGTTTCGGGGTCCTTTTTGTAATTTCCTTTTCTTTTCGGACCTATTTGTAATTTGTACTGTGCTTCCTGTTATTTGAATCAGATCCTTTCAAAAAAAAAGAAGGGACACTGACTTACAATCTGTCCCTACAGCTACAGGTACATAAACCGAGCCCACGTCTTACTTCTTTGTTACTGACTACTCTACTGTTGCATACGTATCATCGCTCAGTATAGATTGCAGAAGCGACATTGTATGTGCCCGCGACATGTCCATTGTAGAGGGCATGGCAACTAAAGTTGATACCAGAACAATGGTGCGCCTATATGTGCTATCCCGCATGGACAAGACGAACAAGCAGTACGAGATGAAGAGGTGGGCAGCCAAAATAGATGCACCTGCTATTGGGAACTTTCCGATGCTTCCTATTCATGTGGCTATGAGTAACCGAGAAGCTGAGCATCTAAACTCGAAAGCCAAGATATACCATGGTGGGAAGAGAATGTATGAGAGCACACACCGAGGAAGTATGGTATATATAGGTTGTGTATCGTGTTCTCACCATGTCATCTCTCATTATTAGTATCGTGACTCTCTATCTATGATAAGGTGGGTGTGTTAGGTAATAGGATGTGTGGTAAGGGAAAACTAGCTTAAGAATTTAACGTCCAATGGTTTCAAGGTTGAGATAGAAAAAGGTAGACTATTGGAAGCTGAGTGACATGTATAATGTGTACGAGAAATAATTGAGAATTCAAGCATCATAGTGCAACATGTGACATGGTAGTAAAGTTTTGTTTCCAGCAGCACAACCAAAGCTAATGCTCAGTGGTGAGGGGATGTTTGTTGGATGATAAGACAAGAATGATGCATGTTTTTACGACAACGACCGTGACGATTCTAATACTTTTTTTACCTATTGTGTGTTGTGCCTAATGGATGGGCAGTCTTCGAAAAAAGTCAAAGCTAATCTTGGTTATAAAATAGAACTATTCGATTCTGCAAAACAGGGTTAGTATGAAGTTAAGGTTACTCAGAGCCATCGGATTAATTTGGTGCTTTTGCTGCTTGAAATACAATGATTTTTTTATATGAGACCCACGAGGGAGCTCGTTCGGTAAAAAGAGAATCCTAGAAAAGCACACATAGGTTAAGAAGTTATTTGGGTTAATCTGCATAGCGTAGATGATTAATTATACTTTGTTCAGATCTGCCTCAGCGTAGCTAAACAGAAAGTGAATAGAGGACAGTGGCAAAGAGCGGCACTCGCTGAGGCCGTACATCCATAATAACCACGTGCAGACCATCATGAGGCTTCAACACCAGTACTAAGAGACGGGGCATGGACTTGTAATCTGTCCCTACAGGTACATTCACCAGGCCCACGTTGTACTTCTTCGTTGCTAACTACTCTAAGTGATTAGCCATTTACAGGTAGCCCCCCTGTGGCACACCGGAGTACCGCACACGTATCATCGCTCAGTATAGATTGGAAGTGTGATCTTCACTAGTGGGGAAAAGCCTATCGCTGGCGGACGAAATTGGACTACCGCTGGCGGGCGGGCGCACGCCAGCGATCATTACGCCAGTGGTAATTTTTACCACTGGCGGACGGCCGCCCGCCAGCGGTAAGGCCCGTTACCGCTGGCAGGCCCAACTGCTGCTAGCCAGCGCTAGGTTAGACAGTGCTGGCGTCCAGCCACGGCCGCAAGCGGTACATTTTTTTGAATTTCTTTTTTTCGAAAAATCGTATTCCAGTACAGTAAATTCAAATACAGCCGTCAAACAAACAACAGAAATATAGACGACCACATACAAATGATCAAAGTGCCATACATAGATACCTTAATTAGTTCATCACACAAGCATCACAAATTAACCTAACACGACATAGTACTTAAGCTAAAGTTCGATAAGATAAACAACATGCATTAGTTCATCACTTAACCCTAACTTGAAATTTAACCTAAAGCTACTCATCGAGATGACCCCAGCATGAATTTATGTCGGATGAGTCGTCGGACCCATCGAGATCATCCCAGAAGCTAGAGTCGAAGCTCGAAGAATCAGAATAGTCGCCGGTCTTCTTGCACGGCGGCGCTGCACTAGAGGGTCCGGCGACGTCGGAGCTCGCCTGCCTCTTCTTGTTCCTCGAGGCGTAGAAGTCCAGGTCCGCCTGCACCAGATCGGGGCGGTTCTGGCGCAACGCGTCCATCCGCCACTCGTCGATCTGGGCAGCGCGGCGAGCTATCCCCTGGCGGCGGTTACGCCGCGCCTCGTCTACGTCGACGATCTCCATCGGCGGCGCGAGGAACTCAGCCTCCTCCCGGTTCGGAACGTCGGGCAAGTTGAGCTCAGCACGCGACCGTCAAAACCTCCAGGCTGCCGCGTCGAATGCGCGCGCGGCGAGCTCCGCCGTGTCGAAAGTCCCCATGTACCAACGGTGGCCGTCCACGGTGATCTCCGCGGACCAGCGGCCAGATGGGCAGTGACGGACGCCAATGAACCCGCTCATGGAGCGGCGGCGCGGCGGCATTCGCTGCATACAAGGCAAATAAAAAATGTTAAACAACAAATTTCAGTACAGAAATTGTAATAAGATGTAAAAACACAAACAAAAAGATTAATGCCTCATCGCCATTTCTAAAAATGTAATAGAGTCAACTCTAAAGAATGCCTCATACTTAGAGTGGACACACAAGTTATTCAGAGATGGTGTTAGCGAAACTTGTAGGATGCAGAAATTTTGATATTTGTGCATATCACAAGTTTCACTCACACCACCTCTGAATCACATATATAGTGCCACACCATTTTATTCATCGGCAACCTAATAAGAATACAAAACATAACAACATTTTTGGCCAAAGTCATGTCAAAATTCACGAGAAATTTTGGCATGACTTCGGCTAAAAATAGGACATTATGAGTACCCGAATTTGCCGGAATGGAAGTTAATCAACATTCCGGCAATCTCAAAGGTCTCTAGGAGTACCTGTACACATTCATACACAACAAAAAAGATATGCAAAAGGCGGCATTTCAATTTTGCAAATATCTAAAAATAGATTATTTCACCACACTAATTTATGCATTTCAATTTTGCAAATAATTTGAACCTAACCTAAACATCAAATAAATTGAACTATTCTAATTTGAACTAAATTAGGGAGAGGAGGAAGAGAGATGGACGGCGGCGGTTACCTCGACGGCGGTCGACGGTGTGTGCCGAGCGCGATGGAGGGCGTGGACGTGCGGGCGGTCGCGGTAGAGGGAGAAGGGACGGCGGGGCGACGCGGCGGCGGCGGTCGCGGTAGAAGGAGAAGACGCGGGGGCGGCGGGCAGGGGCGGCGCGTGGGTGGGGCAGGGGCGGCGGCGCGACGGGTAGTTGCAGCAGCCGCGCGCGCGGACGGGGTGGGCAGGGGCGAGGAGGCAGCGGCGGCGCGGTGAGTTGGAGCGGCCGCGCGCGCTGTGTGTGGTGGACGCGGCCGCGGCGGCGCGCTCGCGGGTGGGTGGGGGCAGGGGGCGGCGGCGCGGTGGGTGGGGGCAGGGGATAGGATAAGGTTAGGTGTGTGGGTGGGGGCAGGGGATAGGATAAGGTTAGGTTGGCATTCTGTGGCGCACCCTTAGTTGGTGCGCCACAGAAATATTTTTTGTGGCGCACCAATCCTGGTGCGCCACAGAAATGTCACCTTTCTGTGGCGCACCAATCCTGGTGCGCCACAGAATGTTTTTTTTCAAATTTTACCTGCCCTCCAGATTTAGGTAATTATTTTCAGATTTAGGTAATTATTTTTGTCCAACAAGTGGTGGAATCCAGCACATGGTCAACACTATAGTGGCTGCTTCAATTCTTTTGATTGATACAATTGTTTTTTCAACCCCCTTAAGTTCAGTTCTAGCTACAAGTGAGTAGCTGAATTTTTTGATAATAATGGAGTCATGCAGGTATATCTAGAGTTATAAATTATGTCCGTACAACACTCCCGCGACACCCTCCTGGTAATATACACCATTCATCAACGGTATTCAGTCCCATAGTTTGTTTTAGTCATAAATTTGTTTCCTAATAATATGAATGATGCAATTCTTCAGGCACCATTGTTGATAACGCAGTCTTCCATCCAATGAATTATGACTTTTACATGTGCGCGCATGCTGGAATGGTCAGAAGTGCATTGCCACCGTCGAAGTGTGTCGTGTCCCTGGCTAAGACTTTGCAATACACTGGACAAAATGAGAAAGGCCGATGCCCTGTATTTTGTTTCCATCGTCGCTTGGGAATTACTACAGAGAAGAACCATATTTGCCTATCAGAATATAATTTTTTGATGCTACCTCTTCGTTTTGCATCTTACTGATAGTTTGATCATAAGATGAGTTACATCAATGCATTAGCATGTCATCCAGTGTATAATCTAACCTCATATAGACTGGATTTTGTATTAAATTGCAAATATTGTGGCTTTGAACAAAGGAAACATAATCCACTAGACCATTACACTAACCATGTATTAGAGGGCAACTTTGCGCGACATTTTTAGTCCTACTATTGGAACGTATCTCTATCTTCTGAAGTGATTTTTATAACTACATTTTTATTTGTTTCGCTTTGTTGTGTCATTTGGCTGAGTGTCTTTTTTTAGTACCATTTAACTAGGCTATGCCCAAGTGCTAGCTATGTGGAATTATGTCTGCAGAGTAGTAGAAATTGAAAGCCCACCACGCAGCTGCTTGCATCTAATAATATGAACCAAGGTCTCAGAAGCGTGACCGGCAGGTAGCTCCTATTGCCAGTGGAGACGAATTACATGCAGCTGTTGATGACTCCTAGGTGCTATGATTGGCATGCACCTAATGGAGGAGGCACCCCTGAAAATCTTGCCACAAGCAACCTTTATGCCATGCACTCCTAGGTGTTGTGATTGGCATGCACCTGACTCCTAGCGTTGCAAACACTTTATGTTTGCTCAGTCCATTTTCTTCTTCTACCGCAGGTCAGTTATATTCATGGACAATAAAAACCCGTGCCTCTGAAAATATTGCCACAAGCACCTTTATTCTGTGGTGCAAACTAAATAAGAGCGATCTGCTAGAACTTGGTTCATCTTTCTGATGCTTCCCCTCTATATCTGTTGTTTCACAATTCAAATTTGTTGTGTGTGTCTTGCTGGGTTTTTGAATGCTGTTTTTCGCCTGTCTCCCTTGTTGCATGCCTGGAATATGCATGTTCTTCACCTTTTTTTCCATCTTTTTTGTTGCTATATATTAAAGAAATCCTGACTCACAGAGAAGGTGCTTCTGTCTTTTGCGAGGTGTGATTTACCTCTCCGTTCCCAGCATTTCGATGCCTCTTATTTATGTTTCCATGCCTCTTATTTATGTTTCACCTCTTTTGCTACACAACAACATTAGCTAAAATTTGCTGTATTCTTGCAGGATACTCTACCATGTCTCGAAGATTAAGTTGACATCAATCTTAAGAGGTTCCTTCTCCTCCTTCTGGTTCTTACCTACTTTCACCTAGATTTCCTTTTGGTGCTCACTTAGTCTATATCATGTTTCTTTTGTCTCAAACAACAAGAGACTAGGTGGAAACAAAAAGAGGTTGTAGGATGCGTCCTCACTTACAAGTGATATCGAAGGTATGTTCTTATCATGTATTAAGTTGGTACTTGTTTTGTATTGCCCTGGCTTCAATATAGTGTTAGAAACTTCTTAAGATATCATAAGTTGCTTGTTAGCTAATAGCAAAGACAAGTCATAGTTTTGGTAATTTGTATTGTATTCAACATAATGAATCACCGCTGTACTTGTAGCATTGTAAATTAATTCATTATAAGTGGCAAAAAAAAAATCACACAAACACACTATAGTCTAGACAATCTTCCTTTGCATCAATTAGCAGGACCTTCTTTTGCAATGATATGAGAACATTGGCTTGTTCTTTATGAGAAGTTTGATGAACGAGACTGATGCAATGGTTTCCTTTGGGTCCTAACCTACTCCATACACCAGACTTACTTGTTCGCATGTAAATGAGTAAATCCATGACTGATAAATTAACACACATGTTAGCTTTGGTGAAATGGATGACTCGACTTTAATGACTATGTATGTATCATTTGGCACTGATTGTCTTTCTCCTTCTCTTGTAGGTGCTATGTTATTTTGAATCCGTATATCTTATACGCATGTATCATTTGGCATTGATTGTCTTTCTCCTTCTCTTGTAGGTGTTATGTTATTTTGAATCCGTCTATCTTATACGCTCCATGCAGTTTCAGTCCACTACTCATCGTCGCCGATCCTTTTGCTTCATCTAGATTATGCTCGTCAGCTGTCCTAATAGTGATATGTAATATTTGTGCAGAACACCACCTCTTTCCCTTCCCTGTCGATTATGCTCTTATTTGCGACCCTAATGGTGATATTTATTATAAGCAGCACACTTTGTAGTATGCTCCTGAGCAGACACTGAAAGGACAATGTGATGTCGCCTAGAGGGGGGGTGTGAATAGGCGATTAAAACTTTTCCGGTTTAGGCTTGATAATTGCGGAATAAAACTAGGTGTTTAAATTAACAAGCCAACAACCTAAATATACTAGGTTCAGCTATGTGCACCAACAACTTATGCTAGGCAAGACAAGCAACAAGATGATAGCAATATAGAATACTTGTTGGAGAGGTGTGAACCAACACAATGGTTCAACAACCACAAAGTTTTCACCTTCTTCTCCGATGAACCGCACCACAAAGGTTTGGTTCACCTTCCACTATCGGAATCCTTCGAGGCGGAAATCCGGAGCCTTTCAACAACAATCCGGGGCACAACCTACAACGGGATTGGGGGCTCCCGAACGGCTTCAAGTGACCACCAAGGGTCTCAACCACCACGTGGGCGTCTAGGGTCCAAAGACCCAAGAATAACAAGTTCACAAGCTTTCAACTTCCACGAATCATCGTGGAGAGAACAAACCGATGCAACGAAGCAATGGCAAGAGCACAAGGCTCAAATCCTTCACTCTCAAATCCCACCACAAGCAACTAATGCTTATGGGGGGAGAAGAGAGGAAGAACAAAGAAGAACACAACAAATGGAACTTCAAGAACTAGATCGAAAGGGTTCCCCACACTTAGAGGAGAGCTTGATTGGTGGAAATGTAGATCTAGGTCTTCTCCTTCAATCCTCCAAAGATCAAAGAGTTTGGGTGGAGGGATTGGGAGATATCAAAGAAATGAGCTTGCAACAATGGAGGAGAGAGAAATCAAATCGTGCTGGGCAGAGCTGGCTGGCTGGAGGTAGGTGGAGGGTTTTATACCCCTCCCAGAAAAAGAGCCGTTGCAGCCAACACTACACCGGAGACTCCGGCCTAAGTGACCGGAGACTCCGGCCTGCACCGGATAATCCGGCCCAAGGACCGGATATTCCGGTCACGGCCAGGGGCTGAACCACACAGAGCACGGAGCAGCTCGGGCAAAACATTCCGGCCACAGGGGCCGGAGACTCCGGACCAGGGGCGGAGACTCCGGCCAAGGCCAGGAGCTGAACCTCCAAAACCTTCGACAGAGAACCCTAGGGACCGGAGACTTCGGTCCAGAAGACCGGAGACTCCGACCTGAAAGCAGCAAGAAAACAGCAAAGCCTGAAATGCGATAACTTTCTCGTTCGAACTCCAAAACAGGTGAATCCAATTTCGTTGGAAATATTAAGGGTCACAAATATGTAGGAGATATCACTCATATGAGGTATGGACCTTATCTCGAGGAGGACCGGTAATATTTCCAAAACCGAGAATGCAACAAGTTTTTCATCCGGACTCCGTTTTCAATGATCTTGGGCTTGCTCCGAAGATAATCACAAGCACTACAAGTTCATGCATATACACATCATAGTCCATCATGTGAGGAAGAAAACACAAGAGGAGAGTTTGACCTCTCTACAAGAGACGAACCGGTAAAGTTCCAACATCAAAAACATCACAAGATATCCAAATGAAATCCGTTTTTGATGAACTGGAGCTTGGTATGGAGATGAACACAAACTCTAAATTCTCACATGGATAAAAGCCAAATAAGAACCAAGAAAGATGATATGCCAAGTATGCAAAGGTTTGAGCTCTCCACAAAGATGCGATCAAGTTACTCACTTGAGAGCCCATCTTGATAGTACGCCGTCTATCCTATAACCCGGTCTCCCACTAACACCATGAGACCGGTAAAATAGAAAACCTATCAAGATCATACCTTTGCCTTGCGCATTCCACTTGAGCTCGATGATGACGATCTTGACTCTCTCAAGTTGGAACACCTTTCTTGATTGTGCTTGCTAGCACATGCTTGATGAAGACTTCTCCAAATGCTCCCCCAAACTCCATTATGGGAGAGCCTCGCTAAGCTCCGACTTCATGTCTCCTTCTTCTCTTGATATATATGATGGCTTGGAGATAAACATGAAGTTCTCTCAATCTTCTTTTCCAAGCCATGCTTGCAATAAGCTCAACTCTTCACATGACCATTCTTCATATAAACTCTTGGATGGAACCTTGGTCATCATGTAATCTTCTAGAGTCCAACACATTAACTCCAATCTTTTCCTATGGACAAAATCTACAAGTATATGTCAATGCAAATATTAGTCCATAAGGATTGTCATTAATTACCAAAACCACACATGGGGCAACACATGCACTTTCAGACACTACTCTTGCAGACGTAAGAACAATGTGCTTATGTCGATTAATATATGCCTTCTCTTTTGGTTGAGTCTTTCTATTTACAGTTTGATCATGACATGCCATATCAACTATTGAATCTCTCTTAGACATGACAAGAACTGGATAAGCCTATATGCTATTTGGGTCAGGATAACATGAATTGAACGATTAGACTGCAACTGACCAGCCAGGAGCCTATATGCTATTTGGGTCAGGATAACATGAATTGAACGTTTAGTCTCTCTTGAGAGCGCCACTGTGTGTTGGGAGAGAGAAACTTCATTGGGCTTTGTGATATAGTTTTCTCTAAGCATCTTAGTTACGTAGCTTGGTGCGCCACAGATTTTTTTTCCAAATCCCACACCCCCCGTGGATCGCCTTTTTAGTATTGCAGGAAGTAAAATAAAATGATAAAAAAATCAATAAATAAAATCCTTTCAGCTGTTGTTAGGTATGAGTGTCTAGTAGGTATAGAAATTTTGAAATATGAATTTTCACCTTTTTTGCAACAAACAGGAAAAAAACTTATAATGGCCATAACTTTTGCATACGACATCGAAATAACGTGTTTTATATGCCAAAAAAAACTAGAGAAAAATCCACAGATTCCTCAAATTCCAAAAGAAAAAAAAATTATTTCAAACAGACGAGTTTTCGCAGCAAAATAATAAAAAAAAATTACAAAAATTAAGAAATTCAAAAAGTCCAAAAAAGACACAGAAATGTATAACAAAGAAGATTGTTGATTTTTTTTGAAGTGTTTTGACTATTTTGAATTTTTTTGATTTTTTGGATTTTTTGAAAATTTTGAAGTTTTTTGAATTTTTTTGGATCTTTTTAAACTTTTGAATCTCTTTTTGAAACTTTAGAAGTTTTTGAAAAATCTTAAATTTAAAAACAAACATTTATAACATATACCACACATATACACATACAAGACTTAAGAGGGTTCATATGATATATATCAATAAGAACTTGAGTAGCACAAGGGTAGGTGAACTGGGTGGAACTTAGAAGTTAAGCGTGTTAGGATTGGAGCAATTTGAGGATGGGTGACCAAGCGGAAAGTTATCAGTTCAAAAATATGAAAATAATTCCAATAATTCCGCGTGGCCAGTGGGCGGTCACACGTGGCGGTGGGGCGGGGGGCGCTGGTAGGTGGGCCAGCATTGACCACGCTGGCCACCTTTGACCCGCTTCTGGCCCAAATTTGGGCTGGGATTGGGACAGCTCATGTTACTATTTTTTCTGAAAGATTTTCTTTAGATGCAATATTAAATTGTTTTTTTTTTTGCATATTTGTTTAGTTCCCTACTTTGAATTATTGTACTAATGCTATCATTGTTTTATCTTTTTTTTTGTATTAGTTAAGCAATGGATGACGATGCTCCCTTCGCAAGTAGAGAAGGGGAAGAAGAGATCTTTTCCTACATTAGGGAACCCGGCGAATTTCGGCATCCCGCGAAAGGAGCTGAAGACCGTAGAACAGAAGATGATGGCTAACAGTTTTTGAACGACTATGGTCCGGGAATGGAACCGGATCAAAGGAATAACGAGTACGATGATGACTCGGAAATTGGTGGACCCACGCCGTCTGGCGAGGTATATTAAGCCTATGTTGAGCAGATGCAATAACTGATTTGTACATATATGTATTCACACATGTTTCATACTTTTAGACCTCCGCATCGAACCAATCCACTAAACGAGGCCATGCCCAAGGGATGGGCAAAGAAGAGCGATCTCACAATTGACGAGGTGAATGCAGCTACTGGCCAACCACTGGCACCCGTGCCGAACGCAGGTAAGTTTGTGCATCAATGCGGAGTCACTGTCAGGGACAACGTTTATATCAACACTCAGGAATGGATTAAGCCAGCAAAGTTAGAGGGAGTTAGTTACGTCGACGACAGAACCAAAGGTGTGCTTTGGAACAAGCTCATTGCACATTTCACCCTACCGATCTTGGAAGATGAGGTGAAGACAAAAGCCATGACGGACAAAGTCAAGCATTTCGCTCTTAAGAAGATGGCTCAACAATTCAATAACTACAAGAACAAATTATTCCGTGAGTGGAATGAAGATGGGAAACTTCCGGATTTCACCGGCACACGAGAGAGGCAGCGGCCTCACTGGCCTGCATTTCTGGAGTACAAAAAATCGGAACTAGCTAAGAAAATGTCGAAAATGAATAAGGATAATGCAGCGAAAAAGAAATATCACCATAAGATGGGGAGTGGGACAAAAGGATAAGAATTGGCTACTTGCGCATGGAGGGGAGTATGACATGGAAACAGGGGAGTTAATAATTGATGAAAGCAAAGTAGTCAACGGAGCCCAGCAAAAAAATATTGACTTAATTGCCAAGTCTAAAGAGGGAAAGTTTATTTCCGACAGAGAGAAGGACGAGCTGTCAGAGGCCCTCGGGACCAAAGAAAAAGGAGGACAAACACGAGGCTTAGGAGAAGTGTCATGGAGTGAAGGGTTTCCCTAGGACCGTGAATCTTATAGAGGAGGAAGGAGCAGCAGGAATCAGACCGGTTGATAATAGTAGAAAGAAATCATGACCAGATGGTTGCTATCTATAAGGAACAACAGAAGCAAATAGATCAAATGCGCGAGCAAGGGGCGCCAACTCTTCAGCTGGAACAAGCGAGTCAAGGCGGCCCATCGCATCGCAGAAGCAGCGTGGCCTCCTCGGTTATGGTCGGTGATGATGAGACAAGTTACCCCGTGGATTATATCACGGAGAAAACAACTTGTGAGCTGCATGTCCTAGTATTTAACTTATCCATGAAGGCGGCGGACGGCTATGCTTTAACTGTTGACTCTACAACATCGTGGCTTGGCAATGCCATTCCAGATGGATTTGCTCGTGTCGGCGTGGATCAAGTTGTACAAGGATATGAATCACCGAACCTTGAGTTCCCAAGAGCTGATGATGAGTCGCTGCTAGGGGACGTCGTGGGTGGTCTAATTCTATGGCGGAAGAAATACATCAAGTTTCACTAGTACAGAACGACACATCGGAAACGGGCCAAAAACCCCTTCGGCAACGGAGAAAGGGTCCGTGTCCCCGACCCTGTCACTGATGTGAAGGCCTTCATCGGTAACGGAGGCAAAAAAACCGTTTCCGATGAGGTCTCCATTTGGCAACGGTTGGCGCAGACCTCCGTTGCTTTAGTTTTCCTACATCAGATACGGAGTTTTCCATCTACCGTTTGCACTGAGCTTTTCTCATATTTCGGTTATATGCCATAATACATGAAAGGCTGATTGCACAATGCAATAAAACGTTATTCAATTCATAACATAGAACAAATGCCATCATTACATTGGTATACAATAATATCACTGTTTTTTACAATTTGACTACAATCATATCTATCACACATTGGCATAATGTAATATCACCTATTACACTTTGACTACAATCATGAACTCTAAACCTATAAGCAACTAACCTAACAAGATGGAAGGCTGGCCTTCCATCTTTGACTTGGAGCTCACCTTCTATGAGCTCTCGGTCGTCGCAGTACCCACTCCAAGACCAGTATCCACGAAATTTCCTTGCCTTAAGTTTTCTGGTTCTCGGAATGATAGATTGGTACTTTTATGCAGTGTTGCCGAAATAAACTCCTGCGTGAAAGAAAAAAAACTATTAGCGAAATGTACAAAATACATCTGGATATTAAAAAAATCGGTGGCTATTTTCCAGCAACTGCTTTGTTCGGTTGCCATTTTCGAGAAACTGCTAAGATCAACGGCAAATATCCAGGAACTGCTCTGTTTGGTGGCAGACAGTTCGCATTCCTTCCTTCTCTTCTTCCTCGTTCCACCCCAATCCCCCACCCGCCATGGACGACCGCAACAGAATAACAGAGACAACTACCGTCCATACCCACGGCACCGTTCTGGAGGTGGTGTACACGAACGAGGAGCATACCGTGGAGCGGATCCTCAACAAGTACGAGGAATGGCTAGCAGAGGAGAAGCATCGGTTCATCGGCCTTGACATCGAGTACACCCGTGATCGTCGGCGCATGGTGTCCTGCAACTCGCCATGCGCCAGCATGTCCTCGTGTTCCACTGGTGCAAGTCCAAGAAGAATTGTCCAGAGTTGGGCAAATTCTTTGAACGCAAGAATATCACCTTCGCAAGCGTGGACATCACCAACGACAGCAAGGTGCTTTCTTCTGCCGGCTTCCACATTCCACCGGAGTACTACGTGGACATCCAACTCGTATACAAAATCAAGGGTGGAGACGAGAGGGACGGAATGGGTGATCTAGCGGCAGACCTCATCGACAAATTATACGCCAACATGAAGAAGGAGTTCCCATCCAACCAGCACGGTTTTTGGGAGCGGATGCCGCTGCACAAAGTTAACCTCGACTACGCAGCAATAGATGGGTACGTGACCTACGAGTTGTATCGCAAGATCCTAACCTTGAAGGACAGGCTACGTCCAACATGGCAGGAAATGCTCTGCCCTAGGTGCAAGAATGCCCTAGGTGAATTGCAATAGGCTTTGGATGTGGGTGTTTAACTAGTTTGTACAGTTGGTGCTTTAACAATAAGTGTTTGTAATTATCAGAACATGTATGTGTGAATTTGCACTAGGAATTTGTTTATGTGATGAAATGCTCATACGTAGAACCTAGTTCATCGGCATCACAGCCGGTCACAGAAAGATTTATACCTTTCACCCGGCGGAGATGAGGAGGTGCAGGCCTCTGCCAGATGCGCTGAGATGCTACCAGCGCGCTGCGACGCAATCACCTCCTCCTCCTTCTCCTTCGTCGACATCCACCTCCTCCTCCTTCTCCAGATCAGACACCACCTACAGATCCTCCACCACCTCCAGATCGGCCACTTCTCCTCCAGATCGGCCACTTCCTCCTCCAGATGGGTTTCTGCTGGTAGATCCGCCGGAGGTGCTGCACCACCACCTCATGAATGACCTCCTCCACATCGGCCTGGCTCAGAAGAAGCCGGGCATCACCGGAGGAGGAGGGCGTCAGATGGTGGCGCTGCCGCATCATTAGCGGACGCATGGCCGCCTCCAGATCGACCTTCCCCTCACGAAGGGCTGCCGCTAGAACGGTGCTGCGCGGCGGCTAGAGCCGCGGCCGCGATGGCCGGATCTAGAAGCGCCGACAGAGGAAGCCATTAGAGAGAGTGAGGAGAGTTGAAAGCCACAGTGTGCGGCGGCTAGGGTTGGAAGAGAGACAGTGAGAGAGTGATAATGAGAACGAGCCGGCAGTATATATAAGCACCACATTGGCAACGGACATTTTATATAACCGTTTCCATTGATTTTACACCAGAGAGAGTAAACTTACTACCCAACTTACTAACAGGTACTCTAAATTACATATGAACGCAGAGACCACTTAGCAGCTAATGCTACTACATACGGACTTGATAATGAAGTAAACGATTACATATATGCTACTACTAGCTAATGCTACTACTAGCAGCTGCTGATGAAGACTCGGGCTCGTCGTCGCTGTACACGAGTGCGTCCCTCCGGCATAAGGTACCGTCGAAGATCTTGATGAAGAACCCGTTGTCGCCGTCGAACTCGAAGCACAAAAAGTGCCCCTGCTCAAGCTTGTACGCTTGGGCGAATGACTTCCATCCCTGGCCGAGGTACAAATTCCCCCCGGCACTCACGGCCGTCTTCACCGCCCAGCTGCCGTTCTCGCAGTCCTCCATCTTCAGATGCATGGTAGCTGCCACCATGCCTTGGAGCTTCTCTGCGAACGCCCTCGGGAGCCTCAGGCGGCTCTCGATGCCCTTGTACAGGATAACCAAGAACTCGAAGCCGCGCAGCTCCGGGGACATGTCTTCAAGGACGGTGAGGGCGACACCGACGGCGTGGCATTGCGGCTGCGCCCCCTACCACGGCCGTGCCCTCGTCCACGGCCGCGCCCACTGCTGGTACCTCTCGCCATGGATTTGGTCGGAGGGGATCTGGCGAAGTTTGAATAACTGTAGGCGATGGACTGGGGCTTCAAAGAGACCGCTGCTGGTACATCTCGCCATTTATACTCACGGGTCTGCTCCGCCCACCTCTCCATCTGCCCATTCGCTAGCCTCCACGTATCAACATTTTCAATGGTTGGAAAATTCTATCCGTTACCATAGAGGCAAATATTGGAAACGGACAATTTTATTAACCGTTGCCAATATAATAGGTGACGGAGATTGGAAAGGGTCCGTTGCCAATGTAGGCGGGCCTGGTCAGGTTTGTACGCACCGGCCGCGCGGAAAGCGCGATTCTCCGTCGCCTAACACCTGCCGTTTCCATAGAGGGGTATCCGATGTGTCGTTCTGTACTAGTGTTTGCAGGCTGGGCGCCAAGGCCACCATCGTCTCCGCCAATTCACGATTCACCACCTGATGACGATGAAGGGGACGACAACCATCAGTCGTCTCCGCATCAGTCGTCTCCGCCGCCACGTGCGCCGACTCCGCCGCCGCGTCAGCCCACTCCGCATGAGCCGACTCCGCCGCCGCATGAGCCGACTCCACCGCCGCATGAGCCGACTCCTGAGCCCCGACATAGGAAGGGCGCCACTTCATCGTCCATGGGATTTCGGCGAGACCCCCGACGTTCGCCCCTCCCAAAAGTACCCAAAAGCCCTCCCGTCAGAGCTTACGACAGGACGCCCGAGGAAAGGGACGCGATCATGGATGCCGAAGTGAATGCGCATTTTACACGAAAAAAGCCGGAGGAAAAGCAAACATGTACTGCAAAGGAAAAAAAGTGGGCTAGTGGATTCATCACGGAACCATCGCAATATGAGAAAAAATAAGCCAGATAACTATTTACGAGCTCTGAGTAAAAGTAGTAGCTCTCCCAAGACGGGAAGTAGTAGTGCCAGAGGGAAAAGAGACGTTGCCCAGCTCGGACAACAGGCAAACAAGTCGATAGCCCCGCTCGTAGTTATGCCCACTGGTCATGGCTCCGCGACGGACCTAATTCCTAGTTTATCCTTCAAGAAGGACTTTGCTGCAGATGCTGGTATTACTCTTGCTCAACTGGACAACGAAAATCTCCTTTCGTCGGATGTAGATGATTCATGGAAATGGAAATGGGGGAGGTCCCTGCTGCGAGGTGATCAGATAAAGTTTCTACCGACATGTCTGCGACAACTCCATAGTTGGTACATGAAAACCACAAAGGAATTTGATGAATTTTTGATCTCTGTGAAAGTTACAAAAAATCATTTCACGGGTGAAGACATGCTCACAATTGAGCTCGAAGAACTCTGGTACTTATACAACCTTGACGCCCTCGACTTGGGTCTCGTCGGTGTCTACTGTCTGTAAGTAATTCAATTCATTTATTTCCAAAAAAGATAAAGTCTTTAGCTCTCAGCTCGGTCATTGCCATCGCTAACTATGCTCACTACGGTATTATGCAGAATGAAGAGTGATGAGTATGACAGAAAGGGCATCTATGGCTTTGGGTTTGTTAACCCAGTACGAGTTAATGCAAGGACACTAAAAAACCACGTGAAGGACACGGAGAAGAACTTGCTAAATGACCTAATGAAGCAACATTTCAAGGTGCAGATAATGTTTCCTTACAAAACACCCTGCCTTTGATCTGAATTTCAACTCGGATGCGCAAGGGATGGTGTTTATTGACCATGGACAATTGATCAAGCGAGACTAGATGTAGAAAACACCGACTCGACACTGTTATTTTTGGTTAAAAAATATATATGGAGTATTACTTTGCATGCTCTGCGATATGTACTTTGCTTACTTAGTAAATATAAATTCAAATTGTTTACAAGAGAACAATATTGGCGGCAAGCATAGCATTGGGCTGTCCGAACCGAATTGTAAATTCTGGAAACTTAGAAACGTGAGATCGCGCATTGAAACCACAGTCGATGGAACATAGTGGTCAAATTGGACTAACAATCTAGGACATAAATCATTTTACTATTCAAATTTAGGAATATACTAGGGGAATAAGCATGGTCTCCGCCGCGCCCGTGGGCTGAAATTTTGAATTATTCAAACGTGGAATTTGATCATATGTTGTAGGTAGATGTTTTTTTTTGTCCATGTTGACATATTTGTCATATTTTGTCCGCCCATTAAATTTAATCTTGAAAGTGTCCGCATTTTGAAGTTGCGCAGTTTCAGAAATTAATGAAATACAAATGGGTCTTCTGTTTTAAGATTGTCCGGATTTCAAAAATCGTTCAAATTCGGAAGGCATACAGTTTTTGAATAGTTTTAACGCATTTGAATTCCTTTTGACGTCTACGAAATACACAAATTTGGAAGGCACATGAAAATTTGAAATTTGAATTTTGATCGTGCATATTTATTTTTATGTAATCACTTTGACATATTTGTCATTTTTTTAGATATTTGTAAGTTCTTCAAATTTTTGGAAATTGGTAAAACTGGGAAGTTACTAATATTTGAATTATGTTTGCGTCTATTAAATGCTCACATTTTGTAGGTTTTAAATTTTTGGAGTATTCAAATTTGGATTTTGATCATACGCCGTAAATAGGCAACGCCTTTTTTTTTTGTTCGTCCCGATGTGTTTGTCATATTTTCCCTGTCCGTGGGATAAAATTTAAATTTGAAACTGTCTAGATTTAAAAATTGCGTACATTTCAAAATTATTGAAATGCGAAAACAGTCAAAATGTGAAGTTATTCGGATTTGAATTCTCCCAATGTTGGGAATAATGGTCGGATTTGGAGGAAATTTGGAAAATTTAAATCTTCAAATTTGAATTTTGATAGTACGTCGTAATTAGGTAGCATTTATTTCCGTGGACATTTTGATATATTTTTTTTCAATTCTCCGTTGGGTGTATTAGAAGTTTTTGATTTTGCAGAAATTAGTATTTTTTTTGAAATTGTTTAAATAAGCTTGGTCCACCTGTCAAGCTCCGTGGGGTAAAACTTAAATTTGAAAATGTCTAGATTTTAAAACCGCGTAGGTTTCAAAATTATTGAAATGCAAAGGCTGTTCAAAATGTGGAAATATTCATGTTTGAATTCTCCTAACGTTGGCAAAAATGGTCGGGTTTGGAGGGAATTTGGAAATTTAAAATCTTCAAATATGAATTTTGATCGTACGTCGTAATTAGGTAGCATTTATTTCTGTGGTCATTTTGATATATTTTTTACAATTTGTTGTTGGATGTATTTGAAGTTTTCGATTTTGTGAAATTTAGTTTTTTTTCTAAAATTGTTTAAATAAGCTGGGTGTCCACCTGTCAGGGTTCTATTTTTTTATAATAAAAATTCGAAAAAAAAACTGACACGTGGACCACTGTGACGTCGTGATGACGTCACAGTGGTCGGATCGGATTTGCCGCGGCGGGTCGCAGTGGACGCGCGCGGGCGCGGGGTACCCGCAGGGGGCGGCGCCGCCGCGTATTGGCCGCCGGAGCGTCGCCGGCGACCCGCGGGCGCGGCGGCGGACTCAGAGCACGGCGGCGATTAATCCGGCGAAACCACGGCGTCTCAGCACGCCTTCCTCAGCGAGGAGGTGGAGGGGAAGACGTCGGACCTCCCCGTGTGCCTGGATCCGTGCGGGGAGGCGCGTAGCGGCGGCGGAGCGCGGCGGCGGCGGCGAACCGCGGGCCACGCACGAGAGAGGGGAGGGAGGGGCCTGCGCGCATGCTTTTCCAGCGGGGTCCCTATAGTTTGGGGAAATTGCGGATCGGTCCCGCTACTCAAGAAAGCAAGGGTAGCCGGTTAATTTCCAGAGTTGCGTGGGCTTTTCTGGAACAATGGAGGAGCGACCGGCGGGCGACCGGCTGGTCACCGGGACGACCGGGTCGCCATCGAGTGACGTGTCGTCCTTCTATTGGTAGAAAATAGGGTGCACTGTAGCTCACGCATGGGAGCCCGGCGTGGCCGTTTTCTGGCCGTTGATCGCGCGGATCGGACGGCCCTGTTTCACCCGCGACGTGGATGGCCTAAAATGCTGTGAATTGCTCCAGCTTTTATGTATTGTAAGATTAGTGGATGGTTCTCGATGTAGACCCGCCAGCACAACTGACGCACGTGACTCAGTAATAGATTCGATTTGTGTAAAAAAATATCACTTTTTCGAGTTATTTTTAGAAATGTTACCCACACGTGTTCTAGTCGTCAATTCATATATTAGACTCACTAAATCCAGCAAGGAGTAGAAGCCAAAGTGTGAGGCAGCAAGAGTATTCTCTAGAAAGTTATGTCTTTCAGAAAGTTCAGTTTGACCTGACCCGCTGCCTTTCAGAAAGGTCCAAGCAGGTGTGCCGCTGAAAGAGACGATTTTTGCAGGAAAAGAATTGCTACTATCGAAGGCAGTAAACGGGATGCCCCAAGGGGCTCTCACAGCGATTTGGATTCCTGGCCGTCGGATCGGGGAGTCGTGGCGCGATCCGGAGCGTCCGTCGGCGGTGGCATCAGCAGTGTTTTCGTCCGCCGTCGTGGTGTGCGTTTCGCGTGTCACTGACTGTGGGCCCAGCGCGTCGCCGGTCCCACGCCGGTCCCGCTCGACAGGGACACAGCGCGTCGTTCCGTCGGTGCGCGTCGGCCGTTTTGCGAAAAACCGCCCGCAAAGGGCCGTTTTGCAAATCTCGAAAACGACAGGGGCGTCCGTGCAAAAAAGCCAGCACAGCCCCCATCTCCTCTTCCTCTCTCTCCCGCCCGCGGTGGCGCCGCCGCTGCCGACGCGACTCGCCGCCGTCCCACGCCGCCCCAGACGAATCGTGGACGCCACCGGAGCGCCCCCAGGCTCTGGGCCAATTTTTCGTGGGTGAGAAGTTTTTCTCCGCGGAGGGATCGTATAAAAAGGGGCGTCCTCAAACCCTAAACGCCGCCCGCGCCCTCGCGGCTCAACCTCCCCATCCACGACCAGCCCCCGCGCCCACGCCCCGCCGCCAGCCGCCGCGTTTGACAGGCATATGGAGGCAGCGGGATGACGGCGGGGCTAGGTCGACGGTCCAGACGGCGGGGCATCTGCCTCTCTCATCTCCTCTCTCGAGCTTCAGCTCCCTCGGGATCGAAATCCAGGGGTGGACGAGGTGGACGTGCTGCTACCGGTGAGGCCCAGGAGGTGGCTGGGAGGCGGGGTCGACGGTGGTGCAGTAGGTGGGCTCTGGGTGAGCTCCTCCATGTCCCAATTTATTCTTCTTCTGATCTATTTTCTTCAGTTCGTAAATTAAACCCAAAGCCTGCTCCAGGACCATGCGAGACGGTGTACAGGAGGCGGGTGGAGACAGTACAACGCCGGGGCTCGAATCCGTGCAGAGGAGGCGGAGATGGAGGTGGGTGGAGGCCATGTGTGGAGGGCGGCGGTGACTCGGGGTCAAGCGGCAGCTACAGTTCGTCCAGGTTTGCTTCTCCTTCTCTATCTCTCTCGCTCTACTCTCAATCGGCAACTGCAGTTCGTTTAGGTTCGTTCATGTTTCTCTTGCCTGCAGGTGGGTGGAGGCCATGTACGGTGCTGCAGACTCGGTGAGTTCCAGATCTGCTCTGCTAGGGTGTGCTCCTCCATTAGTTGTCATTTTTATGTTTTGGACCGAGGTTTCATTTACATTTGTAGGCTTCATTTGATCTCTGGCATTACTGTGTTTTGATGTAGGAAGGATCTGAAACGTGTTAATCTACACACCATGTTGGCGCTGGAGCTTTTGTAGTGAATTGAAAATGAGGTACGTTTTATGGCGCTGTGTACTGTGCCCATTCTATTCGATGGGAATCTGATTCAAACTGGAAGTAGGACATCTGCTCCTCGATACATCAATCGTATTTATTTTGGTTTGGTTGCTGTTAAGGACTAGGTAATCCTTTCCGTGCATTTCCTTGCTGACGAGACACCGACCTCATGATGTATTGCTCACTGCCTGTACAGAGACTGTTGGCATGGCTACTACTACTGCAGCACCGCGTAAAGGATCCACATAGTAATGCTTCAATTTTGTTTGTTTTATTGTTACGATTTCTCTATAAATTTTCACTCTCTGTACAAGTTCTAATCATGCTGATAGTAGGCCTTTGCCCCTTCAAGCCGGCAAGAGGGTTGGTGTAAGATTGATGAATATAAGAGCGCCCACCCGAGATAATAAGGTTAAATCCTGATTTCTTTCTCTGTCAAGGTGCATGTTTAGTATATGAAACAGTTGATTTATCTTCTGCTATTTTGTGGCCTGTCGTTGTGCGCTTTCTTTAGCAGGTGAGCATTGCTCTCCAGTAGGACGCTTTCTTTGTGTTTTCTTCTATTAGGGGATGAGATTATGGTGTATAGGGAAACACGATTTTACTCTTTATACTCACTGATAATTGTAGTAAATTTCTTGGTTTAGCTTAAACCCCATTATGCTTTTCAACGTTTACAAAGGGGTGGTAGCCTGCCTAAGTAGGTCACTGACTATTGGTACTACAACTACTAGAAATCCACATGGGCCCTTTTAGTATTGAGAACGCTCTCTTATTTCAGGATCTTACAAAAGTAAACAGATATTTGATCATTGTAGCGATTCTTTTCAAACAACAGTATGGAATTTATAGCGAGTCAGGTCACTGTCTAACTTGATACTCTTTCTTCACGCTTGCAGGATGCATTGAAATGTTTGTAGATTTCCAAACATGTTGTCTTTAAACAAGCTTTGTAGAGCTTGTCTCTTGAAATCCATGAGGCCAGGGCGTGCACTGTCGGCAATGAGCAGGTGATTGGCTTTATCTGTATCGATGTCCCAGCACATGGAAATATTCTATATTGCACCAAAGATAGTTCTTCGGAGATTATAAACTGACATAAGAGGATGCTCTCGAACAGGTCGAAAAGGTAGTATGTTCATGCCATGACACGGGGCCCCATATTTAGGTTCCTGATATCACATTCAGGACGTAGCTACTGTCTAGAAACTAGCTGCAATAGATAATTTCATAACACTGCAGTGTGTCTGAAAAATGTTATTTGTCATCTGCTTATTGAAATCGATATTTTCTCTCAGTTATGCAGCCCGCTTACTAATATTTTACATTTTTTTCCTCATTCTGATCCCTTCAAATTTGACACAGGGATTTGGGATTTTCATGCAAATCATCTGCTGCCAGACGAGCAATACATGCTTATTATAGTATGCTCCAAATCAGTGAAAACTCAATGCGAGTGTGTCCGTATGATCCGAGATTCAAGTTGATTGTAGTCGCCTTATTTCCTTTTATTTCCACAAGCAGACAAAACATACTGATTGTAAACCGCCTCGATTGATTGAGATATTCAGGTATTCACCATACCACTTAATCTTCATGTTTATATCTTTCTCTCTTTAGGGAAAATAATAAATAGCAGAGTCAGTTATTGTTTCCCTCTAGGAATTATTATTTGCAATTATCCTTGTGAGTGGTGCACAACGTTCGTGATTTTCCTGGAGATTTAGTGATCTCATAGCATTCCCAGGTTTTGCTTGCAAACCCTGTAGATTCATAAGCCCAAAGACTTTTGTTTTGCGAAGTTACCTTTATGACTGGGTGGTGTCGATAATCGATCTGTCGGGTCATCCTCTTTGGCTGATGCTGCCGCAGATCTTAAATTTGTTTTGTCTATATTTGTTCTGTCTCAGTAATTAATTAATTGAAGTAGGGAAGGTGATTGCTATTCCCTAAAGCCATAATTTGGTGTTTTTGATGGCTGCATGTAAAGTAGTCGAACTCGAGCTTTTTTGTTCCTTTAGGTACACATCAATTAGTTGTTTTTCTTATTTTCTGTGCCGAAATGTTCTGTTAAGTGTAGAGCGTCCATTTGTAACACAATAGCTTGATCAGTATTCAAAGTTTTACTTCGATATAAAATGTGTGGTCTACGACCAAAATAGCAGTATGAATTGTATGACAAGGTCGTGGAAGTTGAGCTCTGAGAAGATCAGCTGTTGCAACGGCATCTTTACTGTCTTATCATATTCTTGCTATAATGTGTTCTGAGCTCCCAATTTTGTAGGCTGGCAAGCCGTTCTTTATTTCTTTGTAGCATGTTTAAAAATAGGAGGATATGAAAAAACTGATATTGCTTCAATCATTTCTTTTGTTCAGGGGCCTATGCTTCTTTTGCTCCAGTGGGAGCAATGCCGATTCTTCTGTCAGTAATGCGCCTCCTGCAGAACTTAGGTATTATATATATGATTCTCTGGGAGTTTACATGCACCTTTTATTGGGATCATCCGCACAGACTTTTTTTGTTTCTTTCTTCTACATTTTTCCTCTTGGTGTAGCTGGAATAGAGAGTACTGATACATGCCTTGGTAGCGATTGATATTTGTGGAGGAAAATGACAGAGAATGGAGTATTATTATAACCATATAATTGCCGGACAATTAGAGGACAAACATGAACCATTAATTTATTACCACGTACCTTGTGTTCTGAAACTTTTTACCACTGTCTTTCTTTGTTATGTGCCACCGTGAAAGCATTGTTGCTTTAGCTATCCATGATAGTATTCTGTTTCTCTTATTTGTTGCCTCCTTTGCATAGGTTGATAAATTGGATTAAAGACCAATGTTCATGCCTGAATAAGGTCGAGTTCCCCATCAATACTGAAATACACAATTTTGGTGATTTGCATATCTATACTGAAATACACAATTTTGGTCAAGCCGCGCCAGGCAATTTCCTCTTCTCGCCGCGGCTGCGACCAAGCCCAAGACGCAGCGGTGCCTAGGGTTGGCGCCACCACCGAGGCTCGCGGCCGCCGCCTCTCCCGCCGTCCCCTGCGCCGCCAATGAGCTCGCCGCCGCCGCCGTGAAGAATTGTTTCATTTGATAATGCTCTCATGGATTTATTCCTTTGTGTGAATATATTAGTGTCCCAAAATGTAAGACATGTTGCAGCAGGAACGTTGTTAATAGTGTTTATCATAGCGTTTTGCACACTGAATACCAGAGTCATCGGCGGGTGGCGCGCGGCGAAGCCGCGCCGGGGGATCTAGTATATATGAAGCGAAGAGCGTGCCGTGCATCCCCAAAAGCTCCGAGTCGTGCTGCCGTGCCACGTTGTACAAAACACCTTGCCTTTGAGCTGAATATCAACTCGAATACGCCGGGTTGGTGTCAGTCAGTTGACCATGCATGGACAATAAATTGATCGTGGTCTGCGATTTGAGCTTTGCTTACTCAGTCAATACGTACAAATTCGAATTGTTTTCGGAAAAAAAGAAGATTGGTCGGCAAGCAGAGCATTTTGACGTGACTATGATATTTTTTTATACATAAATGTATCTACGGAATTAAACTTTATATTGTAGATGAGACAAGCAATAAAATGATTAACAAAAGTACTATCAACATAGCGACGACGAGATTTTGACGTGGAAAATGCTCCAATGAGAATGCAAAAAATCATGAGGGCAGCAAGCAAAATGTCACTATTTCGTAGATACAGATTTTGACGTGGACTTTTTTTTATCATCTCACTCTAAATATGATTGTGGGTCGATGCAGATTCTCTTACTGAGGTGGACGGTATACTTGGATTTCTGCCGAGTCATTTTGTTCAACTTGTACTTTGCTTACTCAGTCAATATAAAACCTCGTTTTCGAGAAAGAGAAGGTTAGTCGGCAAATACAACATTGCGCTCTCCGAACCAAACTGTAATTAGACTATGTTACAGGGACCGGGCCGGAAGAAGGCTTCTTAATCATCCAATCCTTAACCCGGAAGCATAGCAAGGAAGGGGAAGAATCCATCGAACACGTCAAACCCATCGGCCACGCCACGCAAGAACCGAATCAGCTCACGAGCTGCCGAGAAAGATTTCACCTTTGATCCATCCACCCACCCACCGTCGTCCCAATCCGAGCCAGAAGAAGATTTCTGCCGCCGAATCAGCTCTCTTGCGCGCGTGATCCTCCGGCGCCCAGTCGTCCGTCCGATCCGCAGCCCCCAGCCCGCCTGATCCGATGGCGGCGGCCGGCGGCGGCGGCGGCAGCAAGATCCGCAACGCCAAGCTGGTGAGCACACACGTCCACTCCCGATCTCGGATCTCGGCTCCGTGTTTCCCATACGATCGGGAGGGCGCCCATGTTTCTTGTCAGATCAGAAATACTCCCTGACCATCATCAAATTGAACATTTTTTTTGCCTGTGTCTGATCGCCAGGTCCTTCTAGGCGACGTGGGCACCGGCAAGTCCAGCCTGGTGCTGCGCTTCGTCAAGGGCCAGTTCGTCGAGTTCCAGGTGAGACGAGACGAGGAACCCTTCCACGTACATGCCTGCTCGTGCTCTGAGTTTGTCAGGAGCTGCTGTTGCTTAACGCCGTCTGCCACTTTGTTTGGGTGCAGGAGTCGACCATCGGCGCGGCCTTCTTCTCGCAGACCCTGGCGGTGAACGACGAGACGGTCAAGTTCGAGATATGGGACACGGCCGGGCAGGAGCGGTACCACAGCCTCGCGCCCATGTACTACCGTGGCGCCGCCGCCGCGGTCGTCGTCTACGACATCACCAACGCGGTTAGTATGGGTAGAGATTGTGTAGATTAATTGCTTGAGGAGTATTTATATATTGCAAACATGAATTAGGTAGAATTGAAACCACACCCACGATAAAACAGAAATTACCTGTGATTGGTAAACCACCTTTAAGCCTACAAAAATCTTTCTCTTCCAAGGTTCCAACAGTAACATAGAAGAGTTGAGCTCCTACTATGTGTTCTGAATGGAAATGTTCTGACGGCCTAGTTGTTTTCGAGCGGCAATATCTTCTCAATAGAGTGGTATGTCTGTTGGGAACCCAATGGTGTTTTCAATCTTGTGTAAAAACCTATGTAATTTGAACTTATTAGCTAGTGAGCGGAACAATTTTGGTCCAATCATCAACAGTTGCACCCACTACCCTGCGATGTTTCAAACAGCTATGTCTGATTATCCTGATAACCATATGTGCTTCTTTATCCGAAAAATCAATATGTAATTAAAATGTATGGATACTAAAATCTTCGCACAATAATTAGTTTGCTCTGCACTAGTTCTGACAGTTGAGCACCTTCCTATGTGGTCGCTGCCTGCTGACGTCAAGTTGGCTTTTCTACTGAGTAACCATCTATTGCTGTATATGGACATAGGCATACAGAGCTTCCGCGACTCAAAACACATTGATCTCTCAATCCTGCTTTTTAATATGTTAACAAGTTGCTTTGCTAAAAGGGGAAAATCAAAATTCAGAAGTATGATGTAGTACCAAAGCTGTACCAGCAAACGCTTTGCATTTCGTTACTCCTCCTTGCTTGTATATTGTGAGCAAGCCAAATGCAGATAACCTGCTGCCTCATGAAGTCATATGGTCTTCCGTGGGTTGTTATTTGACAATAACAAAAGAACACTTCTCGGGATCTTATATATATTGCTACCACTACTTAGTTTGTTAGGTTATATGTACTCATACATACTGCATAGCTTTTGAAGCTCGACTTGACCTGCACCACATATAAATTAATTTAGTACCACTTAATTTCAAACAATTCTGATTTATACCGCTAACAACTTTAAATCCATTCTCATTTCTCATTATCCATAGATTGTACCTATCTTTAAATGTAGGTGAATATTAATTAATTATAACACCATTATTTCTACCTAACAGGCCTCCTTTACACGTGCGAAGAAATGGGTTCAAGAACTTCAAGCACAAGGTAATCCAGTTAGTCCTTTACGATATTATGTTTTCTATATTTGAGTCTTAGTATATATGTATTGCTAAAGGCTATATGTAGCTTTGAATGTTTTGTGTAAATGAGCTGGCAAATATTAAATTTTTAATTGTTTCAACGCAGGGAATCCAAATACAGTAATGGCTCTTGCTGGGAACAAGGCTGATATGGTAGAGGCAAGACAGGTGCATGGTTTTTGAGTCGCCGACTAGTCGCCGACTAGTCGCCGACTAATCGCCTAGTCGGGGCACCGTGGCTGGCTCGCACACGCGACCTGGCTCACGGGGCAAGTCGCGCCACGTCACTGGCTCGACGGCGATTTCCTGCGATTAGTCGAATAATCGACTTGCTGGCTCGACAGAGAGAGGGAAAGAGAGGGAAAGGGCGGGAGCTCGGGAGGAGGGGAAGCCATGGCGCTCGCGGCCGTGACCTAGGAACCGCCGCCGCTCCTCGCCGGCGACGCACCCCCTTCAGATCGACGGTGGCTGGACCTCCGCGGCGACGGCCGTGACCTCGAGCGAGGCTGCGGCGGCGCAGACTAAGGCGGGGGAGGAGGAGATGAAGCTGCAGGACTGAGCCGGAGGCGGGGGAGGCTGGGGAGGAGGCGGGGGAGGGAGAGGAGGCGGGGGAGGAACTGCCGCCTCTCCTCGCCGGCGGCGCAGAGGAAGAAGTTCGAGGGGAGAGGCGCAGCGGAAGGAGTGCGGGCTGGCGGCGCTAGGAGTTCGATGGGGTGCTAGGTTTAGCGAGTGGATGAGGCCGGGAGTGGTTAGCTGGGCCGTGCTGGGCCTGTCCGGCCTGGCAACTTTGCTCATCTGGCATTAATGGGCTATGCAAAGGAGGGAAACAGGTGCGGGAGTGCACTGTACTGCCATGGCGACTTGGGGCGATTAGTCCAGGCAAGTCACTGACTCAAGCCAGCAAGCCACTAGCCGCAGCCTTGGCGACTTGGCTTGACTCGGCGACTCAAAAACCATGGACAGGTGCCAGCGGAAGTATGTAATCCTGCTTCTTAAATCTCAGTTCTAATTGCTTCCATACCCTAGCATCGTAACTTCCAAAATTATCGGGTTACATGACACTACCAAACCAGAAGTGGTTCCCACTTTTCTTATGTTTATTTGGAGCTGGGTTCTCCATGAAGCTGGAGTGAAAGATTTGTCAAAAAACATTTGTCTTTGTTTAACACAAAAATTCTATATTTATCACCCAAACATCCAACACAACTGGAAAGTATGTTGTACTTGAATTGCAAAAGGTCTATTATGTTTATTACCTTCATCGGTTTAGAGGAAATAAGCATGTATTCTATGTTGCATCATATGCAGCTCGTTTGCTTCCTGTTGTCTTTCATTGTGCCACTTTCATTGTGGCAGAGATGCCATTTGGTGTGTTAGACAGAAACATGTTGATATTGTCAGAATGAGAACTACGATGATACTCCTGTTATTGAGTTGGTTTATCCAGAGCTAAATTCTTTTCGGTGCAGGAAGCCAAGACTTATGCTCAAGAGAACGGACTCTTCTTCATGGAAACGTCTGCTAAAACAGCAGCCAATGTGAACGATGTGTTTTATGAGATCGGTGAGGATACATACTGTCAATCGTTTTACTGTTCTCTGATTTGCTAGCTGTTTGTGATGCAAAAGAGAATTTATATTCCTTGCTTCTTGTACATACAATTTCAGCGAAGAGATTGCTCCAGGGACAACAGGCCCAGAATCCACAGGCCGGGATGGTGCTCTCGCAGAGACCGACGGAGAGGATGGTGAGCAGCTCATCGTGCTGCTCATCGTAAAAATGCACTCTGAAGAAGAGATGGCTGTAGGGACAGCTCTTGACTTGAAATCCACAGAAAGGTGTATGCACAGAAGATGCCGTTGATGATTGCGAAAAATGTTGTGTATCCCAGCTACAGTTCTAGCCCTTTGTTTCTTCTTGTCATGTTGGTTCTGTAAATGTGAATAGTAGAATGTTGCTGCCACAGATATTCAGATATGTTTACTACAGTGCATTCCCATGCTTAAGTATTTATGAATGACTTGAGTGAAAGATTTGTGTGTCCGTTTGATTATATATATCTTATTAATCGTGAGCAGCAGGCTTCATGGTTCGATGATTAACATAAGACAAAAAGTTAAGTAAATAAACATCTTTGATGATGCAAATGTGTGAAAAGATACATGAAGAGAAAGCAAAACAATGGTATAGAGAGAAGTTAAAATTTTCCTGTGTCAATTTTCACCAGGTTCATGGGAACAACATATTATTCCGGACTGGAAACCAGTATGTGCCATATTCTTTTCTCTAATGCTATCTATGATGTTTCTGATTCTTCATTCACTGGATGTAATCGTCGTTGTAACTGTCGCTGATCACTGACACGAACCGCTCGAGCCATGGCAGCTGGTGGAGGTCCTTCATGGTGTCGACGACGTATGAGTCTGCACAGCGGGGAGGCGAAGACTGGCTCGGGTGGTGGTGGTCGCCCCCAACACTGAACCCACCCGTGAGGAACCGCTGGATGAGTGCCAGCTGCGCACGCTCCTGCTCCGAGTAGCCTTCAATGGCTGTGGGCATGCAGTCGAACGTGTCCCATGCCCAGATCTCAGACGCCTGGCAGGATTGCGCGACCGAGGGCTCAGCCATGCTGTCTTCGTCCCAGAAGACACACTGGCATGTCTGCACACCACGGTTGTACTCAGCGCCGCAGGAGTAGCAGAACTCGTGGCCACACCTGCACAAGTGGCAGAACGACTTCTTTAGCACAGATACAAGAATGAGAGCACTAGAACTTGGAATTATTTCTACATAAACTTGATTATTTTCCAGAAAGTCCAAGCATCCCAGGATGTTACAAGGAACAACCGGAAAACATATACACAGCAAACTGAAGTAAAAAATGTCTGGAATACGTTTAGGGAAGGTAGAGCATACCAGCAGGTCATATGGAAGCAGCCTTGTGTGAGTTCGATCATCCGTCGACATTGGTGGCAACGCCTCCATCTATTGTTCTGTGCTAGCCGGTGCAAAGACAAGTCCCCCGCGTCTCTATTCTCGAGAGGCAGGCTCTGGTACTCATCACAGCCCATCATGATGTGCCACGGCACTCCACAGTTGATACAAATATCCCCATGGCATTCTGGGCACTCGATGCAATTGAGGTCCGACAGACTAGACGAGCCTGCCCTCGAGAAGTGCTGGCTAAGGTCTAATAAAACCGAACAATTCGGAAATGGGCAATAAAACCTTTCCATGTCCGAGGGGCCAGCAGCTGCAAAAGCCCTCTCGAGGGATTCGTAGCTGCTAACCGGAAGAAATGATTTACACTCGCCGGCTGATATATGATATTTACACCTTAACTGTGGGCATCGTATAGGCAGCCTCGAGGCATGCAGCTTCTCTTCGACGTACGCAATCAAGCAACCATAGCAGAATGTGTGGGAACAGCCCACCTTGATCATCTGGGAACCCCGTCTCTCCTCGCAGCAGATTGGGCAGGTGGCAACCTCGTAGGGAGATACGTACATGATGCCTATTGCTTCCATGGCCAACTTCAGGGGCCTCTCAAGCTCGAAGCTAGGAAGCAATATTAGATCAAAATCTTCCAGCTTTTCAACCAGTTCAAGAATCCTGTGTCCTAAAGCTACCAAAAGCTGGTCTTCAAGAATTTCAGCTTCTGCAATCTGTTTTGACAAAAAAAATGACTCGTTTAGTTGAGTTCATCCAAAAAAGGATAGCTATCAGTTTGATAATTTAACTGGACTAAAATAAGACATCAGTTTGATAATTTAACTGAACTAAAATAGCACACCAGACTAGAAAATATTATAGATAGATCCTTACATCATAATTTAACTGGAGTACCTTATATACAACATTTTACATATTGCTTCCTACATACACATTTACTGCGTTTTCACATTTTAACATTATGTTCTTCACATTTTAATTTATACAACATTTTACATATGTACGAGTGAGTCTTGATTAATTAGTTAATGGTGTAGCAGACAAAAATTGTGAATATCTAAGCATGATATCAATCATTTCTGCGAAATGTAAGACACCGCAAGACAGAAACCATGATACATAGTTTGATTAAACTGAAGAGCCAATTGAGTGAATTATTTCAATGTATCTCAATCACCTGAAAGTAGAGCTTCTCCGAATTGGTGAAGGCGAAGATCTTGGTGATGCCGTGCTGCAGCGCGACCGAGAGTCCGTCCATGAGCGCGAGGTGCTCAGCCACCAGCTCGTCGACGAAGAAGTCGAGCTTCTTCTGCACCCGGAGAACGGCCACCCCGGGCGCCCTCTCCATGACCACGCCGATGCCGGACAGCTTCTTCTTCCCGTCGTCCGAGCTGGACGAGACGCCCTTGAAGAAGAGGCGCACGGAGGTCTCGTCGAGCTCCTCGTCGGCGACGCCGGCCGTGAAGGACTCCTCCGTGTCCTCCCACTCCTCCTCGTCCCCGCAGCAGCTCCTGAAGTCGTCCGAGTTCCCGGCGCCAGCGAACCCGTCGCCAGCGTCCTCCATCCTCAATCCAGTTGGAATGACCCGCTCTCAAGAATCAATTAGAAGGCCACAATTTTAGCAATCCTCATCATCCAGCTGACTGGGGAACTCAGAAGCTCTGGGCGAAGATGGCCAGGAGGCACCAGGCGGAGCTCCAGAGCGCGAACTCCACTGCCGCGATGGCGAAGTTGGCGGGGACGGCGACCAAGTTCACCCACACGCTGGAGCTCTCCACGAATCTGAAGTTACTTCTACGTGATAGATAATTCCGCAAGCCCCCAACAATCTGCAAGACCGAAAATCGTGGCCGGGAATTAGAATCTTTCTCCAACCGCACAACGAATTGACTGCTGGATTATCGATTGATTCTAGGTGAGCTCGGCCCGACGGACAGATCTACGAACGGAAAGCTCGGGCATTCGGTCAAAGGCTGCAGCTTTCGACCACCAAATTAAGAGCAAAAACAGCAGGAAAAGGAAATCGCAGAACAGCAGGAGGAGCTCTCCCCTCACTCCTCCCGTGCACCACAACAGCAGCGGAAAAAAACCAGGAAATTCCCCGTGCTCTTATAAACCGGCAATCTCTGCGAACACGGGGAGAGTGAATTTCAGCTCGGGGGTAGTAGAGAAATCACCTGCGGGAGAGGAGGAGGGAGGGCGGTGGTCAGGCCATCGGGGCGGAGCTGCGGCGGCAGGTGAATGGGGCCAAAATCGAAGCTTTCCCTCCGTCGCGTGTGGCAGTGGAGGAAGAATCGATTCGGGGGCGGTGGAGTGCAGTTAAAGCAAGAAGAACCCTGCGAGCTAATTATTCCGTCTCAGTGCCAGTGGAAATAATTGCTTCCACTGGATTAATTATTATTAATCAGATGCATTTACCATCGTGCTATTAACAAACGCGTGGAAATAATTGCATCAGTTGTACGTATTAGCCAGTTGAGAGATTGAAGAGATACGGCTCCAACACATGAGAACCTCCTTGTGTTTTCTAGTACCATACGCTTTCCATTATCTCGCTAAAGTAAATGTCATTGAGCTGCTAATGTTCATTTAACACCTTGACGGTCGCCTCCTACTACATTATGCTCAAAATTTCCTTTGTGATGCCTAATTCGTTGATCTGTTTTGATGATGATGGTGGCTAGCAAGCGGGATGATACGCGTCGGTGTAGTTTTGACGATCCATGGGAGATTCCTGCTGCCTTCCATCCCCACGGTACATGAAACCCATAGTATGCAAATGTACGGAGACTCGACGAATTATGCGGACAATGCCAACATATGTAAAATTAAACTGAGCACCAAGTTACTTGCGTTTCCTAGGGAGAGGTTTGCTCCTTATATAAAATTTTGGTGCCAGACCAGACAAGGTCGTCGAGTCGTTTGTTCTCTAGTGGGCCATAGTTAAACAACCCTAGGTTATGTTCTTGATCATCGGGTGGGTAAGGATCTTCATTGTTTCTTTAAGAAAGGGAGCTAGCCTTTAAAAATAGGCTTTTTGACGAAATACCTCATTGTTCTTCTGGATTCTATTTCAAAAGATCGAATTCTCTGCCCTCTCTCATACATCTTTCACACACAGGGCCGGGCCCACAGTGATTCCAAGTGGTACGGCCCGCACAGGGCCCATGAATTTTAGGGGCACAAATATTTTTAACGCATATGTATATTCTATAAGCAGGAATTGGCCCATGTAAGTGCAACATAGCTAAGCAGCCCAATATCTCCTAGCCGCACCTTTTTTTCATGGGCCCTGCCTCTCCTGAAGCGAATACAAAACGTCTTACACCGAGTGCCGGGGGAAACCCTAGGAGCAGTATGCTAATCCGAGTAGCAGCGCCTTGACGACGGTGCCCCCTCCGAGGGAGTTGCTGCTTGGTACTGAGTGCCGGGGGAAACCTTAGGAGCAGTGGGCTGATCCGAGTAGCAGTGCCGTGTCGACGGTGCCCCTTCCGAGGGAGTGGCTGCTTGGTACTGAGACACACCGGGGTGCCGCGAGTTTGGTGGGACACTTTCGGAGGGCGCAGCGATGGAGGGTCATTCTCGCTTAGTCGATTCACCATGTTCTTCATTTCTTTTCGTTTTGGGCGATGTGTTTGCTGATGCCCCAGCTTGTGTGGTGTGTGTGTGGTGGTGTTCTTGTATCAGTGGTTGTTTGTTGGTCGTTGCTTTATTTATAAAGCGGGGCGAAAGCATGTTTCGTGAATACAAAACGTCTGGCTGATCCTTCACAGAATAGAATTGATTGGATCCATCAATTCCCAGTTAGCTAAGCGAATAAGAAGAACGGCACAGACATATTAGTCAATTCCTAGGTTCCTGCCCCGTCACTGTCGCTGACGACTTGCTCTATCATCTCCGCTGCCGACGGGCGTTTGCGGCTTATCCCCGGCCCCTCGCGGCTTCGCCGACCGGCCGATGCAGTGACGCGTAGTTAGGTTTGTTAGTGTTGATTTCTTAATTTCTGCTTGCATGTTCATATACTCACTTAAATTTTAAATATATTCTCAATATATTCAATCTCGTCACCTAAATTTCTGTTATATACGATACTACAATTATTTATTCGTTTATTTTTTAAGTAAGAGATAGGGCCCCACTTTAGGTTTTCGCATAGGGCCCTGAAATTAGCCGGCCCGGCCCTGTTCACGCACACCTGATATTTGCACATGACTAGGATGCGATAATATGTGAACACCTCTTAGAGTTTTTTCTATGGAAACTAGAGGATTCTCCTTGGGATCACGTTTTGTAAGACATCATCTAGTGCATGATCCATGAGACGGGAATTGTGGTTTGAAAATGTAGATAAAGATCGATGGGGGTGGACAAACCCAACAAATTACTCCTTCTCGCTGCATTGAAAATATTTGTTTCCATTGTGTTATTATATATGCACTTTTGATTAGTCAAATAAAATTTTGTTTGTAATATTAAGACATATACCTTCACCGCCACCAGGCTCATTGTGGTTTTTATTTGTCTATAACCATTGTAGTAGTTATGTAGCTGCTTAAGTTAATTTTATGGCTTCAGAGCCGAATTATTCTCCGTTATCTTTGGGACATCATAGATGAACTCTCCTCCCGTGCGACACAAAAGCAGTGGAAAACAATCGGGAAATTTCTCGTGCTCAAGTAAATCGGCAATCTCTGCGAACGCGGGGAGAGAGAATTTCAGCTCGGGGAGAGACAAAAGATCACCTGCGGCCTGCAGGAGAGAGAGGGAGGTGTGATAACCCACAAGTATAGGGGATCGCAACAGTCTTCGAGGGAAGTAAAACCCAAATTTATTGATTCGACACAAGGGAAGACAAAGAATACTTATAAGCCTTAACAGCGGAGTTGTCAATTCAGCTGCACCTGGAAAAAGCACTAGTAACAATGGTGATGTGAAAGCAGCAGTAATATGAGAGCAATACTAATAGTAACACAGCAGCATTAGCAGTAACACAGAGACAATGGCACCAGAAAATAGTTGATACTACTTCTAATGGCGTACTTGACAGGGGAGCAATGATGATTACAAATGGACCGGGGTTCCCATCTATCTACAGTAGTGGTAACTCTCCAAACAAATAACATGTGTTGGGTGAACAAATTACAGTTGGGCAATTGATAATTGTGAGGGCATAACAATGCATGCTATGATTAGATAAAGTTTACTGTAGTATTTAATTGGGCATTACAACATGATACACAGACCGCTATCCAGCATGCATCTGTGACTAAATAATCCACCTTCAGGTTAGCATCCGCACCCCCTTTCAGTATTAAGTTGCAAGCAACAGATTATTGTATTAAGTAAAGTGCATAATGTAAACAACACAATTATCCTCGGACAAAGAATTGTTGTTTTACCCCTAGTGGCAACAGCACATTGTAACATCCTAAGTTTTTCAAGAATTTGAAAAAAATCAGAAAAATTTAAAACTTTTGAAAACTATTATGTATTTTGCTTTGAAAAGAAAATTCATGCATGCATTCATCATCATATAGCATTGTTTGCATTTGGTTATTTCCAAAGTGGGAAATAAATTTCCACTTGAAAACATATTTCAGAAAATATATTAGTAGAGCAATTATGCTCCAATTTTCTTTTGACTTTTATATATTGTTCTTTTAATGATTGCTTGTGATTGTTTGTATTTGCTGAAATATATTTTTGCAAAATGTTTATCTTGGGGTATTTAAGTTTTATTTAAGCCACCTCTGATTGTTTTAAACCTATTTTAAATTGTACATCAAGTGTCATTTTGGTTATCAAAAACCTAGTTGGAAATCAAAATGATTTCTATTTGAAAAAGTGCGTTGATTGTGAATAGTTTGGATGTATTAAGAATTATTCTATTACTTACCTAATCTCTATTCTCAAGTTTTATAGTTTTGTTGTTAAAAGAAAATGTTTATTTGGATTTTAAAATGAGTTTTGAATTCATTTTGAATTATCTAACCCTTTTTAAACAGAATGAGTTTTATGCAAATTATCCTTTAAGTGATATGTAATATTATTACTCATATTTTACTTTGGTTTAAAATATAATTTCAAAAGGAATTTATAAAACCCTATAGTTTTCAAATGACAATAAGTGTCCAATATTTATTTAAACACATTTCAGAAAATTTAGATAATAAAATGTTTTGGAAAATGATATTTAAAGGCTGCAAATCAAAGAGTTTGTTTTTACAAAATTATTGAAAGTGGTTTGAATTGTTTTGGATTTAAAATTCAAAAGTTATTTGATTTTGAATAAAACAGAAAAGAAAACGTTTTCTGGAAAAAAAATGCGAAGCCTAGCTACTGGGCCGAGCCCATCTCTCCTCCTCCCTCTATCTCTCGCACCCGCAGCGGATAGCAGCCTAGCAGCCCAACCCCGGGCCCTCTCCCTTTCCTCTCGCCGCCATGCGGGCCCCGGCCATGACGTCATGGATGACACCATCGTCTTCAACGTCCCGTGCAAGAAACCAACTCCGAACCCTAGCTAAAATCGGAACCGAATTCGTGATGATTTGCTACGGGATTCGCATCCATCTCTCCCCCATATAAACCCCACGACCCCCTCCCCTTTTCCCCTCAAAAAGTTCCACCAAAGCGCCACCAGGCTGCTCGTATTACACCGCCGCCATCCGCCATTGCCGACGGCGAGAACTGCAAATCCCGGTGAGCATGGACCACTCCGAGCCTTCCTATCCCTCCCATCCTTCTTATCTCTTTGTTGCGCATCGTTTTGACTAGGTGCTGTACCTTATTCCATCCCAGATCGACGCATCCGTCCTCAACCGAAGCAAGCCGCCGCCGTCCTCCACTCCAGCGAGCTATTCCAGGAGGAGCAGGACACGCAGGAGACCACCACCTCGCCACCGCAACCGCCTCGTCGTCCTCTTCGTCGTGGTATGCTCCGTTCAACCCCGTAGACGGTAGATCTCCGGAAACGCGCGAGGCCGTGCACGCCGGCAATGGCGCGGCCGCGGATTAGATCTCCGGTTAGGTTTCCGGCGACGGCACCGTCCTTTTAGATGCTTTCGTTCTGAGCCGTTAGATCGCGATCGTACGGTCTTGATTAGATCACTTATTCGAAGAGGTATCGGCAAATCACACGAGGCCACGTCGACGCCGAGTCAGCGGCACCGTCAGCGCCACGTCAAGCCCAGTCAGATCCAGTCAACGCCTCGTCAGCGCCAGCGTGGATGAGATTTTTTCTGTTTTATTTTTATTTGGCGATTTTGCAGAAACGTCCCTGGAACTTAGATCTATCATTAATTTTTATTGGCTCGGCCAAATTTTGCAAACTTTATATTTTTGGAAAGCTTATGACTTGTAGAAACTTTTGGTATACTTATTTTGGGGTTTTGTCGAAATTAAATTAGTTAACTTTTAAAAATGGTTTAATTAGTATTTTGACTATAAATTGAGTTTAAAAATAGATTTTTGAGCAAACTCTTTTGCTATATTTTTGTATGCCTAAGTATTGGTCGTAGGAATACTCTACTATTTTTGTAAAAGTATTTTCTATGATTTTTGTAATTAATATTGATTAAATGCATTTTAAGTGTTATTTTAATAATTAAAATTGATTAAAATTACTTTTCTTCATATATTCGGCCAATAAAATGACTTAGTCATATTTTTGATCATCCTAGCTATAAAGTACTTAGAAATATTCTGCCCTCCAAATGGAGTAACTTTCTTCCTTAGAAAATATTTGATAAAATTTTGACAACACTTTTTCCTTAGAAAATTTTCTATATCTTAAATGTGTTAAATCTTTTCCTCAGCAAAATTTAGCATCTTGAAAACTTAGTTGTTTTCCTTAGAAAATATTCTAAGTACTTGTTTTGACAAATGTTTGTCCTTAGAAAATTATCAACTATTGTTTTACAGTATTTTCCTTAGAAAATTTAGCAACTATGTTTTGTTACTTTTCCTTAGAAACTATTTTGACTTACTGTTTGACCTCGGTCCTTAGCTATATTTGGACCATCTTACTTGCTTGCATTTTTTTTTAGAGCATTTTCATAAGCATGGCATGCATGTTAAGTCCTTAGTATTATGTTGAACCTTATACATGATATTCCTCCTTAGAAATTTTGAGGATGCATGATTAGCCCTTTTAACCCTTATAGCCAAAAAACCACTAAGTTAGAAATTAGTGGAAACAATGAAGATTGCATTGTTATTCTTGGAGAATTCAACATGAAGATTGAAGACCAATGAAGACTTGGCCAAGAAAACAAGACTCCATAAGCATCTCCAAGAAGTAAAAGTACTTAGAAGAAATCAAGAGAAAGTTCATGAAGACCAACCAGCTACATTTTCTAAGTCTTTCTCCCCTTTCTCTCTTTCTTACTTCTTCTCCTAAACTTCATGGTGGCTAAGTTATATTCAAGATCAATCTTCTGCCAACATCATCAAGTGTTCAGAATCAACAAGTTCACAAGTGCAATGAAGTCATCGCATCAAGTAAAACTATAAGGAAACAAGGAGAAGAATTTTGAAGACCAACTACTTCTTTCTATCTTGTTTTCTTTCTAAGTTTTGTCTCACTTTGGACATAGACCAAATCCTAGGTGTTTAAGACTAAGTCCCTAACAGTGCTAATTGAAGACCATTGAAGAACAATGAAGCTACAAAGGGGTTGAAGATTAATTGAAGACCAAACTTGTGAAGACTTAGAATAGCCTTACAACTTTTGTCAAGTTGTTTGATCAAGTTTACTTTGAGCTTGACCTTGCCTTAGCCATTTTGGATTAAGTTAGTTTATGTCTCCTTTCCTTATTATGTTTTGCTTGTCTTTCATACCACATTTCTTTGTATCATCCTGCATCTCATGCATATCATATTTTTCTAAGTGTTGCATTTATGATTGTATGTTTATTTGTGATTTGTTTGACTTGTTAGAAATTCCGGAGAGAGACGAAGTGGTTGCAACTGCTACTACTACACTCTGTTTGCCAAGGCAAGTGGCACACCCCATAAATTTCCTAAGTATTTTTCTATGCATGACTTAGTGTATTTCTTTATATGCATGTGTAGGATAGTATTGCTATGCTAAAACTACTATCTCCTTTACACTAGTTGTGTCTAGAATCCTATTGATAACTTGGTAGAATTATTGATGCTATGCAAATTTGTTTTATTCAAAGCTTAAATTCTACTAAGTTAATTTATCACCTGGGTGGATTTGGGATTGCAAGGATGACAGAGTTGAGTGTTTATTCACTTGTGGTTGCCACCCAGGATTAAAGGGACCAATGTTTCTCTAAGTGAAGTTGCTTACCGTGCAGCCATTAGTCAAATGGGCTCTGGCTAGATGGATTAAGTTGCGTGGACTCCTCCCGGCTTGACAAGCAGATGTAGAGGATGTAGGAGGGAACGGGTCAAGCCAGTATGGGATGGGGAATATGCTTCTGAAAAGTCTCGTCTCAACTCTCTCCTTTTCCTTAGCACAATTTGAGTGCTTGAGGATAGTTTGGGTTTGTTGGGTCTAATGGTGAAAGTGCACAACCTCTGCAGAGTTAAAACTAAGTACTTAGCCGTGTCCCCGGTTACGGACAATTCAAGCAGCTGATCAAGGATGGCAACGGAGGCTCCCAACATCTTATTTCTCTAAGTAAAATTTTGATGGGTGAACAAGGGTAGATGAGACTATGGATTTCATGCCATACTTGTTTACAAAGTGTTAGGCAAAAATTGGCTTTTATGCAAAATAGCCTTGAACTCCACCAGCCAAATATGCATATAGGCTATAGAGTTATTCCATTAAGTGTCCACATAGTGTCACTTGCCAGATCCATTTTTAATGGTATCTGACCCACTCTGTTGCAAAATTTTATTTGTTGCAGATTGTTCTGACGACGAGTGAGTTTCGTTAAGGTTTCGAGTCTGCAACCAACATGTTTTCGCCTGTGGCACATGAAGGATGAGGACTCCATGAAGATTATATTCCGCTGCTTTACTCTTTCAAGCTAGCTATATGCTATGCAAGTTGTAATGAATATTTTACCAAGTCTGGATATTCGATGTAATAATGATACTTTGTTGTGATACTCATCTTAAACTGTGTGTGCAAATGAAACGATCCAGGGGTTTGCACTATACACAGGTACCTTGCCATATTTTAAGTGCAGGTACGCTACAGATGGTATCAGAGCACTGTGTTGCCTGTAGGTTCGAAACCCTAAGTTGGTTAGAAATAAGAAAGCCCATAGGACAAAACTTTATTTGCTTTTGTCTAAAAACTTTTGATATCATTCTTGTAACTTCTTAACTATTCGCGTTCTAAATGCCTTCTCTTATTTATAGATGTCCCGCCTCCTGGAATCACTCAAGAAAGGTCCAGCAATGACCATGACCTTGGAATGTGAGACTGAGTTTCCAAAAGCTTTGAAGGACCTCATGTTGAGCATGGGACTTGAAGGAGCAGCAGTCTACAAAGGATTTCCTTTCATGGGTGAAGGTCAAGAGTACTGGTGGGTACAACTCCATCTATACAAGAACAAAGACGATGACCACAAGACCAAAGGTTGCTACATGTTCACAAACCCAATAATTCGAACATCATTCTTTGATTCAGCAAGAAGTGCAGCATGGGAGGCCATCGAGTACCTTGGAGAAGACTTCGATTTAGACTTCACAACACTCAGAAATACCTTGATGAACTCAAGGAAATAGAGGAAGAACTCGATGCACTCAGGAAGGAGATAGACTAGACCCCCTTATGTATTAGAATAAAGAAACCATGTTGATGTATTGACCTATCAAATTGTGGTATGGCAGTACTATCATATTGTTTCCCCATACCCTAGGTGTACTTCGATCCAAAAACGACTATTTTGTTTTTCTCAAAAATTTGTGAGTTTATCATGTGTGGTTGTTTGTGACAAACTGCTTGTATGGGTAGGAATATTTCTTCTAGATCTGTCTATCTTTTGCTCATCTATGCTTAAACCACAGATGCCTCCCCGTCGTGCACCTGAAAACAACAACAACAACAACAACAACAACGAAGCTATGATGCAACAGATGATGGCTGCCCAGACTCAACTGATGACCATGATGGCTCAATTCATGGCAAATCAACATGGACCACCACCACCACCTCCTCCCCAAGTGGACAGACTTGCCAGGTTCCTTAGGCTTAGGCCAAACAAGTTCTCAACTACAACTGACCCAATTGTGGCTGATGACTGGCTGCGTTCTGTGCAAAAGATCTGGTGACAGCTGAATGTGAAGATGCTGAGAAAATTAGGTTCACCGCACATCTGCTTGAAGGACCTGCTGCCCAATGGTGGGAAACTTATCAGCTTACTCACCCATTGGACACCTTGACCTGGGAGGATTTCAAGGAAGGCTTTCGTAATGCTCATATCTCCACTGGCGTTATGAACCTGAAACAGGAAGAGTTCCGCAATCTGCGTCAGGGGAACAGAAGTCTTAAGGAGTACATGGATGACTTTCATGCCTTGTCTCGATATGCTCCTGAGGACATTGACACAGATGTAAAGAGGAAGGCTAAATTTCTCAAGGGACTAAGTGATGAGCTGAAATACCTTTGACTGTTGCTTACGCTCCAACCTATCAGACACTTCTTGATCAAGCAGTTACCCTTGAAGATAGCATGAAGAAAGCTGAAAACAGGAAGAGGAAGGCTGGAATCAACAAACATCATGCTGAATCCTCATTCAAGAAACATTCTTCTCATAATTCTCATCAACATAATGGTCACCACAAGCATCATGATCACAACGGTGGACTCAAAGGAAGCAATGGAGACCACAAGGGAAATGGACATGCTGGTAACAATAACAATGGACAACACCGCCCAAATCCTGAACCCAAGAAAGATATCAGCCACATCACCTGTTACAAGTGCAGGAATAAGGGACATTACTCAAATGAATGCCCTGAGAAGAAGGCAGAAGAAGCCACCAAGTCAAATCCTTTTGACAAAGGATATGTGAACCACATCAACGTGGAAGAAGTAAATGGTACGTTCTGAAAGTTTTCCCTACCCACAAAAATACTTTTAAGGGTGGTAGCCATACCGTCACAACCTTTTGCTAGCCTTCTCGAATCTCGGGACGAGATTCCTTTTAAGGGTGGTAGTATGTAACATCCTAAGTTTTTCAAAATTTGAAAAATCAGAAAAATTTAAAACTTTTGAAAACTATTATGTATTTTGCTTTGAAAAGAAAATTCATGCATGCATTCATCATCATATAGCATTGTTTGCATTTGGTTATTTCAAAAGTGGGAAATAAATTTCCACTTGAAAACATATTTAAGAAAATATATTAGTAGAGCAATTATGCTCCAATTTTCTTTTGACTTTTATATATTGTTCTTTTAATGATTGCTTGTGATTGTTTGTATTTGCTGAAATATATTTTTGCAAATGTTTATCTTGGGGTATTTAAGTTTTATTTAAGCCACCTCTGATTGTTTTAAACCTATTTTAAATTGGACATCAAGTGTCATTTTGTTATCAAAAACCTAGTTGGAAATCAAAATGATTTCTATTTGAAAAAGTGCGTTGATTGTGAATAGTTTGGATGTATTAAGAATTATTCTATTACTTACCTAATCTCTATTCTCAAGTTTTATAGTTTTGTTGTTAAAAGAAAATGTTTATTTGGATTTTAAAATGAGTTTTGAATTCATTTTGAATTATCAAACCCTTTTTAAACAGAATGAGTTTTATGCAAATTATCCTTTAAGTGATATGTAATATTATTACTCATATTTTACTTTGGTTTAAAATATAATTTCAAAAGGAATTTATAAAACCCTATAGTTTTCAAATGACAATAAGTGTCCAATATTTATTTAAACACATTTCAGAAAATTTAGATAATAAAATGTTTTGGAAAATGATATTTAAAGGCTGCAAATCAAAGAGTTTGTTTTTACAAAATTATTGAAAGTGGTTTGAATTGTTTTGGATTTAAAATTCAAAAGTTATTTCATTTTGAATAAAACAGAAAAGAAAACGTTTTCTGGAAAAAAAATGCGAAGCCTAGCTACTGGGCCGAGCCCATCTCTCCTCCTCCCTCTATCTCTCGCACCCGCAGCGGATAGCAGCCCAGCAGCCCAACCCCGGGCCCTCTCCCTTTCCTCTCGCCGCCATGCGGGCCCCGGCCATGACGTCATGGATGACACCATCGTCTTCAACGTCCCGTGCAAGAAACCAACTCCGAACCCTAGCTAAAATCGGAACCGAATTCGTGATGATTTGCTACGGGATTCGCATCCATCTCTCCCCCATATAAACCCCACGACCCCCTCCCCTTTTCCCCTCAAAAAGTTCCACCAAAGCGCCACCAGGCTGCTCGTATTACACCGCCGCCATCCGCCATTGCCGACGGCGAGAACTGCAAATCCCGGTGAGCATGGACCACTCCGAGCCTTCCTATCCCTCCCATCCTTCTTATCTCTTTGTTGCGCATCGTTTTGACTAGGTGCTGTACCTTATTCCATCCCAGATCGACGCATCCGTCCTCAACCGAAGCAAGCCGCCGCCGTCCTCCACTCCAGCGAGCTATTCCAGGAGGAGCAGGACACGCAGGAGACCACCACCTCGCCACCGCAACCGCCTCGTCGTCCTCTTCGTCGTGGTATGCTCCGTTCAACCCCGTAGACGGTAGATCTCCGGAAACGCGCGAGGCCGTGCACGCCGGTAATGGCGCGGCCGCGGATTAGATCTCCGGTTAGGTTTCCGGCGACGGCACCGTCCTTTTAGATGCTTTCGTTCTGAGCCGTTAGATCGCGATCGTACGGTCTTGATTAGATCACTTATTCGAAGAGGTATCGGCAAATCACACGAGGCCACGTCGACGCCGAGTCAGCAGCACCGTCAGCGCCACGTCAAGCCCAGTCAGATCCAGTCAACGCCTCGTCAGCGCCAGCGTGGAGGAGATTTTTTCTGTTTTATTTTTATTTGGCGATTTTGCAGAAACGTCCCTGGAACTTAGATCTATCATTAATTTTTATTGGCTCGGCCAAATTTTGCAAACTTTATATTTTTGGAAAGCTTATGACTTGTAGAAACTTTTGGTATACTTATTTTGGGGTTTTGTCGAAATTAAATTAGTTAACTTTTAAAAATGGTTTAATTAGTATTTTGACTATAAATTGAGTTTAAAAATAGATTTTTGAGCAAACTCTTTTGCTATATTTTTGTATGCCTAAGTATTGGTCGTAGGAATACTCTACTATTTTTGTAAAAGTATTTTCTATGATTTTTGTAATTAATATTGATTAAATGCATTTTAAGTGTTATTTTAATAATTAAAATTGATTAAAATTACTTTTCTTCATATATTCGGCCAATAAAATGATTTAGTCATATTTTTGATCATCCTAGCTATAAAGTACTTAGAAATATTCTGCCCTCCAAATGGAGTAACTTTCTTCCTTAGAAAATATTTGATAAAATTTTGACAACACTTTTTCCTTAGAAAATTTTCTATATCTTAAATGTGTTAAATCTTTTCCTTAGCAAAATTTAGCATCTTGAAAACTTAGTTGTTTTCCTTAGAAAATATTCTAAGTACTTGTTTTGACAAATGTTTGTCCTTAGAAAATTATCAACTATTGTTTTACAGTATTTTCCTTAGAAAATTTAGCAACTATGTTTTGTTACTTTTCCTTAGAAACTATTTTGACTTACTGTTTGACCTCGGTCCTTAGCTATATTTGGACCATCTTACTTGCTTGCATTTTTTTTAGAGCATTTTCATAAGCATGGCATGCATGTTAAGTCCTTAGTATTATGTTGAACCTTATACATGATATTCCTCCTTAGAAATTTTGAGGATGCATGATTAGCCCTTTTAACCCTTATAGCCAAAAAAACCACTAAGTTAGAAATTAGTGGAAACAATGAAGATTGCATTGTTATTCTTGGAGAATTCAACATGAAGATTGAAGACCAATGAAGACTTGGCCAAGAAAACAAGACTCCATAAGCATCTCCAAGAAGTAAAAGTACTTAGAAGAAATCAAGAGAAAGTTCATGAAGACCAACCAGCTACATTTTCTAAGTCTTTCTCCCCTTTCTCTCTTTCTTACTTCTTCTCCTAAACTTCATGGTGGCTAAGTTATATTCAAGATCAATCTTCTGCCAACATCATCAAGTGTTCAGAATCAACAAGTTCACAAGTGCAATGAAGTCATCGCATCAAGTAAAACTACAAGGAAACAAGGAGAAGAATTTTGAAGACCAACTACTTCTTTCTATCTTGTTTTCTTTCTAAGTTTTGTCTCACTTTGGACATAGACCAAATCCTAGGTGTTTAAGACTAAGTCCCTAACAGTGCTAATTGAAGACCATTGAAGAACAATGAAGCTACAAAGGGGTTGAAGATTAATTGAAGACCAAACTTGTGAAGACTTAGAATAGCCTTACAACTTTTGTCAAGTTGTTTGATCAAGTTTACTTTGAGCTTGACCTTGCCTTAGCCATTTTGGATTAAGTTAGTTTATGTCTCCTTTCCTTATTATGTTTTGCTTGTCTTTCATACCACATTTCTTTGTATCATCCTGCATCTCATGCATATCATATTTTTCCAAGTGTTGCATTTATGATTGTATGTTTATTTGTGATTTGTTTGACTTGTTAGAAATTCCGGAGAGACGAAAGTGGTTGCAACTGCTACTACTACACTACTGTTTGCCAAGGCAAGTGGCACACCCCATAAATTTCCTAAGTATTTTTCTATGCATGACTTAGTGTATTTCTTTATATGCATGTGTAGGATAGTATTGCTATGCTAAAACTACTATCTCCTTTACACTAGTTGTGTCTAGAATCCTATTGATAACTTGGTAGAATTATTGATGCTATGCAAATTTGTTTTATTCAAAGCTTAAATTCTACTAAGTTAATTTACCACCTGGGTGGATTTGGGATTGCATGGCTGCCAGAGTTGAGTGTTTATTCACTTGTGGATTGCCACCCAGGATTAAAGGGACCAATGTTTCTCTAAGTGAAGTTGCTTACCGTGCAGCCATTAGTCAAATGGGCTCTGGCTAGATGGATTAAGTTGCGTGGACTCCTCCCGGCTTGACAAGCAGATGTAGAGGATGTAGGAGGGAACGGGTCAAGCCAGTATGGGATGGGGAATATGCTTATGAAAAGTCTCGTCTCAACTCTCTCCTTTTCCTTAGCACAATTTGAGTGCTTGAGGATAGTTTGGGTTTGTTGGGTCTAATGGTGAAAGTGCACAACCTCTGCAGAGTTTAAAACTAAGTACTTAGCCGTGTCCCCGGTTACGGACAATTCAAGCAGCTGATCAAGGATGGCAACGGAGGCTCCCAACATCTTATTTCTCTAAGTAAAATTTTGATGGGTGAACAAGGGTAGATGAGACTATGGTGTTCAAGCCATACTTGGCTTTACAAAATGTTAGGCAAAAATTGGTTTTATGCAAAATAGCCTTGAACTCCACCAGCCAAATATGCATATAGGCTATAGAGTTATTCCATTAAGTGTACACATAGTGTCACTTGCCAGATCCATTTTTAATGGTATCTGACCCACTCTGTTGCAAAATTTTATTTTGTTGCAGATTGTTCTGACGACGAGTGAGTTTCGTTAAGGTTTCGAGTCTGCAACCAACATGTTTTCGCCTGTGGCACATGCTAAGGATGAGGACTCCATGAGGATTATATTCCGCTGCTTTACTCTTTCAAGCTAGCTATATGCTATGCAAGTTGTAATGAATATTTTACCAAGTCTGGATTATTCGATGTAATAATGATACTTTGTGGTGATACTACATCTTAAACTGTGTGTGCAAATGAAACGATCCAGGGGTTTGCACTATACACAGGTACCTTGCCATATTTTAAGTGCAGGTACGCTACACACATCCACAACCTTAGAGGTTGCTGTCACTCCCCCAGATTAAATGGAGACTGAACCCACTATCTAGCATAAATACTTCCTCTTGGAGATACAATCAACTACTTGATCGGGGTAACCACAAGTACCGGAGAGCATACAGTATCTTAAATAAACAATAGTATGATAACATGATGAACAATCTGATCACAATTCCACAATTTATCGGATCCCAACAAACACAACACCAATTACATCATATGGATCTCAATCATGTAAGGCAGCTCATGAGATCACTGTATTGAAGTACATGGGAGAGAGTACCAACTAGCTACAGCCAAGAACTCGTAGTCCAGGGGGGAACTACTCACAAACCATCATAGAGTCGAAGTGGAAGCGGTGGAGTCGATGGAGATGGCTCCGAGGGTCAATCCCCGTCCCGGCAGGGTGCCGGAACAGGAACTTCTGACCCCGAAACTTGTCTTCGATGGCGGCGGAGCTGCGGAACTTTTCGTGGAATATGACTGATTCTTTTAGGGTTTTTGAGACAGGAGGATTATATAGCCGAAAGGGCGGCGCGAGGGGGTGGCCGAGTCGGCCTCACCACGTCACGGCGCCGCCCCCCTCCAGGCCGCGCGACGGCATGGTGAGGAGGCCGTGGGCCTCCCCCGGGCTTGCCCTTCTGGCTTCGTGTACGTGTCGGGAAAATAGGAGGCTGGGCTTTTGTTTCGTCCAATTCCGAGAATATTTCCAGAACAACTTTTCTGGACTACAAAAACGGCAGAAAACAGGAACTGACACTGTGGCATCTTGTTAATACGTTAGTCCCAGATAATGTATAATAGTGATATATAATGCATATAAAACATGTGACATTGATATAAAACAAGCATGAAACATCAGAAATTATAGATACGTTTGAGACGTATCAAGCATCCCCAAGCTTAGTTCCTACTCGTCCTCGAGTAGGTAAAACGATAAAAACAAAATAATTTCTGAAGTGACATGCTACCAACATAATCTTGATCTAATAGTGATGTAAGGCATGTGAGTTGAGATCAAATCATTCAAAGCAAATGTCTATAATTGATATTAAATAAGAGATAATAAAGCAAGTTAGTTAAACAAGCTAAAAGTTTTCATAAATGATTGCTTTAAAGACATGAAACCGTACAAGGTTCATTAAAGATGTTTTAAGTATCCAGTGTAGGAGTTCTATCCTTCAATTCCAAGCATCAAGTAAATTTTCACAACATAGAGTACGGATCTAGTCAAGTAAAAATAAACATGAACGTCATGAATCATCTGTTTCGAAGCCTACTCAACCGTGAGCGTAAGCATTTGGTATTGGCACCAGGATGTTATGGCTAAGGGAACATTGACGAGGGTTTGGAAGGCCAATGGAAGAAAGTCTTGATACGTCTCCAACGTATTCATAATTTCTGATGTTTCATGCTTATATTATACCAATTGCTACATGTTTTATTTACACTTTATAGCATTTTTATGCATTTCTTGGGACTAACCTATTAACAAGATGCCACATTTACACTCTATATATAATGGCATTGTTAAAGACAAGATTTATTGCTCTACCAAACTGGATGAACCTGCAGGAAGCACGACACGGACCAGCGCGGAACGCTGCGATGTTGAAGGAAGGACTTCATCGTTCTTCCGAATTATAAGATCAAAGTTTTTTTTGTCTTCTGTTTCACTCACATCTTTCATGCACAACTGAAATTTACATGCAACTAGGATGCGGTAATATGGGAATAGCTCCTAGAAACTTTGAGGGTTCTACTTTGGTTCTTCTCGAGTAAGACATTATCTAGGATACGAGGCACGCCGAGAAGGGAGCCATTGTGGTTTCAAAATGTAGATATAATTGATGGGGTTGGTCAAACCCTTCTAACTATTCGTTTTCATTGCAGGGAAATAATTGCTCCCATTGTGTTCTTATCCAGTTTTGATTAGTCAAATACATTTGTCCTTCTGATATTAAGAATTGCAGCTCCACCACCATCAGGGTCACCAAGGTTTTAATTTATACATAACCACTGTAGTAATCTTGATAAAATAGATGCCGTACATTTGCTCAAGTCAATTTTATGGCTTGAGAGCCAAGTTATGCTCCATATCTTTAGGAATTTGTTAATGGCGGACAATCCGCACTCCTTCTCCAAAGGCGGCGCTGGCTTGATAATAAAGTTAATTTGTTGCTGAACGAGTAGTGTGCTGTGGCATACTTTTTTGGGGTCATCCATCTGTATTTCCCGATGCCTTCATGCCCATATATATGGAAATTCATATCCATAAATCACTTCCGGTATGTGGGAGAGTGAATGGGGACAAAATCGAAACTTTTCCCTCTCGATGTTGTGCCTCGTGTGTGGCAGTGGAGGAACAATTATTTGTACAGAAACCGGGGCGGTGCAGTTAAAGCAAGAACCCTACCAAGTATGAGGTGATTTCTGTGTGGGAGTGGGGTAAACAATTAATTCCGAGAGAGAAGGGAAAGGTGAAGTAAGAAATAGTGAACTGCGTAAAAGAATTGTTTCTTTAACTTCCATTTCCTTCTTGATTAGTCCGACTCGTATGTGCCCTATTTCCAAAACGTAAGATTAAGAAACTCATGGCTTCACCTTGTAAGAATTTCCAAGAGTTGTCGATGTTTCCTTATTCCCATCCCGCTCGGATCGGCCTACGTGAAATAAGTGGCAAACATGTGCTCAACTTAATATTATGGCAATGGGGTTTTCTAAGCCTCGTTTAACCTACTTCATTCGTTGGCGATGAGTATTAGGTTCTTACATTATATATACAGCACCGACAAGCCGAGGATTTTGTGCGCATTGTCATAATTTTGGTGATCTATCGATAATTTCCGATACCTCCTATGCCCAGGCCTCTTAGGTCAGCACCCCCATGCAGAGATACACATGCACACAATTAAATTGGACACACATATTAGGAGAAGTGAAATGTGAAGTAAGTTATTCCCCGTTTGCTCACTAAAGGATTGCTACTTATATGAGTCTTGGGGTGTATGCAAAATATGAGGTCATTGTCCTTAGGTTAGTAAGTAGATAAACATCTCTAGCCTGCAGGCCGTGAGCTCTATCCTATGTTATAAAGCAAGAACACTAAGTATTTCTCGAAGAGAATCGTGTTTAATTATAGTACAATTTTTAGAGTACTTGGTAATTTTAACAACCGTCCATCCGCTTAGATATGACGGTGAAAAAATAAGAGCTACCGGAAACTACCAGGAAAAAAGTACCCGAAACTACCTGAAACTACCAAAATTGTATTATTTTGTATCAGATATTAAAAGGGCATTTAGGTAATTAGTCACCACGTCCCCACTGTCTGATCCGATCCGTCCCCCACATGTCTCCCCCATGTCCGTTGTCCGCAGACGTTTCCCCAAATCCACGGCCCAGGTAAAATGAAGATTCATCTTTGGAGGTTCGCACATGACTGCCTTCCGAGTGGTTTACAAATGCACATACGCCATATCCCTACAAGTGCTGCATGCGTATTCTGTGGTAGAGAAGAGAGTATTGCACACTCAATGCTTATGTGTCAATTTGCTCGGGAGGTTTGGAGAATTGTCAAGGGCTCCATCAGTCTACAGCTTAAGAGATGTGATTTCATGACACCTAAGTATTGGTTGTTTGATTTCCTCTCTAATTCGACTGAAAGGGAGGCAACTTGTTTGGCGGTTGGGTGCTGGCACATTTGGGAAGCTAGAAATGATACGAGGAACAATCAAGCTATGCCTGACCCGAAGCGGACTGCTGCAAGGATTCTCGCTTATGTCGATATGATCACAGAATTTTGCTGCAAATCAAGCTCCAGCACTAGGCGTGAGACCAGCACGTCAGAGAGATGGTCACCGCCGCCGCCTGGGGTAGTTCTTGTTAACGTTGATGCAGCACTGTTTGAGGATCGTCGTCGTATGGCCATGGGAGCGATTATTCGTGATCATACGGGTGGGTGTCTGGCTGCGGCTAGCGAGCCCATGATGGGCTTCTCTTCTCCGGAGGTTGCCGAGGCTATGGCGCTCAGGCGCGCAGTGGTGATCGCACGCGACAAGGGCTTCTCTCACGCTATCTTTGCCTCAGACTGTTTGTCGCTGGTTCATCGGATGAAAGCGCCAGGTCCTGATCGTTCCCAGGTTGGTTCCGTGGTACAAGATATCAAATGGTTGGCGGCGGGCTTCTCTTCTGCCTCCTTCTGTCATGTTAAACGTTCTTTAAACGAAGCGGCACACATTCTTGCTAGAACTTGTGATGTTTCTAGTGTAGGCTTTATTTCTGATTCTGCTCCGGATTGCATCCGGAAGACTCTATGTACTGATGTGATTTGATCAATAAAGTGTTGTATTTCAAAAAAAATCCACGGCCCCCTCCTGAAAATCGCCGCCGGCACGCCCCCAGCGGCTTCCTGCTACGTTGGTCCGAGAGTCGTCGCCGGCTTGGGCTCACGGTAGACTCACCGCCGCCGCGGAGATCGCTGTCGAGCAGCCTGTTCTACGCGCACCCGAGTCCGTCGCCGCAGCTGCGGTCCTCGCGCCCCCGCCGGAGCACGGGGTCGGCCCCGCCGCCCGCCGGATGGGGCGTCATATGCCTCGTCGTCTTAGACCCCGATGTGTACCCGCCTCGCCCCGGAGGCGCTCGAGAAATGTGCCAGCGAGGGCGATGATGTTCCTGTTCGAGGGCGCCTTCGGCAACGTCCTGCACACCGGCGACTGCCGCCTCACTCCCGACTGCATCCAGGGCCTGCCCCTCATGTACATCACCGGCGAGGGACCAGGAGCGAGCCAGTCCCAGCGGCCGCCATCATGCCGCATCGACACTGCACGTTTGCCAAGTGCTCGCTGCAATTCCCGGCCAAGGAGGACTCCATTCGTCAGGTACTTGTGTTTTGCTGCTGCAGTCAGCAATTCAGAACCAGCAACCGAGCTCGTGTGTCTCATCTCGTTGCTTGCTCTCTAATTTCAGGTGATCAAATGCATCTGGGAGCACCCAAATGCGCGACAGTTTATCTCGTGTCCAACATGCTGGGACAGGAGGAGATATTAGCACGGGGAAAGCAGCAGCCTGAGCCCCTCATCATCAGGCCTTCTTCCCAGTGGTACGCACACTACGCGTCACAAGAGGCGTCGCTAAGGCAGAAACCGGTGCTGACGAAAGCCTATGCGGGATGAGTTCGGGGTCTGGCACGTGTGCTTGTCGATGCATTCGTCTCGCGAGGAGCTGGAGCAGGCCCTGCGGTTTGCAGTCAGGTTTTGCAAAATGAAGAACAAGCTAATGGATATAGCTGCTCTTGAGATGTTAGATTATGAGAATAATAGTGTTTAACCATGGAAAGAGCTAGACATTCCTGTAGTCACTAGTATATTCTGAGCCCTTATTGAAGGTTAGAAAGTACTGTACACATATCGAGTACATGCCGAAAACATCCTTTCTTGCCATTTATGTTGATTTCATTTGTGTGTAGTCACTAGTATATTCCGGTAGAGATGCCGTCACATTTGTAAGCAGCTGACCAATAAGCGCAAGCTGGATGGTTGAGAACACACATCAGAACAAGAAGGCGAGAAATTAGCCATCCGTATAACATGATGAGGTCCTGATAGTGTCTGCCTTCTGTTAGTGTTCCAAATGTAACGCCGAAATGAGTCTACTGTAGTACCAATGTGGTATTTGCCTTCAAGTTGGTGCCCTTTGACTAATGTCAAAATGATGCTTATCTATGTAACATCATGTACTTGACATTACCTTTGGCTTGCTTGCCTCCCTATGTAAACATCATGTAACTCATTTGTTCGATGTTATTTTTGTAATGGCTACAATGGCCATGTGAATATTGATTAGTTTAGAAAGTGCGCATGGACCTAGGCTGCTCACTCCGGAAGGAGAAAGTACACAAAGGAGAAGCCGGCTACTAGTCGACTACACGCATGCACACCAGTAGCAGATAAATATTAGTAGAGTGGAACCTGAATTTTGAAGTTTGGAGACAGCATAAACACACACACCAAGAGGGAGAAGAAGCACATCATTGATCATATCTCTATCTCGACAGCTGATGGCATCAATACAGAACTACACACGTTTTATTTTGGAATCCAGAAAAAACCCAATACAACCGTGTCCTCCAGTGTCATTCTTTTAGTCGAAGTTAATTTTCATCCAGATCAAACTTAAGAAGGAACACAGGTTAGTAGGTAACCACTACTTTCATCCGTAATTATAGAAAGGAATACAGGTTCAGAATAATCTCTTTCTTTGCTCCATCCCACTCGACATAGTCTTTCCGCACACTAAAACCTTTCTCAAGAGCATAATTGTTATAGAACCGAAAACCCTTCATCCTCGCTATCAAACATCCTGCTGACAATGCCACGGAACTCAGTCATAGACTCAGCCATGTCTTCCTGCATATCAAGTTAACAATTATAAGTCAATCATGTGGATGACCAAAAAAAGGCAAAGACCGATACATGAAACAACCAGTATCTATAAGAATAAAGTAGAGTGCTAATAATTTGCATATAGAAATTTCTACAGAGACAAATCGGCATACAACAGCTATTGTTCCTCGAAAAAACAGCAGCAACTGTTACTTGCTGGGTATATAACTAGAGTAAAATACACCACTGATCCTATAAGTATTCTCGAGGTGTCAAGTTAGTCCTACTTCTTTAAAAATGCACCTCCCAGTCCTAATTGCTTTTAAGCGTGTCACCGGAGGTCCTAAGCTCATATCATAATTCACGCCAAGCATGAAACAATCAGTGTGGAAAGAAAACACGGCTAAGCATGGCCGACATGAATAAAAAAATAGGTTGATTAAAAACAACTTCAGATTTCAAAGACATGATCTCTAGATTGTGTGGATTATATTATATATGACTAACTAATAACCAGGCTCTCAATGTTTTCTATCGGGGAGCATTTTATGGTTAAAAGTGCAACGCTCAAGTCCTGTGTCTTTTCTCTTCAAATAATGATCTAGCTCACTGTACTTAAATGGAGTATTTGCACAAATGCAAAATAATATAAAAAACACAGTTGACCACACCACATATTCCTTGCTACAACACTCAAAAAGAGGTGATCAATGGTATCACTACAATCACAGAACATGCACTTATCCAACCTCATGTATCAAGTTATCTTTAGTTAAATTACTGTTATGAGCAGCTAACCAAAAAAACACTCTGAGCTCTCATGTTCGGAAGAAAAATGGAATGAACTCTGCTTAAACCTATACAGGAAGACACAGACAATTCAAATCAATGGTAAATCCAACGTCATTTAATATAACTGTTGACACAAAGACATGGATTGATAACGAGTCTACATCAAACCAAAATCTAATAGCACTTTCATTCTATGAAGAAATCATCGTTACATTCCCTGTGAAAATTTAAGTTCCACACCAGCTGTGCACATGTGTGCCTCTAAGGCAGTAAACATCAGGCAAAGAAATGAATTGTCCATGTCGTTGGTCACATTTATCTGTTGAGAAGCAGCATGCATACCGCATCGCAGACCACACAGTGGCACCACATCCCACACACGCCGAGCAGCCGCGCAAGATTACAACGGACCTGAGAGCAGAGGGAGGTAGAGGAGGGCATTACCTTGACGTCGATTGTGACCTTGGCGTCAGGGGCTGCTCGAGTCGCCGTGCGCTCCGAGAAGGGGGCCTCGTCGTGCGGCGTGCGCGATCCTCCGGCCGGCGATGGGGCGGATGACTCGCCGGAGATGGGGAAGGAGGACGGCGGGGGCGCGTGGCGTGGGGCTGCCTTTGTTGGACTCGTGTCTGCCGCGCCGGATGGGTGTCGGTTCGGGAGATCGGGAGCACGGGAAAGAAGGCCGACGTGATGGTGCCGGACGGGTGGGTGATGCGCGGCGAAATCACGCGACCGTGTTCGTCGACTCGCCGTTTGCGGTCGCGGCGCCGCGAAATCTCCCGGAGGAAAGATGGTTCTGGAAGACTAGAAGGATGGTGACGGTGCGGGACTCTCGTTCGAGGTCGGACTCCCTCCCTCCCCTGTCGCTCCGAGAAGGGGGACTCGTCGAGCGAGAGAAAGAATGGCGGCGGCGCTGCAGTCACCAGATCGAGGGACTGGTCGGTTTTTTCTCTCTATGGCAAATTCATGAACAAAATTACCACAATACCCCGGAGCGAGTAAACTAAATTTCTCCAGAATGATTGAACGGCTCAAATAATTAAGGAGTGGTGGGATTGAAACCGACGGCTATAAAAATTTATGATGGGAGCTACCTGAAACTACCAGCGGTAGTTTTCCAAGCACCGTAAAAGAGCTCTAATTATAGATCTTACTTGAGCTTCGACGGAAATAGTTAGAGAAGCTCAGCCATCTGGTCAAAGGATGTTGTTTCAAGCTCTAAATTTAGGACATAAACAATAACTTTGTTGTAAAACAAGAGAAATTAACCCTACCCTGTCTTGAGCTTTAACGTACGTTATAGAGTAAGAACTCAGATTCTTTATAGATGAGAACATGTCTCGATTATAAATTTTATGCAAGCTTGGACGGAAAGATCTAGAGAAGCTTAGGCATTTGGTCAAATCCTGCTGTTTTGAGCTCTAAATTAAGGACAAAACCAGATGTTTTTTTTTTTGAAAAACAAGAGAAACTCACCTCTCGCCCATGCACCACAAAAACAGCAATAAATTCAGGGAAAAACCAAACAAATTCCCCTTGTTATTGTTTCCTCGCCGATAGTTCAATCATGACATACCTCTACTGACTGGAACACAACCTGTCCTGGTTTACCAGACTTGTCTAATAGTACAAAAAATACAGAAACAACTCGAACTTGCAATCTCCTGACCGGGCGGCCCCTTTCGCGTGGTCATTATCTCCAATGACATTGACAACGTGGCCTTGTTTCCAGAAATCCTCGGTTCAGGCTCCTGTGAAAACAACTGGGTAAGTTCCGGCGCTACTGTAAACCGGCTGACTCTGCGAACACGGGGAGAATTCTTTTCGTAGAATTTCAGCTCGGGGAGTAAATAGTCAATTTCACCTCCACCGCACCTTCAACGCCACGACCGAGAAACCCCATCAGGGGGCGAGCCAGCAACCGGCGACCCTATGCGGCCGCCCAGGCTAGTCCAGCAACTCTCCACTAAGTAGTAGTCTAATCACAGTGCTTAGTTAGCGCGCTAATGTTGACCAGGGGAATTGACGACCGCCATCGCCGTACGTAGCCTTCCCAGGCTCCATAAGTGCTCTGGCTCGCCACTAGCAGTGGAGGGAGAGACGGAGAGTTGATTCGGACAGAAAAGAGGGCGGCGGCCGGAGTGCAGTTAAATCAAGAACCCTGCTAATTATTCCGTCCCGTTCAGGGTTTGTCTGCGAGGAATAATTGCTTCAGTTGTATTAGCCACTTGTAAGATTAAATAGATACGGATCCAACACAGGAGACCTGCTTGTACAGTACTCCTTCCATGATCTCGCTAAAATGAAGATCCTTGAGCTGCTAATGTTAATTTAATGGCTTGACGGCTGACTCTTGCTTCATTGTCCTCAAAACTTTGTTTCCGATGCCTAATTCGTTGATCCGTTCCGACGATGATAATGGCTAGTCGGGAGATTGATCCGCGTCAGTGTAGTTTTGGTGATCCAATGGAAATTCCTGTCCACGAAACAGGCTTTCGCCCAGCTTTATAAATAAAGCACATTTTGATACCGCTGCTGGGCCAGACAGCACAACGCCCAAAGAAAACCGGCAAAACGATACAAAGTAGTGAGGCAGCCCTCTTACAAAGAAGATCCTAAGAAAACCGAACTACAGAAGCCACAGCGAACCGCGACTACGAAGCCGGACAAGCACACCAGCTCCACGCTACGCCGTAACTCCCCTGAGCTCCACGACAACGCCCCCAAGAGGGTAACGGCGCAAAGCGTCGCCGCTGCCGAGTCCAAAGGACATGGGTTTTCACCCGGAGCCCTGACACGGGGAAGATCACCAAGACGACGTCCCCAAGAGGATAACGGCGCCCGCAGGCGTCGCCGCCGTCAGAAGCTTTCGCTCGTTCCCTCCCCCGTGGCACGAAGAGGGTCGTAGGGCGTAAGCGAAAAGGAACCCAATCCAGATCCAGGCACCGCCAGAGACGCGCCCGAGCTGCCCGCCGCTGCACCCCTTGTTGCCCCCACAACCAAGCGAGGCAGCCACCACCGTCACCATGGTGCTCGCCGGAGAGCAACCGAAGTGACCCGCCACCCAGGGCCGCCGCCCCGGCATCCGCGCACTCCAACCTAAGACACGAGGGCACACACACTGCAGGAACGACGGGTCGGAGAGGGAAACCTAGCGTGCAGCCGCCCACTGGAGGGGCCTCCCTCCAACGCCTCTCGGGTACAGAGACTCGATTCCTGTTGCCTACCGTCCCCACAATGTATGAAAACCCATATCCAAATGTACAGAGACTCGACAAATTATGCACCAAATGGGGTTGGACAATACCAATCTCTGTAAAACTAAACTAATAAGTAGGTTACTTGCGCTTTCTCGGGGAAGGGTTGCTCCTTATATAAGATTTCGGTGCCAACAAGTTCATTGAGTCATTTGTCCTCTAGGAGGTCGTAGTTAAATATCCCTAGGTTTTTATGTTAGATCGTCGGGTAGGTAAGCGGCTTCACCCTTTCTTTAAGAAAGGGATCCCTTTATCAATAGCCCTTTTAAGGAAGGACTCCATCGTTCTTGTAAATTCTATATCAAGATCAAAGTTTCAACCCTATCTCTCACACATACATCTTTCACGCGCACATGATATTTGCACGTAACTAGGATGCGGCAATATGTTAACAACTCTCTTGGCTTCAAGATATAATTTTATTAGGTCAAGAGGTACACATGAGCACATTTTGCATCTAGGCACAATATTATTACTTCACATTAAAAGGGCAACACATTTAGTCTTCATTTTAACCTAATAAAATCGCGAATCGTGCATGCAACTGCTTGAGTTGCCCTTTGCAGCTCGTGCGGGAGAATCGGCTCAAGGCGCATTCAGAGCATGCAGCTTGGGTGGAGAATCGGCTCAAGGCACATTCAGAGTTTCAGGCGAGGTGGAGAAACGGAATAGAGGGCTGTGCACCCAGATCGTCCCGTTCAAATTGTTTTTGCCAGATTTTTTATTTTGGAGGGAGATCGAATTAGAGTCCAACTCTGAGTCCGTTCCGACCTAGTGCGCTGCGCTACATAAATAACAGAATCCATGAGTATTGCATATGTGCGCAAATCTACCCAGCCGGTCATGGACGACAAGACGACGGCACCGGCACCAGAGACGACGCGATACCTGCCGCACGACCTCGTCTACCAGATACTGCTTCATCTCCCCGTCAAGACGCTGAAGCGGTTCGCCTGCGCCGGCAGGGCCTGGCACCACACCATCACAAGCGATCGATGTTTCCAGCGTGACCACCACCGCCTCCAGGAGCTCTGTGTGCTCGTCACACCCATGATCGGAAGGAACGGCCACGGCGTTGGCGTTGTTCCCTATACAACAATCCCCGGCTTATACCAGTTAGAGAGGAACAAACTGGGTGCGGCGACCCTTGTTCAAGCCATGGACTCCTTCCCTGAGAAAGCATTGAGACAACAATTGGCGCACTGTGACGGCCTCGTGCTGGTGCCGACAGCAAACGGCCCGGTGCGGATATTCAACCTGGCCACGCATCGCGTCGTCACCTTGCCCCGGACCCAGAACCGTGGTACTGAGGCTCCTTGGACTCGTAGCTTTCAGGAGAGTTATGGTCTCGGACATGACCCTCGCTCCGACACGTACAAGGTTGCCCGTTTCTTTTACCGCTCTGCGCACGGCTACATGCGAGGGATGGAGGTGCTCACCATTGGGAAAGACCAGCAATGGCGTGAGACGGTAGTGACACCACCCTACCCTGTCGTTGGAGGTCAAACGGCAACCTTCTTCAGAGACTCTTTGTTCTGGACAATCGATGAGTCACTAGTTCATCGAAGTGACGGCCGGGACGTGGCTGTCCGAGGTTTCCTTCGCTTCAGCCTCGAGGATGAGTCCTTTAGCGTCACACCGGGGCCTCTCGGGTGCCCTAATCTAAAAAACCAAGCCTCGAGGTTAGCTGATATTAATGGGGAGCTGTGCCTCGCCATCTCTCACGTTAGGCAAGCCAGGCATGGACGAGCTCAGGCGCCTATGTGGTATATATGGGCATGCGGCGAAGTGGATAGCCCCAGTCCGCCACGATGGGTTCGGCGACAAGTCGTCCCCCCACCCCAAAGTTGCATTCGTCTAATAGCCTCGATTGACAACGGCATAGTTCTTCAACAGAGATTTCGCACTCTCACTTGGTTTGATAACCAAAGGTCCGAAGGTTTTAATCTCTGTGACTCGCTATATCATCCTAGCGTAGACACGCTTTTGGAGTCTGGACACAACATTATACATAACTGCGATGTAATACCCTATGTTCCAAGCTTGGTGCCAATCTAGTATTCACTAGAAAATGAGTCTGCAATTGCATATCCGTGGGACCACGAAAACTAGTTTTCCAAGTGCTGATCGTGTCTTTCATTTTTCCCTTCTACTCTTGTGATGTACTTTTCGTTTGTTTCAATAGAATATTTTTCTGCTCTTATTCAGGGGTGCTCGTCGATGAAAAAAAATGCAAAAATTTAATGTCAAACCAATCAGTTTACAAGAAAAATAGTAAAAGCAAAAGACCTTCCACAGAGTATGGAGGACCCTACTTTCTCGACAACATTGTCAAAGTCCTAGCACGAACACTATGACCGGTCAGCCTGGCTGTAAATGCTACCGTCACTACTAGAAAATCGCTCTCCGCCGAGCGCAAAATGTCGGGGCCACTCGGCGAAGACCGCCAATGCCGGCACAGCGCGTACGACACTCGGCGACGTCGCGACAACTCGGCAAAACACACCTTCACCGGGACATGGTCGATAAAGATCTCGGCAAAGTGGTGACCATCGGCAACGACCACAGAAAACACTCGGCAACGAGCGCCTCTCGGCGAAATGGACGACCATGTGGCGCCTGTCGTTGGGTCCCACCTTGCGCGGGCGATGCGTTCATTTCGCCGAGTGTCCTACCCAGCGAAGAGGTGGCTGAAAAAAAAATTTGGACGCTGCTTTTCTTCGCCGAGTGTCCTACCCGGCGAAGAACTGGCGGGAAAAAAAATTCGTTCGCCGCGCAAAAAGATTCCTTTTGCCGAGTTTGTCGGTGGACGGCACTCGGCAAAGGCATGGGCGGGAAGGAAAATTTCATTCCGCGCCAAATCTTCGCCGGGTGTGCGTCTTCGCCGGGAGCTCCTGTCGGCAACCTTGGTGGGCGGGAATGAAAATTTCATTCCGCGCCAAATCTTCGCCGCGTGTGCTTCGTTGGTGGGCGGGAATGAAAATTTCATTCCGCGCCAATTCTTTGCCGGGTGTCCATCTTCGCCGGGTGTCATTCTCGGCGAAACGTAGATATTTTGGCGCCAAGTTCCCAGTCCTAACGACGCCTATAAATACTACACCTCTAAGCCAGCTTACTCACCCATTCTAACTTCTTCTCAAACACACAACATTCGGGTTCCCTAGCTACGTCCTACAGTGAATGCAACGACATTCGACCGTGAATCACTGTAGGGCTGTAGCTAGGGGAAATCGTGTGTTTTGTTTCCCAGGTTATTCACTCATATATTCTACCATGTGCTCAAACACAAAACATTCGGTTTCCCTAGCTATGCCCTACACTGAATGCAACGATATTCGACCGAGAATCAGTGTAGGGCTATAGCTAGGGGAAACCGTGTGTTTTGTTTCAGCTATATGTAGGTTTTCAACACAACTTATTTTCATCCGGATTAATTCGTGGCATCCAACACAAATCATCCGGATTCCTGAGCTCAGTCGCACACTGCATGTGATATCGCAGCCAGTGTGCGACTGTAGCTCGGGGAAACCGTTTGATTTGTTCATCGATGTGTTTAGTCGCACAGTATTTTATATTCTTTATTACACGACCTATAAAAAATTTGGGTGGTAAAATTTTCGGCGGATTTTTTTTTGGCGGGAAATTTTGGGAGGGTAGCTGGTGGGAAGGCTATAAAAGACCCCCTCGGCCACTGATCTTTTACACACAAATTCGCCCATTGCAATATTTACTCCGTCGTAGATAGTTTCAGGAGAAGGATGTGGAGTGGGCTTGAAGACTCCGAGCGTGGGCACTGTGTGTTGTCTCGCACTCCCGGCATGGTCAAGCTGGAGGAGAAGTAGAGCGGGCGCGCACTGATGGCGACGGTCGGAGGTAGCCGACCACCGGTGTCGCCGGAGACGGTCGTGGGGGCGGTGATGGTGCAGTGCGGTGTGGACGGCCTTGTCAAGGTGGAGGTTTGCGCGCCGCCATTCGACTTCTTCGTGCGCTTCCGCTTCAGCGAGGACTGCACTCGCGTCCTCCATGCCTCCCCCGGCCTCGCGGTCAACGGGGAGACGCTCACGATGAGCCGCTGGCATCGTGGGCACGGAGGGCGGCCATCGGAGCTGCCGTACTTAACGAAGCTGAGGTTTGAGATGTTCCCACGGGAGCTGTGGGAGCCCCAAGCCGTGAACCAGTTCATCAACAGGCTAAGTGGGCAGCTTGTGGAAATGCTCAAGCCGGAAGACAGCTGGTACCTGAGTGTGATGGCGTGGATGAAGAATCCATCAGAAGTTCCTACCGTCTACAATGTGGAGGTGCCAGAGCCTGAGCTTCCACCGTCTGAGTTTGACGCCCCCTACTCAACCACGACGAAACCGTCACTGGTTCATACTATCCTAATCCAGGTCGTCGACACGGGTTCGTTCTTCAGGACGGGAGGCCACTGCTTTGGAGGTCCATCTGGCATGGGATCGGCTAGAGGAGAAGAGATATTTGATGAGAAGATTTTAGGTTTTAATTAATTTGTGAGTTGTTCGTGATTGTTGTAATTTGTTTAACATGCATGTTTACTTGTTTGTTAGTCAATTATGTATCGGCGGTTCCAGAATGTGCTCGTTATGTGTTAACGTTAAATCAAATTCTGTGTTCGATATTAAATGTGTGTTTTTTAACTAAATGCATGTATTCTTGTCACCACATACCCGGAATATGTGATCTTATCCACTCCACCGACAGCCACCTACCAAGCGTAAATCACCTGCTGTAAGACAATTAATTAAGGGAAAAGAAAAAAAACTCACATGTGATATCCTCACAAGACTCCGAGGTGTGACCGACTTCACACACACACCCAACTTATCCCCCTCGATATTAAATATGTGATAATATGAGGCCAAATCAGGTTAGTTATGTTCACATGGCCCACCCAAACAAAACCAAGTATAAAAGTCCTTGGAGCTACCCCCTTTCGACGCCCGTCGAAGGGGTAGACGACACGGTCGACTTCCGGTCTACTGTGGGGGGGTTTCGACGAAACCGGGGGCTTCGGGGTGTCGGAACCTCACCAAAATATAGGTGGTGGCCTAATATATGCATTAGGTCGTGGTGGTAGGTTGCTATGGAGATATCGAGGCTCCGAGGTGTGACCGGCTTCACAAACCGCACTTATCCCCCTCGAAGGTTATGCTCTTCTATGTGGAAACCACCATTTCGGGTGCGACGGATGGAACCATGTGATAACATGAGGCCAAATCAGGTTAATTATGTTCACATGGCCCACCCAAACACAACCAAGTATAAAATTCCTTGGAGCTACCCCCTTTCGATGCCCGTCGAAGGGGTAGACGACACGGTCGACTTTCTGTCTACTGTGGGGGGTTTCGACGGAACCGGGGGCTTCGGGGTGTCGGAACCTCACCAAAACATAGGTGGTGCCCTAATATATGCATTAGGTTGTGGTGGTAGGTTGCTATGGAGATATCGAGGCTCCGAGGTGTGATCGGCTTCACAAACCGCACTTATCCCCTCGAAGGTTATGCTCTTCTATGTGGAAACCACCATTTCGGGTGCGACGGATGGAACCATGTGATAACATGAAGCCAAATCAGGTTAATTATGTTCACATGACCACCTAAACACAACCAAGTATAAAAGTCCTTGGAGCTACCCCCTTTCGACGCCCGTCGAAGGGGTAGACGACACGGTCGACTTCCGGTCTACTGTGGGGGTTTCGACGGAACCGGGGGCTTCGGGGTGTCGGAACCTCACCAAAACATAGGTGGTGCCCTAATATATGCATTAGGTTGTGGTGGTATGTTGCTATGGAGATATCGAGGCTCCGAGGTGTGACCGGCTTCACAAACCGCACTTATCCCCCTCGAAGGTTATGCTCTTCTATGTGGAAAAAACACCATTTCGGGTGCGACGGAAGGAACAATGTGATAACATGAGCCCCAATCAGGTTAATTATGTTCACATGCCCCATCCAAACACAACCAAGTATAAAAGTCCTTGGAGCTACCCCCTTTCGACGCCCGTCGAAGGGGTAGACGACACGGTCGACTTCCGGTCTACTGTGGGGGGGTTTCGACGGAACCGGGGGCTTCGGGGTGTCGGAACCTCACCAAAACATAGGTGGTGCCCTAATATATGCATTAGGTTGTGGTGGTAGGTTGCTATGTAGATATCGAGGCTGCGAGGTGTGACCGGCTTCACAAACCGCACTTATCCCCCTCGAAGGTTATGCTCTTCTATGTGGAAACCACCATTTCGGGTGCGACGGATGGAACCATGTGATAACATGAGCCCAAATCCGGTTAATTATGTTCACATGGCCCACCCAAACACAACCAAGTATAAAAGTCCTTGGAGCTACCCCCTTTCGACGCCCGTCGAAGGGTAGACGACACGGTCGACTTCCGGTCTACTATGAGGGGGTTTCGACGGAACCGGGGGCTTCGTGGTGTCGGAACCTCACCAAAACATAGGTGGTGCCCTAATATATGCATTAGGTTGTGGTGGTAGGTTGCTATTTAGATATCGAGGCTCCGAGGTGTGACCGGCTTCACAAACCGCACTTATCCCCCTCGATGGTTATGCTCTTCTATGTGGAAACCACCATTTCGGGTGCGACGGATGGAACCATGTGATAACATGAGGCCAAATCAGGTTAATTATGTTCACATGGCCCACCCAAACACAACCAAGTATAAAAGTCCTTGGAGCTACCCCTTTCGACGCCCGTCGAAGGGTAGACGACACGGTCGACTTCCGGTCTACTGTGGGGGGGTTTCGACAGAACCGGGGGCTTCGGGGTGTCGGAACCTCACCAAAACATAGGTGGTGCCCTAATATATGCATTAGGTTGTGGTGGTAGGTTGCTATGGAGATATCGAGGCTCCGAGGTGTGACCGGCTTCACAAACCGCACTTATCCCCCTCGAAAGTTATGCTCTTCTATGTGGAAACCACCATTTCGGGTGCGACGGATGGAACCATGTGATAACATGAGCCCAAATCAGGTTAATTATGTTCACATGGCCCACCAAAACACAACCAAGTATAAAAGTCCTTGGAGCTACCCCCTTTCGACGCCCGTCAAAGGGGTAGACGACACGGTCGACTTCCGGTCTACTATGGGGGGGGTTTCGACGGAACCGGGGGCTTCGGGGTGTCGGAACCTCACCAAAACATAGGTGGTGCCCTAATATATGCATTAGGTTGTGGTGGTAGGTTGCTATGGAGATATCAAGGCTCCGAGGTGTGACCGACTTCACAAACCGCACTTATCCCCCTCGAAGGTTATGCTCTTCTATGTGGAAAAAACACCATTTCGGGTGCGACGGAAGGAACAATGTGATAACATGAGCCCCAATCAGGTTAATTATGTTCACATGCCCCATCCAAACACAACCAAGTATAAAAGTCCTTGGAGCTACCCCCTTTCGACGCCCGTCGAAGGGGTAGACGACACGGTCGACTTCCGGTCTACTGTGGGGGGGTTTCGACGGAACCGGGGGCTTCGGGGTGTCGGAACCTCACCAAAACATAGGTGGTGCCCTAATATATGCATTAGGTTGTGGTGGTTGGTTGCTATGTAGATATCGAGGCTGCGAGGTGTGACCGGCTTCACAAACCGCACTTATCCCCCTCGAAGGTTATGCTCTTCTATGTGGAAACCACCATTTCGGGTGCGACGGATGGAACCATGTGATAACATGAGGCCAAATCAGGTTAATTATGTTCACATGGCCCACCCAAACACAACCAAGTATAAAAGTCCTTGGAGCTACCCCTTTCGACGCCCGTCGAAGGGGTAGACGACACGGTCGACTTCTACTGTGGGGGGGGGGGGGGGTTTCGACGGAACCGGGGCTTCGGGGTGTCGGAACCTCACCAAAACATAGGTGGTGCCCTAATATATGCATTAGGTTGTGGTGGTAGGTTGCTATGGAGATATCGAGGCTCCGAGGTGTGACCGGCTTCACAAACCGCACTTATCCCCCTCGAAAGTTATGCTCTTCTATGTGGAAACCACCATTTCGGGTGCGACGGATGGAACCATGTGATAACATGAGCCCAAATCAGGTTAATTATGTTCACATGGCCCACCGAAACACAACCAAGTATAAAAGTCCTTGGAGCTACCCCCTTTCGACGCCCGTCAAAGGGGTAGACGACACGGTCGACTTCCGGTCTACTGTGGGGGGGTTTCGACGGAACCGGGGGCTTCGGGGTGTCGGAACCTCACCAAAACATAGGTGGTGCCCTAATATATGCATTAGGTTGTGGTGGTAGGTTGCTATGGAGATATCAAGGCTCCGAGGTATGACCGGCTTCACAAACCGCACTTATCCTCCTCGAAGCCTAGAGTAGGACTCCAAGCGTGTATGTAACTCGGTATTCATTGTACGTTCAGGAGACCCGGCATCTATATAAATGGGCTCACAGAACATAGATAGACAAGCAATCAGGTAACCCTAGATCGATATCACCGCTATCGAGCGAAATCCTTGTAACTTGTCTCGTAACCCGGCTCTGTTGTCGTAGTCGAGTTACCGAGACCTCGAGATCAATAACATAGAAGCAGGAAGTAGGTCTTTATCTCCAACAGGGAGGTTGAACCTGGGTAAACCCTTTTTCCCCAACGAGCGTGACAATCTCCTGAAGGACCAGGCGCCCTGCCCCCATCATCAAGTTACCCTATGGTAACATCTGCCGTGTTAACCCCACGACAGTTGGCGCCCACCGTGGGGCCTGCGACCAAAGCTGTCCTCATCAAGGGAGAAGCTCTGCGAGGGATGGAGAAGCTCGCGATCGGCGAGGTCAAGATGGATCAGCACGGAAAGCGCACCGTCGACGATTCCGGCTGGAAGGAAGAAGCAGATCTGCTGGAGACCGGCCGGGTGATCCCGTTCGGCCGGATCAATGTCTTCGTAGGTATGATTAATGCAACTCAGCAAGTTGATGACGAGGTTATGTGCGACTCCGTTTCAGGGGCAGCCACCATCGTCCAATCTGATGGAGAAGAGTCAGTCGGAACAGGAGGTTTCGAACATCAGTCGGACATCCAGGCTTGAGCCGGAGTGCCGACGCGAGAAGATTTGGATACAGATACTGAATCGATCTTACCGTTGTTTGACGAGAGATTTGGGTATGGGCTGATGAGGAAGATTATGAGTCGGAGCCAAGGACCATGAAGCGTGCTGCGGTGTACACCCTGAGGAACCACAATGATGGGACAGAAGCTTCAGTGAGCGAGGATGACACCACACGCGCGGCCAGAGAAAAAGAGAAAGAGTTCAGCGTCACTCAACCTTTCAACCGGGTGATGGCTCGGAACAACCGGTTTTGATGGAAATCCCCAGTTTTGAGGCCCTTGGACTTTGACGCTACAATAGTTACCACCCCAATCACACCAGATAACGCAGCAACCCGGGCACAGCAATTGGATACGTTACGAATCACGCTGGAGAATCAACAGAAGGCTTTATTGGCGGAGCAGCAGCGCATGTTTAATGAGCAACAAGAGATAGAACGGGATCGAGCCCGTGTGGAGCAAGAAAGGATTAACAGTGCAGAATCGCCATGAAGATCTTACAGCAGTACATCAGAGGAGGCACAGACCCGGGTGACCAGGCATGACCTTAGATCCAACAAGATTGAACTTTGCATCACCAAACGGAGCTCCCAATGTCACTCGGCCTGAGCCAGCGCCGGTTGGAATCGGGCATGGAATCATGGTTAGAGCAAATCAGGGAGGAAACGGGTGCCACCCAACACTCGGGCTGGAGCTCAGCAAAATCAGAACACACGGCTGCGGGTGGTATGCCACCACCAGCAGATCGGTTCCACACGCCCAGGGTCACTACTCAAATCCGGCTGATAACGTGTACGCAGCAACATTAGCATTATGCCGCATGCCGATTGATCAATCGCCAGAGGGAGAAGAAGCACGCAGGGCAATTGAGATGTTGAAAACCGCGATCACGCAGCAGGGCAACATGCCGGATAAGAGTGGAGCGTTACATTCAACACCATACAATAGCCGAGTCAACCGGAGTCATCACGGAGAAACACCAGGCCAGCCGGATCAGGCGTCAGGAACGGACAGCAGAATCAAGGTCACCCGGCGCCGCAGCCTCAACGTTCGGGACACATCAGCAGAGGCCAGCTCAGAATCAGCCGGCGCCGAGGCCACATCAGCCGGCCCCGGCCCAGTCTGTGGCCCAAGCAATTGTCAACAGTTCAAGAGCACGGCGTGCGGCGAGCGCAAACCCGGCTTTAGGTGTCGCCGGAGGAGCCGGAGGACAACCTGAAGCAGGAGTGATGGGCAACGCACCAAATACCGGGTCAGGTTTGCCGTTAGTTTCTTCATTACTTAACCCGGTTGGAACTAAATGTCTTTCAGATGCTATCAAGAGTGAACCTTTTCCTGAGAAGTTTAAAGAGCCAAGCAAGGTGACAATTATGACCCCAGCATGGATCCAGAAACATGGCTCAGCAGTTACGAGATGGCGATGAGTATTCGCAATGCCACGGCCAACTTGTGCGCGAGATACATGTACCTGATGATGAGTGAAGGAGCAGCAAAGTTATGGTTCAATGGATTACCCGAGAAATCTATCAATTCTTGGGATGAGTTGAAGGCATTATTTGTCAAGAATTTCAAGGGCACGTGTGAGAAGTTGTTCACTATAGAGGATTTGGAGCGATGTTTCCAGAAGAAAGGCGAGTCAGCGCGTCACTGGATGCGCCGGTTACAGCCATCATTCACTCATCAAAGGGAATTACACCAGCTGCGGCCGTGTCATCAATGGAGAAAACCTGCAGATATGACCCGGTAATTCAGAAGATGGGTCGACTGAGGGCCACTGGCGAAGCAGAAACATCACCATGGGGCAGCTGATGGAAGCGGCTCATAAGCACGCGTCCACAGACAAGACCCGGGATGATGATGAAGATAAGGGAAAAGGAAACGTCAACAACGGAGGAAAGAACAACAACAACGGTAACAACAACAACAACAATGGAAACAATAATCACAATGGTAACAATGGGAATAGCTCCAAAAGGCAGCATGAGGGTGGTTCAGATTTGGTGGCAAACACAAACACCGGGTATAACAAGTTTCAGCGGCGAGATGATAATTATCGAGGCAATAACAACAATGGCAATTACAGGGGAAATTTCCGAGGACCGGCTAACCCCCAGGAAGCATTCAACATGCCGTGTCCACGTCATAGTAGGAACGGTAAACCGGCAAATCACTCTTTGTCCCAGTGTGTTGATCTTCAGAGATGGAAGAACGAAGAGTTTGCCAGGATGAGTATGGGAGGAAACGGCCCGAGGCCGGGTAATGGAAATAACCCGGCCAACGGACCACAAGCTGGAGGAAATAATGGAGGACCACCCGGCCCGGATAACGGACCAGCCGGGTTAGGTTTCCAGCAAAACCCCAAGGAGTTAAATCGAGGACAGTATCATATTACAGTTTCCAGCACTAGTCGGAGAGATCAGAAATTGAAGAAAAGAGCTGTCAACGCTATTCTTCCCGCAGTTCCGAGATATTTGAAGTGGTCCGAGTATCCGATCACTTGGTCTAGAGAGGATCACCCGGCCCGAGTAGATGCACCTGGAGCGTTGGCTTTAGTTGTTGCACCTCAGGTTTCGGGCTATATTTTACACAAGGTTCTTATGGATGGAGGTAGTAGCATCAACATTCTGTATTGGGATACATTCATCCGGATGGGTTTCACAGCCAAACAGCTTCACCCTTCCAGTACTATCTTTCATGGTATTGTCCCTGGAAAGTCGGCAAGACCAGAGGGAACAATAACATTGGAGGTCGCGTTTGGAGAATCAAAGGATAATTTCAGGTCTGAGATGATTTGTTTTGAGGTGGTCAAATTGAAGAGCCCTTATCATGCTCTCTTTGGCCGCAATGTTTTTGCTAGATTCATGGCGAGGCCGTGTTATGTGTACTAAAGATGAAGATGCCAGGTCCAAACGGTATTATCACAGTCAATGGCAGTCGTGAGTTGGCGTTACAATGTGAGGAAGGTGATGCTGTTATGGCAGAACAAGCCTGTGCGGAAGAGGAGTTGAATTACTACAAAGCTACCACAAATCCGGATGATGGGACAATTTTGAAGAAACCAATGACCGAAGAGAGGGCGAAATTCAAAGCGGCTCAAGATACCAAGATGATTGACTTCGTGCCGGGTGATTCGTCCAAGCAGTTCTCTATCGGGTCAAATCTGACTGACAAATAGGAAAGCGCGCTCATCGAATTCATCCGTGAGAATCGGGATGTCTTTGCATGGAAACCTAGTGACATGCCAGGCATACCGACTGAATTCGCTGAGCACCGCTTACATGTTGATCCTAAAGCAAGACCGATTAAACAGGGATTGCGCAGATTGAATGAGGAAAGAAGAAAGGTTGTAGGAGAAGAGATAGCTCGTTTACTCGCCGCAGGATTCATTATGGAAGTGTTACATCCAAAGTGGTTGGCTAACCCGGTTTTAGTGTTGAAAAAGAACAATGAGTGGAGGATGTGTATTGATTTCACAAGTTTGAACAAGCATTGTCCGAAGGATCCGTTTGCGTTACCAAGGATTGATCAAATCATAGATGCTGTGGCAGGTAGTGATCTTTTGTGTTTCCTGGATGCATATTCAGGATACCATCAAATCAAGCTTGCAGAGGAAGATTGGGAGAAGACATCATTTATCACCCCATTTGGAGCTTTTTGTTACAAGAACATGACATTTGGACTGAAGAATGCTGGAGCAACTTATCAGAGGTGCATCCAGAGTTGTTTTGAGAAGCAGATAGATCGGAACGTGCATGCGTACGTTGATGATGTGGTGATCAAGACAAAGAAGGCTGAGACATTTATTGATGATTTGAGAGAAACTTTTGCTAACTTAAGGAGGTTTCAGATGAAGCTTAACCCAAAAAAGTGTGTGTTTGGAGTTCCATCAGGAAATTACTCGGCTTTATTGTGTCCGAGCGTGGGATTGAAGCAAACCCGGAAAAGATAGCAGCAATCAATAGGTTGGGAAAGCCGACTGAATTGAAGGAAGTCCAGAAGATCACGGGCTGCGTGGCTGCGTTGAGTAGGTTCATATCCCGACTGGGAGAGAAAGCAATTCCTTTATACCGACTCTTGAGGAAGTCAGATAAATTTGTTTGGGATGAGGAAGCTGATAAAGCCCTGGAGGCATTGAAGGAAACATTATCGAAAGCACCAATCTTAGCTGCTCCAGCTCCAAAGGAGCCCATGCTGTTGTACATAGCTGCAAATTCCCGAGCAGTTAGTGTAGTTGTTGTGGTGGAGCGAAAAGAAGAAGGAAAGGAGCATCTGGTTCAAAGGCCGGTTTATTATGTCAGTGAGGTTTTGACTCCGGCTAAACAGAGGTATCCCAGTGGCAGAAGTTAGTTTTTGGCGTTTTCATGGCCAGTCGGAAATTGAAGCATTACTTTCAAGAACACCCCATTACAGTGGTGAGTGGAGCACCATTGGCAGACATTGTGTGCAATACTGAAGCTACTGGAAGAATTGCCAAGTGGGCGATTGAGATGGGTGATTATCACATCAAGTATGAGCCTCGCACAGCGATTAAGTCACAAGCCTTGATTGATTTTGTCAATGATTGGACTGAGTTAAGCACGGCACCACCCAAGGCGCCGAGTTATAAGTCATGGGTTATGCATTTTGATGGATCCAAGCAGTATGAGGGATCAGGAGCAGGAGTGGTTCTCACTTCACCCAAAGGGGATAAGATGAGTTATGTTCTTCAGATTCACTTTGATTGCACCAATAATATTGCTGAGTATGAAGCTTTGTTACATGGTTTGCGCATTGCCAAGGAGATGAACATCAAAAGGATCATGTGTTTTGGTGACTCGGATCTTGTAGCGCAGCAAGTTTCTGGGACTTGGGACAGGAAAGATGAGAAGATGGCGGCTTACAGAAGGGCTGTTGATGAAGCAGCTGGATTCTTTTCAGGATTCCAGGTGGATCATATTGATAGAAGGAAAAACGAGGCAGCAGATGCTTTGTCAAGATTGGGATCACGTAGAGAGCCAGTTCCACCTAATGTGTTCCTGGACGAGTTATGGAAGCCATCAGTCCAACTTCCGGGTGAAGAGGAAGATGATAGTCCAGATCAAGATTCCGAGTTAGTAGCAGCGTTGCATGAGATTCCTGAGTGGACTGAACCATATCTGGATTATATGATAAGGAAGATTCTGCCGAGTAATGAAGTTATGGCGCGACAAATTGTTAGAAGATCACTCGGTTATGCAGTAATTGATGGTGAGTTGTACAAGCGCAGTGTTTCTGGAGTTTATCAGCGATGTGTTTCATCAGTCGAAGGAAGGCAAATTTTGCAAGAGATACATGCTGGGGACTGTGGTCATCATGCTTCATCTAGGTCTCTTGGTGGCCACAGCTTTCAAGGATGCAGAGCAGATTGTTAGGGCATGTGATGGATGTCAAAGATATGCAAGACAGGAGCATGTGCCGGCTCAGGAATTGAGGACAATACCAATCACCTGGCCGTTTGCAGTTTGGGGTCTTGATATGATGGGCCCTTTCAGATGACATCGTGCAAGAAAACTCATCTCTGGTGGCTGTTGATAAGTTCACTAAGTGGGTTGAAGTGGAGCCAGTTACAAGTTGTGATGCTTCCAAAGTTGTCACGTTTCTGAAGAAAATTATCAGTCGGTTTGGCTATCCTCACAGTATCATCACAGATAATGGGACCAACATGTCACTCGGTGAAACAGAGATATTCTGCAAAGAGAAGGGAATCAGATTAGACCTTGCTTCGGTGGCACATCCACAGGCCAACGGGCAGGTAGAAAGGAGTAATCAAGAAATATGAAGGAATCAAACCAAGACTTCGAGTTCCGATTGAAAAGGCGTATGGAGCTTGGGTGAAAGAGTTACCTGCAGTGGTTTGGGGGATCAATACAACCCCGAATAGATCAACCAAGCGTACACCGTTCTTTTGGTGTATGGAGCAGAAGCAGTGTTACCGAGTGATATAGTCCATGACTCGCCAAGAGTGGCGGCATATGTGGAGTCAAGCAATGCAATTGCAAGGGAGGATTCGATTGATGCTCTCGAAGAGGAGCGTGAGTTAGCATTGGAACGGTCCGCAGTTTATCAGCAAGATTTGCGGCGCTATCATAGTCGCCGAGTCAGATCAAGAACTTTCCAGGAAGGAGATTTAGTTTTACGGCTCAGACAGAAGCAGGCAGGGATGCACAAACTAACTCCTCCATGGGAAGGGCCGTTCCTCATCAGTCGGAAATTGCACAATGGTTCATATTATCTGATAGATGTGAGAGAGAAAGGTGAAGAGAACAACACGGACCATGCTATCCTTCCTATGGAAGAGACGAAGCGGCCGTGGAACATTGCTCATCTTCGCCCATATTATACCTAGTGAACATGAACCTAGGCCGAGTTATGTAACACACGATGTAACCCCCAGCAGGTTTCAGACGCGCTCTTTTCCTTACCAGGGTACCTAAGGGGACTGGAAGGTTTTTAATGAGGCGGCTTGCTGGTGTATCTTTAATAAAGAAGAGTATTGAGAAGAAATCTTTTCTTGTTTTACTTTTTATGCATGTTTTTTGTATAAAGCTTTGCCCAAAGGAGTGCTTAGCAAAAAGTCCTATAGCTGTTGCCCAAGAGAGCACACATAGAGATGTTTGAGATCAATGGGGTAATGATGCATAGTTTAAGCCTTTACTTGTAAACATTGATCCAGGGCTTGGGGACTTATGAATTATAAATTCATAAGTTTTAATCCTAAGACCCGGCTTTTAAGCCTTAATTTTGTTCTTGGTTAAACTTGCCTATCAGTTTGATGTTACTCACAATTTTATGACCAGATTGCTTACTGTTAATTCAATCAACTATGATGCCCATGCTGGGACTTAGTTTGACTTTGTTTTAGCAAGGAAAAAGTAGCAACTGAGAAAGTCACGTGAAAGCCGACTGATATGAAGCTAAAGATAAACCAAAAGGGTCATCTAAACCATAAAAAATATATAAGTTATTACAAAAGTAGAAGTATATCAAAAGTGCACAGACGCACTATCAAATTTAAAGTATTTCGAGCATATTACAATGCCCATGGGGCCGAATGATTGTTTTCTGCAGCTAACAGGCGAAAATAAAGCTGGCTTAGATAGCCGGGTTATCAGTAGATGGTCCCTTGGCAGCTTCAGCTTGGGCAGAGGCCGGGTTATCTTCAGGAGCTTTAGCCTGGGACTCCGTCTGCACAGGGACTTCAACTTCTGGGGTTTCCTTCGCAACATCAGCCGGTTTATCTGCTGTTGGAGTGATAGGAGCACGGCTGGGTGCAGGAACAACCAGAGTTGAAGTACTTGGCACTGCTTTCTTCTTCTTGGCAAGAGTTTCCTTCAGTTTGGCGAGCAAATCAATGTGCTTGGGTTCTGGATGCGGGATTGGAGTATCATTTTCGTCCACAGCATCCTGGAACACCTGCAGGTCAAGGGTCTCTGCAATTCTGCAAGCCACGGGCCGAGTCTGAGAGACAATGTCTTTGAAGTCTTTGCCACTGAATTTAGAGCCATCTGCATTGTATTGTGGGAAGCCTTTGACAAAAGGGGCCGGGTTAAGGCGCGGGTTGTAGGCCTTGGCAAGAGCAAGGCCACGCATCGCGCCGATCCGGCATGCTGAGCGCGTCCAAAGACTAAACCACTCGGAATGGTTGAGAGCTGATGCAGTGATTCATATATAACCCGGGAGGAGCACAATTGCTTTTCACCCGTCTGATAATCTCAGTGGTGCCAAATTGGAATTGCCGGATGATAGTGTTCAGGCAGTTCAACTTTTCGGGATAATATCTCCGGATCGCTGCATCTTTCTCACCTGAAAAGCATGAACAAGTGATGAGAATATGAAAGCCGAGGGATAAAGAAAAGTATAAAGAGATAAATGATTACCTATAAGTGCATTCAGAATGTCGTTGATGTTGTCCTTGACATTATCAAAGCATTTCTGGACGCTGATCAGCTTGTCATAGCATGTTTGATATTTTTCACCAGCAGCTTCAAGTTCTTGCTTCAGCTTGGTGTTCTCAGCATTCAGGGACTCAATCGTCTTCTCCAGGTCTGAAACATGAGTTTCAGTTTCTTTACGCAGGTTGGTTTCAGATTCAAGGAGTTGGTTGGTCTTGGTGAGCACTTCATCACTGTGAGATACATAGTTCTGGAAAAAGAGTAACAGATCAGAAACTTGGGGACTGAAATGAATTTCTGTCGGCAATGGCAAGTAAGTCCATATTTACGAATAATAACAGAATAGAAAACTTTATACAAGTTCCGGATGATTGAAGAACAAATCACCCGGCACTTGGGGACTGGTATGTTTTCAAATTTTTATGGATTTAAGTCTTAAGTACATTCTTCAAAGTTCCAGCTAATTGTAGACATATTACCCGGAACTTGGGGGTGATGAGGATTTGAAAAGTATTACAGATATGAAATTCAGGTATATGGAGAAATTGGTATCAGAAAGTAAGTAAGTTCCAGATTATCGTAGACTGATAATCCAGAACTTGGGGACTGGGATATTTTGAAGTTGTTAAAGAGTTATGACATATATTTGCAAGTACCGAGTGACTGTGGACAGTTTACTCGATACTTGGGGACTAGGTTTGATATGTAAGATATGAAAGAAAAGAGAAGTTTACCTGATGCTCACAGACAAGACAGTCTACTAGTTTGCTCTCAGAAAGCTTCAGCTTGTTGTATTCAGTTAATAGACCTTCAAAGTTGATGCTGCCATAGCGTGGCACATTGGAAGCTTCGCCCTTATCAGTCGGCTTGGCTTCCTTCTCAGTGGCAACAAATTTAGCTGCAGTCTTGATGGGAGTGGTCTTCTCAGCAAAATGAGATCCTGTGATCATGACTTCTGGATCAGTCGGTTTTTCAGCAGGAGGAGGAGAAACGTTCATCTGGTCAGCCGTCTGCTCTTCATGAGTCGGCTCAGCGAGTTTTTCAGGAGTGGTCTCCAAGTTATCCTCCTCAGCGATGGGAGGGCTTGGAGCGCCACTAAGAGTAGCTTTCGCCCTAAGATTGCAAGATAATATAAGTAAGAATGAAGAGAAGTAAATTGAAAGAGTAAATAAAGTAATGGAAGTCTTTACACTTTACCCGGTATTGACTTGAAAGTCTCGTGGGAGGTCGTTGCTGGAGCCTGAAGAAGCTGTCAGAGAATATGATTTAGAGACTCGGATTTGACCAGCTAAGGGATAACTATCAGAGGGATGTTTTTGTGGTTCAAAGTTGGAAAAAGAAGTACCAGGATGGCGTGGAGATGAAATGTTGGGGATTCCCGGGTTAAGGGGATCTTCTCTAGGAGAGGTCCGAGTGACCCTTCTCTTGGCAGAAGGTTCAGCAGAGTTCTGTGAAGATTTTTCAAGAAGAGTTCGGTTGAGTTTTTTCATAGCAAGAAATGAATATGGTTTTGTGGTCATGCGAGAGTATGGCACCTTGGCATGGATGGTGTGTGCTTTCCTTTTTCCGGTAGCAGCTGACTCAGTGGCTTCAGAGCTGCGGCCGGGTGAAGGAGCGGTTACCTTTTCAGTCGGTTCTGGTATTACAAAAGTGGCATCAGTAGAAAGAGTGGATGGAGTATCGTTTTCAATCAAGCTTATGAAGAAGTGGCCGAGGGAGTCAAGTTCACCTTCTTCTTTTTCTTCTTCCTTTTCTTCTTCTTCTTCTTCACTCGAGGACAAGGCCTCATCGTCATCGTCTTCATCTGCCTCAGGAGTGGCAGGGGGAGTCTCAACTTGCCACCAAACATCAGAATCCTAGTGAAAAAATGGAAGCAAAGTGATCAGTATACAATTGAGAAAGAATATGTTATTAAGGTATTTATCAGTCGGAACTCACTGGTGGAGCCAGGTTATTCCTGCTGAATGGCAGAAGGCCATTGTCCTTGATCAACTCGACCTTTTTAGCAAGGAAGGCCTTGATAGCCTTGTTCAGTGCGGTGGTGGGATAGGCCTTCTCCGAGTAACGGAGGGAATCAGTTAGATGGCCCGAGTAATCGCAAAGAAGTTTCTTGCGAATGCTGTTGGGCTGAATTCGCCAACCCATCCAGGTCTTGATCAGATCAGTACCACGGAGTCCGTGCTTAACAAGAACGGAGATTTTCTTGAGGAGAGGCTGGAGAGCTTCTCTCTCAGTGTCAGAGGCGAAGGAGTTCATGTTGCTGTTGATGATGAGGGGCTCAACTGAATAACCCGGTAAAGGGTGCTCCCCAGAAGGAATTTTGGTTTTGCAATAAAAGTAGGATTTTTGCCAATGCTTCACATGTGTGTGAAGTTCGAGTGATGGCATGGCGGAGCCTTTGCGGCGCTAGATTGAGACACCACCACAAACTAAGAGGGGGCCATTCTTGTGCTCATGCTGAGGTTTGCACAAGAACAGCTCCAAGAAAAGAGCTAGACTCTGAGGAATGCATAAATACGACTCACAAAGAACTATGAAGTTGCTAATGTTCAGAATAGAATTGGGTCCGAGATCGAAGACCCGGAGTTTATAGTGGTGGAGGAGATCTCTAAAGAAAGGATGACCCGGGGGACGAAAACCCTGGGTGACATGCTCGAGAAAGCAAATTACTTCACCTTCCTAGAGAGAAGGCCGAGTCTCTTCTTCAGTTCCTCTCCAGCCGATTTCTGACTGAAGTGGAAGAACTCCTGACTCGGCCAGTTCTTCGAGCTTCGAATGAACGGCCATAGATTTAGCCTAGTTGGCCATAATCCTAGTTCGGGGTTTGGCCTTCTTCTTCATCATCTTCTTCGATGCCGACGCGGTGGCGCCATCACCGGACTTGGCCTTGGCCTTGAGCTTCCTCAGATCCCTGGGAGCCATGAGATCCAAAGATCTAGAAAATAACAGAAAAAGATTGGAAATAAAACGTTCAAGAACAGCTCGAATAGGATCTGTTAAAGTACATACCTTGTATAGCTCTGTACGTATCCTACGTAACGTATCCTCCCGATTGTGTTCGGTTGTAGATTGATACGAGGAGGATTGTTCCCTTGGCTTCCAAGGCTCCCTGTAATCGTGATCTAAATACATGAGCTGATCGCCCCAATTGGTGGCGTCTTCCCTCATCTCTCTCTCTCTCTCTCGGTTTACTCGTTTATATGGTATCAGATTTTTCGATCTTGACCTAGCTTCCGCCGCCGCCATGAGTTCACCAGCTCAGACCTCCTCCGCCTCTGCGGCCATGACCTCCAGCACTCTCTCCACCGACATGGTGACGGCTGTCTCGCCAGCCTCCCTCGCCGTCAACGTCGCCAGCGTGAAAACGCATGTTTCAGTCGTCCTCGACCTCAAGGCCTCGAATTTCTCCAAGTGGCGCATCCTGATCAGCGTCCTACTTGGCCAGTACGAGCTCGCCGGCCACGTCTCCGCCAACACCCCGGCCGCCAACCGCACCGCCGAGTGGAACCGCCAGGACTTCGTCGTCCGCTCATGGCTCTACGGCTCCATCAGCGAGGAAATCCTCGACATAATCATGGCGGAGGACCAGACCACGTACGAGGCCTACGCGCTCATCCGCAACCTCTTCCTCGACAACCAGATGACGCGGGCAGTCTACCTCGAGGCGGAGTTCCGCGCCCTCGTCCAAGGCGACCTCACCATCACCGCCTACTGCCACCGGCTGAAGTCCCTTACCGACGCTCTCCGCGACGTCGGACAACCGGTGTCCGAGCAGACCTTGGTCCTCACCTGCCTCCGTGGCTTGAGCCCGCGCTTCGCCGACATCACGACGCTCGTCACCATGCAAGTGCCCTTCCCACCTTCCTGCAAACGAGGTCGCTCCTTCTTCTTCGCGAGACGCAGCTCACCAACACGGCCCAGCCATCTCCTCATGTCGTCCTCTACGGCAACTCCACCGGTTCGAGCTCACCTTCTGGTGGTGATCACGGTGGCAACCGCAACTCCGGACCGCGACCCGCTGGACCGCCGCCGCGTCCGTCAACCTGGGTTCCTCCTGGCCAGCAGGCGTACACCACGCAGCTAGCTCCTCTGCATGGACAAGCGTTTGGAACCAATCCACCACCACCTGCAGTTCCCTATGGGACACCAACCTGGGACTGCTCCTCCCTCATGGCGGCCCTGAACGACGCCTCCGGCTCATCCTCCCACGCCGGCCCCTGGATCATGGACTCGGGAGCCACCTCGCACATGGTTTCCGACCCCGGTATAGTTTCCTCTCCTACTCAAACTCCCACTTCCTCCCATGTCACAGTCGGCAATGGCGTCGCTTTACCTATTTCTTCTACCGGTCACACCACTCTATCCACTCCTACCTTCACGTTCATGCTAAACAACGTTCTTGTAGTTCCTAACATCATTAAAAACCTTCTCTCCACCCGTCAATTTACTATTGATAATTCTTGTTCTGTCGAATACGACCCTTATGGTTTTTCCATCAAGGACCTTCAAACCCGGCGCGAGATCATACGCTGCAGTAGCCCTGGACCTCTCTACGAGTTCTCCACAAGCACCAGCTCGCCATCTTCCTTCGGCCTCGTCGCCTCCACCGACTCCACCGAGCTGTGGCATCGCCGCTTAGGACATCTAGGCCGTGACGCTATGTCACATTTATCTAGACAATTTTCTATTCCATGTAATAATGCTACCATCGTTTGTCATGCGTGTCAACTTGGCAAGCACGTCCGTCTACCTTTCTCTAGGTCTCAAACAATTTGTGTTTCTCCCTTTCAGTTAATCCATTGTGATTTGTGGACCTCTCCTATCGCGAGTAATTCTGGTTTGAAATATTATTTAGTCATTGTTGATGATTTCTCCCATTTTATGTGGACTTTCCCTCTTCGCCGCAAATCCAATACTGCTGATATTCTTATTAACTTCGTCGCCTATGCACGTACCCAGTTCAACCTTCCTGTAGTTTCCCTACAAACTGATAATGGCACCGAATTTGTCAACTCCACCTTAGTCGAATTTCTTGCTCGCAATGGCATCCACCTTCGCATGTCCTGCCCCTATACCTCCCCACAAAACAGAAAAGCCGAGCGTGCTTTGCGATCCCTAAATGACATCACCCGTACTCTTCTCTTTCAAGCACACATGCCACCCTCCTACTGGGCCGAGGGCCTTGCCGCAGCCACCTATCTTATAACCGACGCCCATGCCAACCTATAATTTCCGTATTCCCTATACCATGCTCCACAACAAACCTGCATCATACACAGACCTTCGGGTTTTCGGCTGTCTTTGTTACCCCAACCAATCCGCTACGGCTCCTCATAAACTTGCCCCTCGCTCCACCGCATGCGTGTTCTTAGGATACCCATCCTCACACCGTGGTTACCGGTGTCTCGACCTTACTTCTCGTCGTGTTATTATTTCTCGTCACGTTGTATTTGATGAAAATCAATTCCCGTTCGCCCGCACACAACCAGTACAACCTACTAGTTCTCTTGATTTTCTCCTGGACCTTGCATGCAACCAGCCCGATCCACCGGTGTACACACCGGCCCAGCCCAGCATGCATGCACCTACGCGCTCACGTCCCAGCTCACCTGCACCCACCTCCACGCCATGCGCCTCTGCACCTAGCTCGCCCGCTCGCGCCCCTTCGCCGGCACCCAGCTCGCCGCCTTCCGAGTCCACCTCCTCGGCTGCGGCACCTACACCACCTCCACCTCCCCCTCCTCCTCCTCCACCCCGCACCCGTGGCCGATCCGTTCCGGCCGTCAACACTCACACTATGCTAACCCGCGCCAAACACGGTATCTTCCAGCCGATCAATAAGCTTAACCTCTCGGCCGCCCATACTTCTATTTCTCCCGTTCCCAACACATACCGGGGTGCACTCCAGGATCCCCATTGGCGTGCCGCCATGACTGACGAGTACAATGCTCTCATCCATAACCATACTTGGTCACTGGTTCCGCGTCCGCCTGGTGCTAATGTTGTTTCAGGAAAATGGATATTCAAGCACAAATTTGCTTCGGATGGTGGTCTTGCTCGCTACAAGGCACGATGGGTCGTTCGTGGGTTCTCTCAACAGCCTGGTGTTGATTTCGACGAGACCTTCAGCCCCGTCGTCAAGCCCGCCACGATCCGTGTCGTCCTCAGCATCGCCGTCTCCCGTGCATGGCCAATTCATCAACTCGACGTCAAGAACGCCTTCCTTCATGGCAATCTCGATGAAGTGGTCTATTGCGAGCAGCCCCCTGGCTTCATCGACACTGCTCGCCCTCAACATGTATGTCGGCTCCACAAGTCTCTCTACGGCCTCAAGCAGGACCCTCGAGCATGGTACCAGCGCTTCTCTCACTACGCGCATCGACTCGGGTTCGTCGCGTCCTTATGTGATGCATCCCTGTTCATTCTACAACAGGGAGATGAGCTCGCCTACCTTCTCCTGTACGTGGACGACATCATCCTCACCGCCTCCAGCACCGGCCTTCTTCAGCAGATCACCGGACTTCTTCATCGCGAGTTCTCTATGACCGATCTCGGGGATCTCTCCTATTTCCTCGGCATCTCGGTTACTCGCTCGCCGTCAGGGATGTTGTTGTCACAGCGCCAGTACGCCATCGACCTGCTACACCGAGCTGGCATGCTTGACTGCAACCCGTGTGCTACTCCGATTGACACTCGTTGCAAGCTCTCAGCCGAGGACGGTCCACTTGTCGCTGATCCCACCGAGTATCGCAGCTTTGCTGGCGCACTTCAGTACTTGACCTTGACACGCCCCGACATCGCGCATGCCGTGCAGCAGGCGTGCCTCTACATGCATGCTCCTCGGGAACCACATCTCAATTTGGTCAAGCGGATTCTACGGTATATCAAGGGTTCACTGGATCTCGGTCTTCAGTTGCACTCTACACCAGCTACATCGCTGACAGCGTACTCGGATGCTGATTGGGCAGGCTGCCCCGACACTCGCCGGTCCACTTCTGGTTACTGTGTCTTTCTCGGTGACAACCTTGTGTCCTGGTCCTCCAAACGCCAGGCTACAGTTTCTCGCTCCAGTGCCGAAGCCGAGTATCGTGCCGTGGCTCACGCCGTGGCCGAATGTTGTTGGCTCTGTCAGCTTCTTCACGAGCTTCATCGCCCCCTACACAATGCGACCGTTGTCTTCTGTGACAATGTCAGCGCTGTCTACATGGCTTGCAACCCGGTTCAGCATCGTCGTACGAAGCACATCGAGATTGACATCCATTTTGTCCGGGAAAAGGTGTCACTCGGTCAGATTCGGGTTCTTCACGTACCATCCAAGCATCAGTTTGCTGATATTATGACAAAGGGTCTGTCGTCCCAGTTGTTCTTGGATTTTCGGTACAGTCTATGCGTTCGTCCATCCGACGCATTGACTGCGGGGGGATGTTAAAGTACATACCTTGTATAGCTCTGTACGTATCCTACGTAACGTATCCTCCAGATTGTGTTCGGTTGTAGATTGATACGAGGAGGATTGTTCCCTTGGCTTCCAAGGCTCCCTGTAATCGTGATATAAATACATGAGCTGATCGCCCCAATTGGTGGCGTCTTCCCTCATCTCTCTCTCTCTCTCTCGGTTTACTCATTTATAGGATCTGGCCAAGATCCAAACAGAAATCAAGTGCAGGGGTAAAAAGATTACCTGGATTTGTTGATGGTTGAGCGCGGCGTGGATTCCCCGGCGGCGAGCTGCTACAATGCGGTGGTCCGGCTGCTGGCGGCGGCGCGGCGAGCTCGGGTGAAACCCTAACCCTAGAACAGGAGAGAGAAATCTGGAGGTTGAAGATGAAGTGGCACGGTGAATGGGGAAAGTGAAACCCTTTTTACCGCGGTCCACTATTTATAGCCCTGGGGTGAAACCCTAGGAGCGTGAAAAACGAGGAGATAAGATTCTGTTTTGATTACGGGTCAAAGATACGAGGGAATGTGTCAGAGAATGTTCCCTGGTCGTTGACTTGAGAGAATTAAGAGCGAGAGAAAATCGAGTCATTAAAAGGCTTTGGGACAAGAGAAAAGCCGGGTTATAAGTGAACCGCCAAAGGGAGCTGGTCTGAAACATAACCCGGCCATTTAGTGTTAATAATTTTTATTTTGTTTTCAGGAGTTTAACCAGGATAATCCCATCGGCAGCTACACTCAAGTAACCAGATCAGCATCAAGATTATCGAGTGAAGCAACCGATGAACTTATCCAAGTCAAACTTGGGGACTACTGTTGGGGGGATTATAACCCGGTATACTCATGACTAAGGAAGAATCAGTCGGACGGCCCAAGGCCTGGTCCGGGTGATGCTTACAAGATATAGGCCGGGTTATAGTTGGGCCAATATGCCTAACATGACTCGTCCATAGAAGGAAGGACCTAGAAGAACTGGAGTCCGAGTGAAGGAAGGTACCGGGTGGCTTGGAAGCTAAGGAAGGTTAAGAAGAACCTAGAGTAGGACTCCAAGCGCGTATGTAACTCGGTATTCATTGTACGTTCGGGAGACCCGGCATCTATATAAACGGGCTCCCAGAACATAGATAGACAAGCAATCAAGTAACCCTAGATCGATATCACCGCTATCGAGCGAAACCCTTGTAACCTGTCTCGTAACCCGGCTGTGTTGTCGTAGCCGAGTTACCGAGACCTCGAGATCAATAACATAGAAGCAGGAAGTAGGTCTTTATTTCCAATGGAGAGGCTGAACCTGGGTAAACCCTTTTTCCCCCAACGAGCGTGACAATCTCCTGAAGGACCAGAGCGCCTTGCCCCCATCATCAAGTTACCCTATGGTAACATCTGCCGTGTTAACCCACGACAAAAGTAAAATAATTTTCAGCATCAAAACATGAATAAGTGATAGCTCTTGATAAAGCATTTGCAAATTATTACTCCTTAACTAGCTCATGAATCATGCAACTATATGTATCATCGAAAATCAACTTAAACATCCCTTTTCCCAATACAATTAAAGCATCCAACATATTTAAACCCATATTTCCAGTAGCTCTTTCTCATATAAATGATAGTGTGGTGGTCTCACAAAATAACAATCAAACCAAAAACAAACAAACAGACGCTCCAATTTAATGCGATAAAGTGTTTCGATCGAAAAACAGAAGTTAGACGTGTGCAAACCGAGAGTGTGTAGGTCCAGTGGGGTTGTCTTCACATCCCCAAGCTTATGGTCTACACCATCCTTGGATAATCTTGGTGCATCTCCTCCAATCCCTGTGAAAAAACATCAAAACACCGTTTCTCCCATTTTCTTTTCTGTGGGGTGCATTAGTAGTGATAAACAAATAGGTTTCTTGCTGCATGTAATACTTAACCAAAACATCATATAAATTTCAAAAAAGTATATTATGTTGTATGCCTACTCATAAACTCATTAGAATCAAAAAGATTCAAGATAAAAGTTCAAAACATGCATAAAACAAAATGGGACATAATCTGTCCAGAAAAACAGCAGCAGCAAAACGTATTTTTCTGCCTTACCAAAATTTTCCGACAAAATCTGAAAAAATTCATGCATACAGAGGATGAAAAGTGGCAACTACAGTTCAAATATGAGCTCATTCGGAGTTACAGAATAAGAATTAAAAATCATACCGTGCACAGATTCGTGCAGGAATAAAATCTCTGAACGCTATCAACAACTTTTCAAGACCAAAATGGGTAAAACTTGGCACTTTATTAAAAACTCCAGAAACTAAACTAAAAACAAACTCTCTTTATACAGCAAGAGGACACAAAGAAAATCACACATAAAAATAACCGGGTTGCCTCCCGCAAAGCGCTTTCTTTATAGCCATATAGCTAGGCTTCTTACTTGTTGTTTATTGAAGATGAAGCTCAGGAGGGAGCTTGAACTTTGATGTTCCCCTCTTTCTTGGGAAGTGTTCCATGCACTTCTTGTGTGGGAACTGAAACTTAACGTTACCCTCCTTTGAATCAATGATGGTACCTGTAGTACGAAGAAAAGGTCTTCCAAGAATAATAGGACTAGAGGTTTTATTCCCCATGTCCATGATTAGAAAATCCACAGGCACAAAAGTCATATGTAACTCTACCATAACATCACTTACTTTCCCTAAAGCTTGTTTAATGAAATCATCAGCAAGTGCAAGTTCAATAGAGCATTTTTCAAGATTTTTCAATTCAAGTACTTCATATAGTTCTTTAGACAAAACAGAGACACTAGATCCTAGATCAAGTATGGCATGGTGTGTCTCTTTTCCAATAGTTACTAGTACCTTGGGAATCCATATATCCCCAAGGTTAGGTGATATCATGGCCTCTTGGTTGTACCTAGCAATTTTCTCTTTCAAGACATGATTAGCAATATAGGAGCCAAAGCCAGCTTGATTAGTGTTGATGGAAGGATCACTTGCAAACTTTTGTAAGATAGAGATTAATTCATGCAAGCTACAATTTTCTAAGTCAAGCAAAGGATCCTTGACTTCACTAAGCATTTTAACTTCCTCTCTTAAACAACCAAGTTGAGACATGAATGGCAACAGATATTCAGGACAGTTCAATAATTCACTAAGAGTTTGATTATCAGCTAGTTTTGACAAAGCTTTGTCTAGTCCTGCAGCTTGGAGTTGTAAGCCTTTAATATCATAACTAAGGGAAGAAATCGACTTATTCAACTCTTATATCATGGTATTATGACTAGCAAGTCTCAGAATCATCATTGCGAGATGACATAGGCTTCCATTTATTATCATTATCATTAGGATAAGGAACAAAAGGACGATTGTTAGGAACATATGGGGGTTTATTATAAGAGTTATAATTGCTGTTCCCATACCCATTGTTACCATAGTTCCTAATGAAGTTGACATCAATATTTTCAGAATTATTACTAACTAGTTCTTGCAAAGGAACATTTTCAACACTAGGTTTATTAAGCAAAGCAAGAATAGTATCCATCTTAGATGAGAAATCATTAGTTTCCTCAATAGAATTCACTTTCTTAGTAGGATTGGGTGCCCTATCAGTATGTCATTGACTATAGTTTTGCAAAATGCTTTCCAATATATTTTTAGCTTCAACTATAGTTTTACTCATAAAAGAAACTCTAGCAGCAGAATCAAGTATGTTCCTATACATGTAGTTTAAACCATTGTAGAAAGAGTGTGATATGGTCCATTCATTAACCCCATGTGATGGACAAGTTCGAAGCATAAGTTCTATCCCAAGCCATAGCAACATGTTCATTTTCATTTTGCCTAAAAAAAGGATGTTGTTTCTATTTTGCAAAATTTTAACAGGAGGATAGTATTTATTAATAAAAGATTCTTTAAGATCATCCCATGAATTAATACTACCGGATGGCAATGAATGTAACCATTCTTTAGCTTTCCCTCTAAGTAAAAAGGAAATAGCTTCAATTTTAGGATATCACTTTCAACATTCTTAAACTTTTGCATGTCACATATTTCAACAAAATCATGAAGATGCATAGAGGCATCCTCCATAGCACTACCACCAAATTGTTCCCTAGTTATCAAGTTCAACAAACTAGGACTTACTTCATAGCTATCAGTTTTAATCTCAGGTGTGGCAATAGCTTTAGAAATGAATTGATCATTAGAAGTGTCTGTGTAGTCACACAATTTAGTTCTTTCTCCCATTTTAGCAAGTTTTTCTGTATTTTTTAATTTTTATGCGAAACTGAAAATAAAATGAGTCTCACAAATGCAAACCGAATTACAAATGCAAGACAATACAAGACAATGACAAAACAAATAATTTTGCTTTGAAGGTAAAGATGTATAAGATGATGCTCATGTAGGTGCAACCTCCCCAAGCTTAGGTGTTAGCACAAGTTGGCGATGAAGTTGACTTTGTTGTGATGAATCCGGCGCTAGAAAACAGGACTAGTGCAGGAGCTCCTTGGATAAATCTTTTCAGCTATGATTCCCCGGCAACGGCGCCAGAAAACAGTCTTGATTTCTGGTGCGTAGTTGACGGGAAATATCTTGCAGGAAGTTGTTGGTCTCCCCGGCAACGACGCCAGAAAACAGTCTTGATACCCGTAGAAGTGATAGCCTTCAGTAGCTAACTGAAATGAAAAGTATACGGGTTAGGTTGAGCCTCCAAGTGCAGAGTATGTAGTAAGTGGAAGACGTGTTTTCCCCATGAGGGTGACTTGATGGTTTAATATCGAACTCTCGGGGAATCAGTAGTGAAAGATTTATCTTTCTATCCTTCTTTTGGTCACCTGCAAAACAAGGTTAATTGTTTTGGTCCTCAACCTCACCTGTGGTTGTCAAGCACAAGGTGTATGAATGATATCAAGATAATTATGCAATGCAAACAAGAAATAAATATGCAATGGTGGTGAATGAATGTGCAAGGATGATGATAACAATGATAAATGATATTTTTGGGTTTTTATGATGAATGCAAGATGAAAAGTGTTTTTGTATTTTCAGATTTAATAATTGCAGAAAATGGAAAAGTGGTAAAAGTGGTTGGAAATGTGTTTCTTATGATTAAAAATGGACCGGGGTTCATGGTTTCACAAATGCACTCTCTCTTTTAATGGTGTGGCAGACAATGGACACATAGAGTTAACATATGAGATCGCAACACAAAGTTTGATATCAAGTTACTAATTATATGGGCATCACGTCCTAACATAGAGATCTTTTGGTTATTGATCTCACTTATACTCCACCAAGATACGAACCAAATCATAACAACTTATTAATTAAGATAACTCAGAGTATAGCTTTAAGTATCATGACATGAAGTGAAAATAAGAACATGCTAGATCTAGTCATAGGAAGAAGCTTGGTCACCCTCAACCCTTGTAGCATGGTATTTTGTTTATCCCTAGTGAGGCAACAAAGTAAGGTAAAACACCTAAGTGGATCGCGATATTACAGTTGTCAACTTACTGCACTCACCACCCCCCGTTACTCTAACTAATGCACACATCACCCCACACACGCCCTCATAAACATGCTTGATCATAACAAGTAGATAAGAAAGGGGTACATACTATGCATCTATATTCATAACTGAAACAAACATTTGCAATCTCAACATATATTAACTCACAAAAAGATCCACCACATAGGAATTACATATATGACCATAATCATGTTCAGCAGCTTATACGGTACTAATTAGTGAAGCTCAAAGAGAGGAGAGATACATAAGTTACTTCCAAAAACCCATAGTGCAGAGGTGGACTACTCCCTCTTCATCATGGAGATGGTGGAGATGTCGATGGAGAGGATGGAGACCACGCTGACAGCGCCCCGCCGGAGTTTTTCTCCTCCAATCTGCAGCTCCAGATCTTCGTTTTCGTGTTTCTGTCTTGTGGCGGCGCTTGTTCCAGAGAACGCCGTGGGACTTCTTTTATAGGCGTTTTTAGGTAAAGACGAAGTCGGTGGAGAAAAGATCGACGGCAGTGGAGCCTCGAGGCCCAAATTGGTGGGCCCCATGCGGCCAGGTACAGAGGCCGCGTGGGCCCCCTTTTTTGGGCTTCCGGCCTCCGTTTGCTTGCTTTCTTCGCTCCCAAGTCTTCCTCCTTCCAAAATAATGACGTCTGTAATTTTCCAGGTTATTTGGACGTCGTTTGGATCCCTGAAACTCAAAAGAAAAAAATAGGGTTTTCTGGCTGCGCAGGGTTAATTCCATAAAAATAGGAAATAAATATTTTATTCCCAAAAATCATTATATAACAGTGATATAACCCTTATATGATGGGAATATGATTGGAATATGAGTGATATAGTGCAAAGTTCATGTATGCATTTTACATGCATCACCGTGGAAGTCGACCACCTCCCTCTGCACGCGTGTGACTGCCAACAGAGCAAAACCTGGATTGGCACATGCATCGTTGCGGGGACCTGCAATGGGCCATGCAGGGCAGAGGGTTATGATAATGGCCGGTGCAAATTAATCAATGAATGCATATGTTGTAGAGCTTGCCCCGACGGGGCGGATACGAGTACTAGCCACATTTGTTGCCATGTATCAGACACGCCCTTAGTAGGAGGGGGGCATATGCCCCCCATGCCCCTAGATATTTTTATGTTGAAGAAGGTTCGTACTATTCTAGGTCAGGATGATGACCCTGGGTAATGCTTGGAGTTCTTCAACAATCCCACACATGATATTATCATCCCTATCCCTAGTATAGTACTGGAATGGCGAACTAGGAACGGCCTGAGTGAGCATGATGATATGCGCAGACATAGGTCCTAAACATGGTAGTTTCAGATTCTTTTCTTTTTTATTCAGCTCTTGGGTTGTTCCTAAATGATCTCATTAGATTTGGAAATTACCACGTAACAAAAAAACAGAAAGTTCCATTACCGCAAACGGAAATTTCTGTTCCCGCTGTCATTCCTCCGGAATATGCTGTTATATCCGTTTCCGCATAAAAGTCACTGTTTATGTTTTTCGTTCGATTTTTTCCCGTGGAAAAATTGGAAAGATTAATCAGAACTTATGATTAAGACGAGCGACAGTTCAACTGAAACAAAAGGCAGTCAGTCAGAACTCACTATGACGCGTACGGTACGTGCATGACTCATCAAGAAAAGAACGGCAGAAGCAACGGGGTACGCGTTGGCCCGCAAACGGACGCAAGGAGCGCTAAATAGGAGCTCTTGTTCAGATGCTGCGCAGTCCAGCTTGCTCGTCTCTACAGAAGCAAATCTTAGGTGGGCCGGTTCTGGCCGCTGAGACTGCCTCGAGACAACTCCGCCTGCTCCTCCAAACCATCTCTCTCCCAACGGTCATGCTTAAATCATTTTCTTTTCAATCAGCCAAGTCTCTCGAAACTTGATCGTAAATGTGTCTACTAAATTTCGAAAGGGAGAAAGCAACGAGAGTCAAAGCAACGAGAGTCAACGATTCTAAAGCTAGTAAGTACGTATATATGTATGTTTAGCCTAGCCAAACTAAGCATTATGTGCCTCGTGGAGTCGTGGTTGCATCATATGTACAAGGACTTGTACCACTGCGTATGAATAACCTTTCGACTAGGAACTCTAGCTAACCAGCTTTTCATTTCCTCCAATATTTTCGGTCCATTGATTTGTCATTTCGAATTTATATGTATTAAATAAAGGCCTGAATATGAGTATTTATAAGTTGGAGTGTTGGACATCATGGACTTCTCATTGTTTCTCCTGCGATTGATATTGAACTACTCACTTCATGCAGTTTTCACTATATATATTTTTTTTGCCATTGTTCGAGAGGAAACAATGCATGAAAGTAGCATGATCACACAATTTGCATTGTGTACCCGCATGATATATGAAAGAGATGGTAATGGCTCTTCAAGGAATTGGTCCACACTTATCGCAATCTTAGCCTACAATAGTGCTTGAAACTGAAAGTGGGTACTTCCTGCAGGATCGACCACCATGTAGCTACCTCTTATATTTTCTTAGTACAATTAATTATTTCATATTATAATTATTATATGCCCGATATAGTCTATCACATGAAATTATATAGTATATGTCTAGAAGATTCTATAAGTTTGCTCACCTAGTCATATAGTTCAAGTCGCTATTAAGATATTTCTTAGGCTACATATATGATTTCAAATCTCAACGAATATATGTAGGAATATAAGAATAGATAAGAACACATGAACAAAAGTATATATAAAGTATAATTTCATTGATTTTCAAAAACTAATTTAAATGTTGTGTGTTTGTCTTCCTTCACTCATCTAACGTGATCCTATTTTAGTATCATCTTAAGGTGAACTTTTTTAGAAACGAGATAACTTTTATTCGATAGTACGATACGAATTTACAATGACTTCCAACTTTTTTAATGACATACACTTCAACTATATAACAAAGAACATAATAATCATATTTCATAACATTGTTGTACGGCTAAGCATACTAACTAAGTAATATGTAATATATACTCTTGAGTACCGTTGTATAATAAAAGAAGTTATGAAAAATGTAAAACTTTAGTGTAATTATAATTAGTTATTTCACCACAGTTCAAAATGTACTAGAAGGAGAAACGTCTTATTGATTGTTGCCCTAGGCGTTTGTTGCATTTAGCAATATGGGACACTTGTTAAACCCATTATTTCAGGTAGTTAAACTTGTTCACAACGAACTTTGAAACCATTTTGTAGTTTAATATGAATGTTTGATGAGATCGAACCCTAGGTCCTCGTTCCTGCCTTTTTTATCCGTCCGTGTGTAGCTCGACGCCGTCGTGCACGGTAGGCCAGTACTGTACCTAGTTCTTACTTGTCTTGCTGACATAGATGTCCATGTATGTAGTGAACTCGTCCACCATCCTTCCGAGATGGTGTGCTTTTGTTGTGATCAGTATAATATTTTTTATGTTGTGCTAGGGTAAAGCGATACATCACCATCTAGCATTTGTTCTTACATGAGTTCAAGATGCTAGGTTTTGTCTGCCCATATCCTTTGTGATACGTGAGAGCTACTAATTGTTGTTGTTGTTGTCTGTTTGGTGCCTTTTTTACATGAGAGCTACTAATTGATAGCTCTTTACTGTTTAGGTAGACAATGGATTGCTAGCTAGATGTAGTTTAGTGTTTTCCTGGAAACAGGAATCAATAGATATAGATTCTGACTAATGTTAATAGAATGCTAATTGATGTTTCACATGTTTTCTCTCAAACGCAGCTGGGGGAGCTTGCAGTAAAAGCCTTGATAGACCGCCTCACGAGGAAGCCTCAGATACATCGCGACGTAAGCTATCGTTACCTGTCCTTGTCTCGCCTGGTGTGCTACAATGCAAGTTATGGGTGATTGTAACTTAACACTGATATTCTTTTTTGAGGAACTTGAAGAGCACGTGGCCGTTCCTAGAGAATACCAAGATGAGAGGCCTGAGGTCATGCGTAAGCTCAGGGGGCTTCGCACTGTGTACTGGAAAACTGGTCACACCCGACGGAGGTAAGACTTGCAGCTAGCTCTCTTCACTTAACAAACTGTAACGTTTGTGAACGTCACAACCTGGTGTTCCTTTGTACTAGATTTGATGGTTTCATATATAAAAAACACTTTAATATGCTTGGTGGGTTGTGTAGTGTACTCCTCACATGCAGGATGTAGTAGGGTAGTAGTACATGTGGGGGACAGTGTAAAACTGCAATGTTTGTAAAAATAGTATCTAGTATACCTGCTGCCACTCAGTCTACGTTTGTGAACGTCACAACCTGGTGTTCCTTTGTACTAGATTTGATGGTTTCATATATAAAAAACACTTTAATATGCCTTGTGGTTTGTGTAGTGTACTCCTCACATGCAGGATGTAGTAGGTAGTGGTACATGTGGGGGACAGTGTAAAACTGCAATGTTTGTAAACATAGTATCTAGTATATCTGCTGCCACTCAGTCTACTTCTTTGCAGACTTCTGGACCTGATGCTGGATGACCGCGAGTTTTCCCCCGAAGGAGATTTTCTAAGAGAGAAGCTATTGGTGTTCAAACAGGAGACTCTCGTACTGCACAAGGATATCCATGCCCTTGAGGGACCGATTTACCCGATTCCTGAGGTGTTCACGCGGCCTGTGGTGCTTCTGGAGTGAGATGTTCTCGCGCTAAACTAGTAGAGCTGTCCTCGGGACTAGAGATGGTCTGGCTACTAAACTAATTAGACCTGTCCACTTTTGTCTTACCTACGTAATGCTACTTTGTTGGTGCCTCAGGGACTGAGAGATGGTCTAGCTCTTAACTGTTAGAGCTTTAAAGTGTTGTCTTATGCCACTTGCCTACTTGTGTCTTGCCATTGTTCATGTTTATGTACTCATGCACATTGAGGAGGAACTGCAATGATGTGATATTATAATTACCTATGTTGAGATGCTTTTGATAGGATAGAAATTATTCTGTGATGCTTGCAAGCAATTTTGGCATGTAATTTCATTGTTTTCCACTGATTTCTTGGACTATTGATCGATGTAAATAGTCATTACGATTCCAATTTATTTATTGTGTCGATGGACCAGTGTAGAACTATTGTTTGAGGAATATACCACTATGGAGGCAATGAACACCAACACAATATTGCTTGCCTATCAATTCGGTCATTTCTGGCAGGTTGATATGGAAGCTAATCACTTGCAAGGGCGTTGTGTTTTGTCTCACCCAACCATCCAGAATTGCACTTCTACAAAAGAACAAAAAGTTAAATAAATGAATTCCACAGGAAATAGACCATGCCTCTATAAATGCTAACACAAAACTTAGTACTCTCCGTTTGTGTCTTCAGCTGAGTTTTCAAAAGCATGCTCATACTCTACATTTTTGTATTGCATCTTCTTATTTTCTGACTTTATGTGTTAATCAATATTTGATTTAAGGACGGCAAGGGTGCATGTTGATTAATTAAGTTCTAGTCCTCGGAGGGTTCCAAGCCGCCGCGCCGCCGCCGCCAGGCACCGCCGCGCTCCTTCCCCGCCCCTCCCCTCCCCGCCTCCCCTCGCTCCCGTGCTGCCCTCGGGCGGCACCGGGGCGCCCCATCCTCTGCGCGCCCGGCCCCTCCCGCCTCCCCCCCCCCCCCCCCCCGCATCGCCGCCGCTGCCGCGGGTCATCGTCGCGGCGGCGGCGGGCGCCCTTGCCACCACAAGGTGCGCAAGGGGGATCTCGCCGTGTAGGCGTCCGGCGCGTTGGCGCCTCTCCGCAGCCTTGTCGTGGAGCTCCGGTCGCCGGCGCTCGTCGAACTTCCTCGGTGCCGGAGGTGCCGGGAGCGGCTGCCCGCCGGTGTGGAGTCTCGCAGGGCTTCCCGCGGCGAGTTGGCGACGTGCTTGCCGGCCAAATCTTGGCCGTGCGGGCCCGTCGGCCGGGCGGCGACCGCTTGCCCCTCCAGCGCCCCTGGACGCAGCAGTGGTGGTTCTGCGCCCTGCTGAGGACGGATCTGTCGATCCTTCGACGCCGGGTGCTCCTGTTGGAGCCCCGAGATGGCCGTGCGGGCCCAGATCTGGGCCGAGCGGGCCTCGATCTGGACCGCGCGGGCCGGCCCGTTGCGAGCTGTCTTGCTGGCCAGCGGAGCAGTGCCTCCCCGATCCTCTCCTTGTCCTCTTTGGAGCGCCTGTTTTGGGGCCGGTCTCCGTGTTCCCGCTACGGCGGAGGCAGCCCAGGCCGGCGGCCTGTGGTGTGATGCTGGCGGATGGCGGTTGGTCTGGGCGATGGGCCCCTCCTCCCGCTTCCCGCTTCCCCCGCCGTCGCCTGAGGTCGCCGCTTTTGCTGCGACTGATGGTGGCGGTGGGGAGGTCCCTTGCGTGCGTGAGTGCGTGGGGTGTTCCTCCTTCCTCCCCTCGATGGAGCACGGTGGCGAACTCCAATGTTGTCCCGGCTCTCCGTCTTTGACGTGTTTTCCGGTGTGCTGGGCTAGCGTACCGAGTTTTCCCGAGGTTTGGAGGTGATGCCGTCCTTTGGTGTTCTTCTCCGCGTCCTCGTGAGGGTGGCCGACGTCTGGTTCTGGACGGGTCTCGGTGAAAAACCGTGCACTGGTTTGTCCAGTGCTGGCGATGACAACACCTTCGGGTGTTGTTCCCTTGTTGAAGGCATCACCATGAAGATCTCTCCTTTTATTGGACGTTCGGAAACCGTCTCGCTGTTCCGCCCCGTTTCCCAAGTGCGTGTGTCTGGTGTAGGCTCTTATAGCGGTCTGTGAATCGCCCTACTTCTAGGGTTGGTGTCCCGGGGTCTTGGCGAAAGCTCTGTAGGATCTCTGCCGGCAACAACGACGTCTTGGACGCCGTTTTCCTTCTTGGAGGCGCTGCTGTAAGCCCCTCCCTTTGGATTCATTAGCTCTGCTCGGCTCCTCGACGGCGTGTCTATGGTGGTGATGGGGATGGCGCAGTGGAGGTCCGTTGGTTTTGATACCTCCGACGGCGTCTTCGGGCAACTGAAGTCAAGGCGTCTCCATGATCAAGCTAGCCTCTTTTAGCTACTTGGTTGTTCTCCCTTGTGTTACTATGTTGCTTGTAAGGGGTGTGTGTGGTTGGTGTGTTGTAAGCTGTAACTGTTAGCCGGTTGTTGGCTTTGTTAATTCAAATCTGGCCTCATTGTGAGCCTTCCGTCTAAAAAAGTTCTAGTCCTCGTAATATGGAAGGGGGTGTGACGAAGTCGGAACTGGATCAACTCTCTCCCGTCGCCCGGCTAGCGCCAGTTGCTGCACCAGCGGAGATGTATGAAGCAGGACCAACTATGGAAGGAGCTTAATACAAAAAAGCATGATTAATCTATATAGCAAGGCGCAACAACAAAAAGCTCTAAGAGGAGTGGTGTTCTGTCAAAGAATTTGAGGGCAAAGTTCATCTGCTCTGTAATAAGGTTGTATGCTGCAGATGAGTGGACGTCTTATGTTGTTCTGCACGAAGATTTCATACTGGAGATGGTTTGGAATAATGTACTTGATGTAATTTCTCTATTTTTTGTTTGTTCATTCTGTAACTGGGATGAATATGTCTTTGTAAGTAAAGTTAATCGCTGGTACTCTTCAAGCTGTCAACACAAACTTTATGTTACTACTACTGCACCAGGCGTAAAGTCCGAGGGTTAGCTCATTCGGGTTAACAGCAGGCTACCTCGAACTTGTGGAGCTAGTTGCATGGTTTTCGTATTGGAGGACAGTATTAGGCTACTGGTGTTTGATTTTTTATACTTTATGCACACTAAACTAAGAGTAAAACTATCAGTTTAATGTCACAATGCAAGTTGTGAAGTGCCTGGCCTTTCAGGTTTCTACCTTACAACCTGAGGACAGAGGTTATCCACAATTTCATGAATACACGCAACGATCAGAAGTTTGTACACTTCGAACTCTTACGAAACAACATCAAGTCTCACTTCTTGTGATCCATCAACTGAAATCATAATTCAGCAAACCATGACCGGTAGCAGTGTACAGATATAGTGCCAGGCTAGAACATAGCAACATCTGGGGTAGCACATTATTTTCTCTCCAGCACTAGTAAAACATAAATAAAACGAAATGTCTCTAGATCAATAAATCGGTCACTAGTAAATAATTTGAGAGCTTCCTCCATGCACGTCATCCACGGCTGTAGATAAGACTAAAAAATCTGCAAAGAAAATACTTGATTGTAGTTAATGATGCATGGCAATATATTGCATACTATGTTGCACAAAATAAACCTTGTGCAGCTGTTATATATAGTTATTTTTCTCCTTCTTGCTGCTTTGCATCCTACGAAATGTACAACATCATTTAATTACAAGCATACTGTATAGTTGATATAAGATTATGTCCTCAATACCTCTTTTTATAATTGCATACATTTTGTCCTAGACACTTCCAGCCTGCTTTTGCGCACGTGACGCCGAATCCATTCTACCAGGAATACAAATTGTAAAAATCATATGCCTCCCCAAGTGAAAATCATAGTGCGGCGAGGAGCCAAGCAAGTCCCTCAAGTGCGAGTGAGCTGGGATGGTTGCCCGCAACCTACAGTACCTGGGAGTACCTCTACACCATGATCGACGTGCACCCGCGCCCACCAGCTTGGGGCAAACCGGAATTTCATGAATACACGCAACGATCGTCGATTCTCCTCTTTCCATTCCCCCTCGAACCCCACTCCCGCCGCCTCCCGTCAAGAACCCTCGTCACCGCCGACGCCGTCCAAGAACAGCCCAAGCCGTCCTCGCCTCCGCTGCTGCTCAAGGTCAAGAGGCTCTCCCCCAACGCGGTCCTCCCGTCCCGCACCTCCGCGCACGCCGCGGGCTACGACCTCTCCAGCGCGGTCTCGGCCGTCGTGCCGGCCCGCGGCAGGGCCCTGGTCGCCACCGACCTCTGCGTCGCCGTCCCCGTGGGCGTGCTGCTCTTCAACCACTCCGACACCGACTTCGCCGTGCGGCCCGGGGACCGTGTCGCACAGAAGGTGCTCGAGCGGGTCGCCACGCCGGAGGTGGCCAAGGCGGAGGACATCGAGGGCACTGCCAGGGACGACGGCGGCTTCGGGTCCACCGGCATCGGAGTTGATCCCTCGGCCAGGGGTAGATGGATCGATGTAGGTGCTGATCAAGGTATTGGATTTCGGTTTTGCATATTTACCGGCCACGGCCGAAATAGCCGAATTTCGGGGATTTCGGTAATTTCGGGTGAAATTCCGGATGAAAAGCTAGAACCAAAATTTGAAAATTAGAACAAAATATAACCAAAATAAGGGAAAATTTTAAATATTCTGGTAAATTTTAAATTAATTTCTATTTTCCGAATTTATTGTACCAAATTCCTCAAAATCCATAAGTTTTCGACCGGTAAATATTAATACCGGTCATGACCGAAATGGGCGAAATTCGGCCGGATTTCGGTTTTTCGGGCCGAAATGGCGAAGGAAGTGCTGGATCACTGTCTGCATCGCGTTTCTGAACTTGCGTGTCAAGTCAGTGTAGAAACTGAATATGTAAGCTGGTTTGGCGATGGTTATGGTTACTCCACGTTATTTCTGGAACCCCCCCCCCCCCCTTTCTACAGTACCCAGTGGCGACGGGGGGGCGACCCCGCGTCGACCAGCGGCCGCCGGCGTATCCGGTGATTCCCTTCTCTCCGCCGGCCGCTCCGGCGGCGGGAGGGTGGGGAATCACCGGATCTGCGCTCCGGCGTAGTAGATCGGGGGTTTGGGCGGCGTGGCCGTGGTGGGAAGGGCGACGTCGCGCGCGTTGACTCTCTGCGGCTTCCCCTCGGCTTCGTCTCTGGCGGGCCGGCGTGCTGCAGGGACGTCCTCACCTTGCCGTTGCCTCCTCCGTCGGCGCAGGGTTCGAGTGGAGTGGGAAGGAGGCCGGGGTTCAGGTCTGCCTGGCCGTCTTCGGCGTCGACTTCATCGGCGTTGGATCAAGACGGTGGCTCTGCTCCGGTGGTCTGCCAGCATCATCTGCTCCGCCAAGACCCAGGCGGTGGTTGAAGACGGCGGCTTCGTCGGCGGCTTCCTGGCCGCGGTTCGCTGCGGGTTCGCCGGCTCAGTGGAGTGCGGCGGCAGCGCGCGGTCGGCGGCCACCGTGGTGAGGAGGCGTCGGTGCTGCTGGATCCTCAAGTTTCGGGTTTGTTTTTCTTATTTCACTGAGGATTGTACCACTGGTTCTGTGTTCTTGATCTGTAATCCCTTGATCTCAAAAAAAAAAAAAAAAAGAAACCTGCAGTTTGCCTGGTTAATCATGATGTGTTGTTCTGAATTCGAATTATCTACAAAACAATAATTACAAAACGCTAGTATGATGAATAGAAAGAAACCACTGTTTGCCTGGTACATCATGATATTCATGTTCTGAATTACCACTATCAACATTCGCGTCTCTGAATTCTTCAGCAATGCATGATTCTTGTTTGACGACACTAGGATTTACAAAACCCAGATTGAGGAGATATTTTACGTGCTGGAGAAGAGCTCCCCACGGCACCGCTTGGTCGAGGGTTGGTTGCTTGCTTCAAATTCAGACAAGCCAGTGCGTCTCCAAGACCACATTTTTTCAGCTTATTTCCCCCCATCGGCTGGGGTGTGTTGAACTTTGGCCTTCCTTTCTTACATTGGGATACATTTGTTTTTGGATTTGCAAGACAAACCAAACTCGTAAGCAAAAAGCGGGATGTGACGATTTTAGCCTTAGTGGGACCTCACGACTTACATGAGGTACTCGTGTTGCTTTGAATTTGCGTCAAATAATACATCCTCTTGATGTGCAATTTTGCATTGCACACATCGTCGCACCTAGGTCTCAAGTGAATGCTGAAGTTCCTATTCAAGGCTATGACTTAGTTCACTTCAGTATTCTCGTGTGTTTACAAGCGAGAGCTGAAGTTCGTATTCAAAGTTCTGATGAAGTACCGTGATTCACATCACGATACAACTAGAACCTTATCTCTTCTTTCCCCTGCTACAGTACCCATCAGGCGGAAAGGAGGCGACCGCGGCGTCCGGTGCTCTCGCCGGCAGAGCTGTTGCTCCCCTCTGCCTCCGGTCGCCGTTTCGGCGCCGCGAGGTGGGGGGGAGCCTCGGCTCTGTCCGGGCTCGTAGGTTAGGTAGTGTTTAGGTGTGTGCCCATTTGGCGTCTCCGGTGATGGTGGCGGTGGCGCCGGTGCATAGGGCTGCGTCCTCCCCCTCCTTTCCCCATCCCGGCCTCATCGCCGGGGAGGCTGTGGAGGTGTTCCGTCGGGCGCGGACCTCCGTTTGTGCTCCTCTGGCCTGCCGTGGCGGCGAGGGGAGGAGCCCGTGGTGGTCGGCGTTTCCGTTTTGGTGCAGGTGGTCTTGGTGGTCTTCTCCTTTGATGGTTCTCCGGCCGGCCGTGGTGGCGAGGGGATTGCTGTCTGGAGCTGGCTGGGTGATGGTGGTGGTGGTCCTGGTTGCGGCGGAGGCGGCTGGAAGTTGGGCGGAGCGGGGAAGTTGGAGCTGTGGCCGTACTCATTCAACGAGACTAGGTTTCGTCGCTTCGCGGCGGACAGCTTCTGCGGCTTTCTACGTGTGGCGGCATCTTCTTCCCGGCGGCGAGCGGTACGGCGTCTCCGGCGGCAGCTAGGAGCTTGGGGTGCGGCATGGATCCAATTGCGTTTTCTTCAGCTGACTCGAGGGGCTCTGTGCATGTTTCTGGGTCCTTTTGTAATTTTCTTTTCTTCTGGGCCTGCTTGTAATTTGTACCGAGTTTCTGGAATATATGGATTGGATCCTTCCTCAAAAAAAAAGTTCTGATGAAGTAAAAGCTCGTGACAAATGATTATTTTTCCTCTGTTTGTGACAGATGCTTCAACCCTTCTTTCCCATGTCAGTGGTGGCGACATGAGGCGGGAGTGGAATTTGTAATTTTGGTGCTCCATAGATAATTTCTGGTGCCTCCTATGCCCATTTGTATAAAATAGGGTATCCATAAGGTGCAAGGAAACGATAATTAAAATGAATCATTACAATTTCATGATAAAAGGTAGAATAAGAAATAAGCTATGTATCATTTGCTTGGGACCGATCCTTGTTCCTTATATAGGTTTGGATGGATGGTCGACACCGACATGTAGCCATTTGTCCTGCGTTAGGTCAATATGTTAAATTCCTTTGTTTTTGGCTAGATTGGCGCTATCACCACTCTATAGGTACTAAACTATGGTGTACGTTTGCTTGCTACATCATGATATATGCATTGTTCTGAATTCCCACTATCTACATTTGCATCTCAGAATTCTTCAGCAACGCATGACTCTTGCTTGACAACGGCACTAGGATTTACAAAACCCAGATCTAGGAGATATTTTACATGCCGGAGAAGAGCTCCCCACGGTGCTGCTTGGTCGAGGGTTGGTTTGCTTCCTTGCTTCAGGTTCAGACAAGCCAGTGCGTCTCCAAAACCCTGGGCTGGCGCTGGGGTGTGTTGTTCTGACCTCACATTATGTACATCACATCTCCAGATATTTCTGCAGCCATGCATGATTCGATATCATCCTGATGAACTGAAAATGCAGTAATCTATTGCGGGCTTACTACTAACTTTCCAGTATGCACAAAAATAGAAGCCTGAAACCATTAGCTTTGGAGTGGTGCTACATACCGCATAGATTTATATTACAGATCAATCTCAAAGTTGTACATTGTCCAGTACGCGTTAGAGCGACTGAAGATGCTGGCCACTGATTTTTTGAATAACACCTATGGAGACCAAGGAAGAAATATTGCCCAAATTGCCTATTCGCTACAAGTTCACAGCCAATTATTGGAGTAAAACTTTTTAAAGAAATCAATTCAAAACAGGGCGCAAGCAGAGCCAAAGAGATGGAATCCATCTATGCTCAAAATTAAGATTGATGGAGCTTTCAAAGAGGTTTCTCTACAGGTGGTTGGGGATTTGTAATCAGGAATAGTGAAGAAGGAGTTGAAGCGGCAGGAGCAGGCAATCTGAGGCTGTCCTGACGGTGCGGTAGGAACTGAATATTTAATCGGGTTTGGCATGTGTGGCTTAGCCTAATGATTATGGTGAAAATTAACTGCTGGTTGAATGAATCATGATGTGCTTTTCCTTTATTTACATCGCATTTAAAAAAAATACAAGAGCTGATTCAGGTCCCTACATGCTTATGCTATAGCAAAAGATGAAGTTAGACCTTTTCTCATAAACATTATACTCACTCCGTTCGGAAAAGGATGTCTTAGATATATCTTGATTTGAATGTATATGGACATATTTTAGCGTACACATACATCCAAATCTTGATATATCTAATACATCCTTTTCCGAACGGAGGGAGTATTCAGATACTCATTTATCTGAAATTGTACCATTCTCTCGATCTGATGTGATTACGCTTGGACAAGACTATTTCGCCGCATTTCTAAACTTCCATGTTATGTCAGCGTAGAAGCTGAATGCGTCAGCTAGTTTGGTGTTTTTTTTAACCGAGTTTGGTGTTTTCGATCAGCATAGTTTTATCGGACAACGATGGTGGTTATGGACCTTATGGTGAATGAGCTGCTGCGCTCTATTGATCTGTGTTCCCTAGGGATGATGATTACCAGAGGAATTACTGTCTACCTCGTATTGTCTCTGATGTTAGTCAGGGTAGAAACTGAATTCAGACAGACCCGCTGTCTGTATCAATGACCATCTGGATGCTTCAAAACCAAGAGCACCACTGGATCTTCAAGCCATCCATCATTGTAACCAGTTGGGAAATTGGCCTCACCGTTCAGTTAGTTTCTTAACTTGTCAACTCAATCTGGTGTGTTCCTATTCTGAATTCTCTACATATCCAGTTCGTTTCTCTGTATTCTTTTAAATTCTTCCAATAATGAATAGCTGTGTGTCAGCCTGTCAGGTACGGACAAACTTTGTTGTTACAAAACGAATAATTCTGTGTCAGGCTCGAAGATTGCTTGAGTTCCAAGAACAAATTGCTTCAGGTTTTCGGTCCACTGGCAGCTGGATAATTCACTACATGATCTCCAATGGATTCAGCCAGGGTGCCCTCTTTTCTTTACTTCGGATTCAGCTAGGTCACACCAACACCAAGTTGGATGACCATGCAAAGTCGCTGAATAAGTTCCACCCAACGCAAAGGCATGCAGGACATGCCAATATACAATTTCAGACTAAGTACAGCGCTGAAGAATTCCGATATCAACGATCTTCAAACAGGTGCAACAGCAGCAGCTGCATATGCACACTATGCCGGCACCATGCAATCCACCAAGCAGAACTGATCTGATCAACATGAAAGAAAAAACTAGGATCCGCAAAATTCAGAGACACACACCAGAAAGGTAAGTTGTAGTTCAACAATCTAGCAAACAAAAACCATGTTCCACGATAAGACCGTCTGCAAACCGAACTTTGTACACGGCAGACAAATAAAACCTAACAATAAGAGAACATAGTTCCGCCTCTTAGAAAGAGAAATAAAACACGAGAACGTAGCATAGTTCAGTTTGTATATGACTAGAGAAACTGCATTGAGAGAATGCTTCAGTAGAAACTAGTAGGCGGGCAAAAACTGGCGCTGAAAGAACGGCGCTTCGTCCATCCATAGAGCTCTCCTGACGCTGCACAGATCTGGAAGCTTCATTATTTCTTCGCTCCATCATCGACGAATCCTTTCCATTGCTTGGTACCTGCGCCGATGATGGATAGAACAGAGGACATATATAAATCAAACGGAGCAGGATGGCAATGTGTAAGTGAAAAAGAAAGAAACGGAGAGCGTTGCATGCAAGAGCGCGGAGTGCATTGATACTTACGGTTTTAGTGGGAACTGCAGCACTCTTCTTTCACAGATGGATGTGGAACTCTGAACGTCACTGCATCTATAGTCTTGTACACAGCACCCACTTCCTCACTGAAAACAAAAGAACTATGTCATATACCTGAATTCGGATAGTCCAAACCTCGTAGTACCATGCAGAAAAGACGCATCAGCGTTTCATAAGGATAGGTGTCAGTAATAATGATAGGTTAACTGAACCACAATTTGTACAAAATTTCTACACATAATAAAAATGTAGAAAGAATATAAAAATAGCCGTCCCATTATATTATGAACTTATTATATAATTGAAAAGAGGAAGGTTAGTGTATAACCAGGCAGGACAGTGAATATCTTACTAACAAGATAAAATTAGAAGCATAATGAGATCAAACTGAGACCAAGTCAGTCAGCTTTACTAGATGGAGACATCAACATTCAAATTAAACAACCGAATTGACAGGCTGACTAACAAAGACCTTCTCATTCCACTTTGATAAACTTTTAAATTCAACATGGAACAGAAACCAGATAAAAAATGTAATCTTATTTTGGAAGCAATTATAAGATACATACTCCTTAATATGGTATCACTACTAATTGCTAAGAGGAAGACTTCGAGGTGAAAATACAAATAAACCAAATGTTACTAGTCCATATTAGGATGACAAACTAAGACCTCTTCAGTGAATTTTCGTCTTTCAAATAGAGAAGGAAGAAAACTGCAATTATTAGTATATAAAAGCGCCAGACATCTTGTCACTGCTATTTGCAAAATTACAAACCAACTTCTTGTAACAATATATACTATAACCAAGACAGTACTAGTCCATATCATGTGACAAACAAAGACCTGTTCAGTCCCAAAGAAAAAGGTGAGATTGATGTTAGGTCAATTTTCCTAGACAGCGATACCACCTACATTCCACAAGCAAATTGACAGGCCGGCCAATGAAACCTAAAAATGCATGATCCAGTTGACAAACAGGTACACACGCCAACGCGTCCAGTCAATATGCATGCTGATATCACCATCGATGTATAGCGCGTTATTAACATGTTGAATTGACTAGGACTCGAGGACTTTCAGGAAAGCTAATCACCGGTATAATCTAATCAATTACCAGTATAATCTAATCGATCGTGAAAGGTAGTCACCTAGAACAAGTAGTCATGCAAAGCGCCGAGTAAAGACTGCAAAACTCTGTGTTTTTAGGAAAAAACAGAGCAAAGTCTATGCATATTTCCAGGATAATCTAATCGATCGTGAAAGCTATTCATCCGGCGATTGCGAGTCGAAGAGTGGAACATCGCGAGGAGTAGACCTAGAGTGTTGAGTGGTTGTAGGGGTTGTATTGCTGCCGTAAACCTCTTGTAAAAACTCCTTTTTCTGAAATCTTAATGCAAAAGACAGCAACCTTTTGTTGCTTGTCCTTGAAAAAAAAAAAAAGCTATTCATCCAGAGAACTAGTCAGTCCTGCAAATTGACCATTAAAAGACAGCAAAATTCTCTCTTTTAGAAAGACAGAGCAAAGTGGATCGGATGATTCAACTGATCTTGCTGCTAGTGATTAACGCATTGTTGCTATATATACAGTAAAATAACAAAACAGAGAGGAGGATAGTGGTCGAAATTTTGTACCTGTAGATTTCAGTTTCTGAGCCGATGTAGGGGATGAAATCGGTGTAGTAGTTGCCGCCGGCGAGGGGCCCGATGCTGCGGGTCTGCCTGCCGTCGAAGTCGAAGGCGATGACGAGCTCGGCCGTGGAATCCCAGACGACGACCTCGGCGGCGCCCTGGGAGCGCAGCAGCGTCATCCCGGCGTGGCAGCCGGCCGTCACGCCGTTGAACTGGCCAATCCACCCCCAAGAGACCTCGCCGCCGCTGGGCACCAGGTAGAGCGCGGCCAGCTGGGTGAAGCTGTGGTCGGCGCAGGCGACGCAGAAGTTGCCCTCCATCTCCCGGATCTCCCACAGGGGGTGGGTGGCCACCTCGTGCGGCGCCGGGATGAGGTCGACGCGGCCCGTCTCCGGGGTCACGCAGAGGATGTGGCCGATGGTGGTGCGCCAGAACGCGCGGCCCAGGGCGCCGACGCCCGTGGACGCGATCACCGTCTCGGGCGCGCAGATGTCGCCGCCGACGGTCCAGGACCAGGTGCGCGACGAGAAGGACTCGACGGCCCACACGCCGTCGGCGACCTGGAATGCGACGACGACGTGGTAGTGCGCGAAGTCTGCCACGGCGCTCGACCTGCGGCCTTCGAAGGCGATGACGGGGCGGGGTCGGCGTCGAGGCGGTGGTCGCGGCTGTGGGGCGGGAGGCGGACGCGGCGGAAGGTGGCCGGGTTGGCGACGTAGTAGAGGCCCGACTTGGCGCCGCGGAGGCAGACGAGGCCGCGGGCCGAGGCCAGGACGGACACGTCCACCGGGAAGGCGGCGAAGGCCGGGTCCGGGATGAGGCGCTTCGCCGAGGCGTGGGCGCGCAGCGGGTCGAAGGCCGTGTAGGCGACCGCGTCCCAGGGCGTGTGGTGGAACATGCCGGAGAGCGGCCTCGACAGCCGCGGCGACGCCAGGGCGTCCTCCTCCTCGTCGTCACACTCCACCTCGTAGGGCTCGTCGTCCGAGTCGGCGGTCATCTCGACGTCGGATTCGTCATCTTCGGTGAGGTCGTGGTCGGAGTCGGAGCTGAAGTCGAGGTCGAGGTCGGAGGAGGAGAGCGCGAGGACGCCGCGGTCGTCGTCCGAGGAGTCGGCGGGGTTCTTGGCGTCGAGGACGATCCACTCTTCGTCGGAGGACGAGTACTCCATGGCTGCCGGCGATCCAAAAGCGAGCTAGGGTTTTCGGGAGATCGATCTAGACGTAGGACGGCGATCGCATGGATCGGTTTGATCTTCCGTAGTTTGGGGGATCCAAATATATACTCCTAGGAGACTGCCTATTGGAAGGAATCGTACGTGGCTACGTCGTCCCGACGGAAACTGATCGATCATGCAACCCATACATACGTCGTTGGGAATAACTCTGCATGCGTGCGCGGGACTTGGATCGTGGCCGCGACGGAATCCAGCTAATTAATTGGATATAAGAAAATAAAAAAGTATTTCCTCTTAAACCGCACACAATTAGCCAATCACCGATCAGAACTTCTGCAAAAGCCGACATGACAAAGCCAACCTGCTCCTCCATCAGCTCCCAGTAGGAGTCTCGGAGAAGCAAATGAACATGGAGCTTTAAGGTCGAACTAGATCATTTAGGCGCGCGTTGCGGCGCCCGTCTATTTTTGCGATGGATTGTTAGCATATTTCATAAAATAAATGGAGAAATGTGGCATATGAACTTACATCACATATAGTGGTCAGTAATTTCAAAGGGCTATCAAGTGATACATAACTATTTGTCGGACAAGCTACAATATATTCATAAATTGCTCCTTTGTTCATGAGCCAAGGAAGAATAATTCTAAATCTCACAATCCTGCTAAGTTTGCATCTTCTCTGAGATTAGGTCCCCATGTTTGGTTGGGTATACCCCCATGATAGTATCAATGTACCTATGATTATTCCGCATGAATAAAGCTTAGCAAATTTTCTAAAAAGCTATTTATATTGAGTTGTTAGTTGTGCTGAGATTGGCGAAAACTAACATTACTGGAAACATATTTAAGATTGGTCTCAAAAGTAATGTAGAGTTTGTCAGTTGTACAATTTTATTCCAGCAAAATATATAGTAAGTAACTCAAAGGTTAAACATAATATAGATAAACGAATAACACAATCAGCCAATCACCGATCAGAACTTCTGCAAAAACCGACATGACAAAGCCAACCTTGCTAGCTCCTCCTTTTCCATCAGCTGCCAGTAGGAGTCTCGGAGACGCAAATGAACATGGAGCTTTAAGATCGAATACATGCCGGCCCTTCAAGTAGATAGAAACCATATCCTAGCTAAAAAAAAGCGTCACACAAACAATATTTGAGAGGTGGTCGAACCCCTCTATGGAACGTCGGGCATATACAACAAAACTTCCCTACCCCGCCTCGCCACTGCATTGTCCGACCATTTATGCACCCAGGCCACGTCAATTAATGTCCTCGCCGATGTTTTTACCCCGACTGACTCTTTTTGCAGAGTGTTTTAGTATACATCATCCTTTGCAACGCACGGCGTACTATTCTGGTTAATATATAAATCAACACCTTGACCAGACAAGGTAGTACCTTGGAGACTATGGGGAAAGTGCATGCATGCCTCTAGTTGGTTAACATTAATAGTGTGAACTATTGACTTGAGAGTCATGGCAGACTGGAACTCTTCGGAGTGAGTCGTTCTTTTTAGTTAGTTACCACGGCATGCATCTGCATCGTCTTCTGGCCAGAGGAGGGGGACGCAAGTCAAGCTCGTGTGGTCGACCGTTCCCGCGCTGAAAAAGAAAGAAAGTCGAGCTCCTGTGTTCATGTAAACTGTCGTTTCGATCTCGATCATGGCATGCGTCCATGATGCCAGCTTGGAAGACCATGCGTGCGTGCCAAGGTAACTACCAAAACGCGTCAAGTAATTCTCTATTTTATATATACTAGTGAACGTGCACGTGTAACACACGTCTCATATTTATTATAATATAAACATGTCTCTGAATCTATATTTCTTTCATTTACTTATTTTACCAAGCTAATTAAATAGGTTTCATGATGCAAAATTGAAATTGGACCAAACATCTCATGTGAAGTACTCCACTGTTTTGTTGTTTTTCATGATTGTCGATATATTTTATCTTTTATGCGCTTGTGAAACACACGTGAAGTACACAAAAGATCATAATAATTGGTCAAATTTGAAGAACAAAATAACGTGAAACACTCAGACCATGTATATATTTTTTATTTATTCCCATTATAATAGCAGTTAGCCCAGTTTGATTTATATAAAAAAACAAAATAATGTGGACATGTATAAAAATTGGGTTTGTTTTTTCCCAGTAATAAAATTTGGCTAGGTTGGAAACAGCCAAGCACGGGGAACATATTTAGCTGAATAAAAAATTGCCATGTCACTGTTTGTGTCTCTCTGTTCTTCTCGATCCATGTGTATGCACGCTCGCGGTCATGAGCTCCTCGTGTTGCTTCCCGAACCGACGCGTTCCTCCCCCGCCTCGTCAGGAACTCTCGCCTCGATGGCATTGCTCCGTCCACGTCCTATCTCCTTCGGTGGCCTCCTTCTCCGGTTGTCGAAGAGACCGAGGATGCGCTCGAGCTCGGCATGCTCACTTTGCATCCCAGCGCTCGGAGACGTGGGTCTCGCTTTTACCGAATCGGCGGTCGTGGCGACCGTGCCTCGGTGGGCTCCACACTCCGCAGCACCGGCATCCTCCTCCCGCAATACAACTGTATAAATCGGAGAAGTTTTTCTCTTATATATGTCTATTATGAATTAAGGGGAACTTTTTAGTTTATTGATAGATTTTAATTTTACTATTTTATAACGTTTGTGAATCATGAACTTTATCCTCTTTTTGGTTGTACAGTGAGAGTCTAAACAGAATGTCTCATCGTCCAGAATAACTGAGTATAGTGTCTTATAGCATAGCAATCTTCTATACATAGCAATCAGATAAGGAAGAATTTCAGAATTACCTGAATCGTGCATGCCAGCGAGCGGCAGCGACGATTTTTCCGTGGTCCTGAATCGTGCGTGTCGTCGAGCGGCATCCCGGAGTATTCCAATCAATCTACTGGATAGCTAGCTAGCTAGCTGCGCTCAGCACCGGGATGAATCGATCGATTCACCTACGGTCAAGCCGGTGAGCTAGCTAGCTAGTTGCACGCGCGGCCAGTGAGTTAGCCGGGATGGATCGATGAATTCACTTACCTGGCAGCTTGCTTCGGATCCAGCCTATGAGCTAGCTAGTTGCACGCGCGGCCGGTGAGCTAGCTAGCGCACGGCGCGGCCAGGTGCGGATTAGGACTCATATTCTTCTCTGGGTCGATCCGAACATGGCCGCTGGTTTTCTTTTCGTTCTTTCCCATATGGATCAATCTGGATCAATGATTGGAAATTGAGCGATCAAGATTTAAAGTGTTTGGTGCTCGACATTGGGACAATCTGGATCGTTGATTAGAAATTGAACGATCAAGATTTAAAGTATCCCAACATGTTTGCTCTTTTAATAGTAGTATAGACTAGTTGGCATGTACGTGCAACGCACGTCTTCACAATTAAGGGACACTCAAAGATCAATGAAGTAAACATTGCAGTTGTTGCTGCCAGTGTCTCTATCGTATATCATAAAACCGTTTAAAACGTGCCGACGGAATTTGATTGTGCATCTGTTGTATCTGGCTTGGATGTGAAGGACATATGCATGTCCCCACTCACCAGACTGAAGATGGACCTTATCAACGGTAACGGATCATCTAACTTTGTCGGGGCTTAAATTCAGATGACATTTAGTCACTGACACGCGGGGTCCACTTCTTGTAGGGTCGCCTTTTCTTAAAAAAAACTATATCACTTCGGGTATATACTTTCAAATAGGAGAATCTTATAATTTTATGGCATGTAAATAAAAATTAGTGGGTTTTCTTAAAAACATATGGTGTACTACTCTGCACCAATGTTATGGTTTCTATATTGACTATTTTACCTTGATTCCGGCCATGTGTGCCAATTAACCAATTGTCCCTTCTTTCGTGACCAATTAATAAAGTGATTTGTATGGTTAGCACTGCTAGATGGATATGACTTCTATTCTTGGTGATGTAGTGGAGTACCTGAAGGAGGTCTTTCAAAAGATCGACGATCTTGATGAAGCTGGAGCCATCTTCCTCCACATCGTCTGCTCCCACACCTACAAGTTTTCACCCTCTGACTCCAAATATTAACTACAATGTCATCTCGCGGGAAGAAAGGCAGCTTTGCCCAAGTGCACTCGCGCTTCTCATCGCTGGCCACTCGAACCACACATGACCACGAATTAGAGTCACAGAATGCAGATTTTGTCCAAGAATAACTTGATGGTAATTAAAGATAAAAAGTAAACTCCACTAACAAGTTCCATAGTTGCAAACAGAAGACCAGAGCTCCCAAGGAATTATGCACTATGAACAAAGCTCGCTAAAAGCTTATGACCTGCCAACTTATTGATGCAAAAAAAGGAGGGGCTACCCGGCACAAGAAAGCAAACGATTTCGATTGTTATGGCCACCAGTGAATGGCACATGATTGACAGATAAGAGAGCAGCGTTTTCATGATTAATAAACAAAGCTTTATCATGGCATGCCAGTTTTGGAACAATTCGTAGGAGGAGCGAAACACAAGCGACTTGCATTAAGTTGAAAAAAACCTTGATAGAGAGAAATAACCTACATCAACAGTCAGAAAATGATGTTCAGTGGAGCCCAACTTGGACAAGCAATCCACCACAAGAGAAGCAAAATTTAGCAATAATAAACAATTTAATTTCATTTCATACGAAACCGTACAGCCCAATCGAACCATACATAACCACGAATTAGAGTCATGGAATGCAGCAGCTTTTGTTAAGGAAAAACAGGATGTTGAAGGTGAAAAACAAGTAAATTCCAACAGGTTCCCCAATAATTGCAAACAGAAGACCATGAAGTGCCAACTTATGGACGCAAAAAGGAGAGGTTAGTGTTGGCAACTGTATCAAGTTTCCTTTCAAGATCCAGAGCTAACCAAAACGAGTAACCATGCTGTTATTATCCGACAAGCTGGTGTACAACAGCTGCTGGCAGCTAACGTGCCAAGAGCATAAAAGCACAAAGATAAGTGCTGCATATAATTGATATTGAACGCAAGCCGCTTCTATGCAGGCGTTATAACTAATAACTGGTGAAAACGCGTTATAACTGATAACTGATGAAAACGAGCAGATTTGTGTATTCTACTTACATGACATACTAAACAGTGACCAGCTAGCCAAGAAGCTTGCAGGGTTAGAATCGAATGAAAAACTTTGCTAGAAAAGATTGTGATATTGGCAAGAGTTGATAAAAGAAACACTAAAGGCATACACATGCGAAAAAGATGGCAAACATCATATATAATAAACAAAGACCAATACATCCACATGAGGCGACAACACACTTGGGGAAAACACAATGCAGTAGCAAAATACAGAGCATAGCTGCAAATCATAAACGATGTTCCAAACATGGCACAGCAGGAGTACAATTAACACAGTTCAACATAGGTAGATAGTTCAGCATAGGAAGATAGCTCGGCATCTGCTACATAAATAGTTAGATAAGCTAGATAGAGATGGGCCAAATACTCAGTTGTCCTTGTGAGCTTCAAGCGTCTTCCTCTTCATCACTGGTATCGGGATCACCATAACTGATGAGACGAGCGTCTTCTTCACTAGGGACATACCGGCGAGTGGAACCTTCGCGTAGCCACTGTTCCATTTGCTCAGGGGTAGCAACACGTCTACGGAGGTCCTCTGGATCAAGAAACGCGAATGGTGAGGCCTGCTGCATGGCACGCTTCTTGGACTTTTCCCTTCTAGCGATATAGTCTTCATCAACCTCATAGTATCCATCCTCCTCCAGTCCCCGGATCACCTGCTGCCTGAACGCCTCGCACTTCTCGTCACTGGCCCGGAAAAACGCCTCCTCTTCCTCGAATTGCCGCTTCATCTCCGCGACCGTCTCCGGCGATTCAAACTCTGCAAACTCGGCGCTGGGGAAAGGCCTCGGCTTGACGGCAAGGATGCTCATGATCTCGTCCTTGGTCAGCCGACGCTTCGGTTTTGGCGGTGCTGCTGCCGGGGCCTGCTTGACGTCTGCTTTGTGCAGCGCCGCGTCCATGGAACCCTTCTCCTCTTTTTCTTCCTTACCCGTCATACTCAGATCAACGATAGAGCTAGCCTGTTCGATTTCGTTGTTGGAGCGAGCCGTCTCGATCTATTTATGCAGAGAAGAAGAACCCTAGGTAACCGAGCCTGGTTGCGTACGAAATCTCCTCCCTCGATACATGTTGGAAATATCTCCGATCTTATCCGGTAGACGTAACCGAGCCGAACTCTGGCTTGCACGTAGCTTCATGCTCGTACTCAAATAAAGAACCAATTGGTGTTGGAAATTAAGGCAACGCATTAAAATGTTGCATGCTCTTTGCTTTTCAAATTGCGACATGCATGTTCTTGCTGGCTTCTCTTGGCGCACGAGTACGCGTAATGGTAATGCCACATCAATTTTTTAGTAGCACTAATGCCACAGCTTTGACATCGAGCTGAAAAATCATACCCACTCCTTTCCAACGAATAATAAGACATACTATGAATTTAGTAAAAAGTCAACATTTTCTAAGTTTGACCAATATTAGAGAAAATAATATGAACATTTACGTTACATCAACAACAATAATTTCACTGTGAAATATATTGTCGTAATGTATTTACTTCATATTGTAGATGTTTTTATTTTTCCTTATATATGGTCAAACTTAGCAATGTTTAGTAATGTTTGACTTCTCACTGAATCTATATGTCTTATTTATTGGAACAAATGTACTCCCTCCGTTTCTAAATATAAGATGTTTTAGATGTTACACATATTGTCTAGATACAAACACAAATGAGTGAGTACATGCCACCCAGAACAGATTTCCAGAACATATTTCCGATGAGTACATGGTCTTAGATATATTATAACAAAAATTGAGTAGTTGCAGCAGCTGCAGACAAGCTGCGGTAGACTTGAGAATACCATGACGCTACAACAGCTTCATTGTCAAAGTCACACACGGACCATAAAGCAAATCCACACATCTCGACCTTCCCTAATCGTGGAGGACAACAGGGCCACAGAACACTTCCGGCATATGGTAAAACCGTCCACCAAGCTCAATTATCTCGTTTTGTAGTATGACGGCCTCACTCTTTAATAATTATTGTACAGTTGTGGTGAAATAAATAATTATAGTTACACTAAAATTTTATTTTTATCATAACGTTTTTATCATACTATGGTGCTCAATAGTATATATATTATATATTACTTAGCTAGTATGGTTAGCCATATAAAAATGTTATGAAATATGATTATTATGTTCTTTGTTATATAGTTGCAATGTATGTCATGAAAAAAGTTCTAAGGTATTAGAAATTCGAAGCGTACTATCTAATATAAGTTACACCAGGTTTCCTCGTTTCTAAAGACTTGCGCCTTAACAAGATAATAAAATAGGATCACGTTAAATGAGTAAAGGAAGAAAATCACATGGATTTCAAAATATTTTTTGAAAAAATCAATGAAATTATACTTTATATATACTTTTTGGTCACCCGTTCTTGTCTATTCTAATATCCCTACATATATTTGTAGAGATTTGAAACCATATATGCAGACTAACAAAATATTTTAGTAGTTGTTTTGTATTGTGTGAGTAAGCAAACTTACTGAAACTTCTAGACATATACTCCCTATGTTCCTAAATATAAGATGTTTTAGATTTTTTTTCAGATTCACATGTATGAACATGTATCTAGACACATTTTTAGTGTGTAGTTTCACTCATTTGAGACCACATCTAGTCAAACATGTGGAACACCTAAAACATATTATATTTAGTAACGACTGGAGTACTATGGATTATTTAATTAATAATATGAAATAATTGTACGAAGAAACATCAGAGGTAGCTACGTGGTGGTCGATCCTGGAGGAAGTCCTTACATTCAATTTCAAGCAATACTGTAGGCTAATATTGCCATAAGTGTGGACCAATTCCCTGAAGATCCATTTTACCATCTCTTTCATATATCATGCGAGCAGATGGTGCAAATCGTGTGACCACTCTCCTTTCACGTATTGTTTCCTCTTGAAGTCTCGAACAATGGCAAAAAACAAAGATAGTGACAACTGCATGAAATGAGTAGTTCGATATCAATCGCATGAGGAATAATAGAAGTCCATGATGTTCAACACTTCAACTTATAAATACTGATATTCAAGCCTTTATTTCAGACATGTAAATTCACCACTACCAGAAAAACCATTATATGAGCAACAATACCAATGGTGCACATTCGAAACTTGACATAACAGGAATACAATTAACACAGATAGATAAATCGGTATAGGTAGAATAAGGTACAAACATCAGCTACATCATGATAGATAAAAAAATGAAGCAGGATAATAAAGATAGATAATGATGGAACAAATGATCAGTTGGACTGAACAGGAGGACCCTCGTCTCCTTGACCTTCAAAGTCTTCTTGTTCACCATCAACATCAGAATCGTCTTCATCACTCTTGGAATCATCATCATCATCCTCTCCATAGCTGATCAGAAGTTCCTCTTCTTCATCAGCAACATACCTACCGTAACACCCTTCGCGTCGCCACCGTTGCTCTTGCTCAGGGGTGGCACCATGGTGACGGCGCTCATCCGGGGTAAGAAAACCAAATGGTTTCCTGACATGCTGCTTGACGTACTCGTTGGCCTTCTCCAGGCGGGCGACGTACTCCACGTCAACCTCGTAGTAGCCCTTCTCCTTGAGCCCCCTGATCACCTGCTGCCTGAACGCCTCGTACTTCTCGTCAATCTTTCCAAAACGCACCACGTCTTGAGCGTGTTGCCGCTTCCGCTCCGCGATCGACTCCGGCGGATCGAACTCTGCGAGCTCGTCCAGGTAGTCGGCGCTGGGGAAGGGCTCCGGCTTGAGAGCAATGATGCTCCTAATCTCGCCTTTCGTCAGCCGACGCGTCAGCTTTGGTCCTGCTACTCCTCCTTGGGCCTGTTTGATGAGGATCGCATCCTGCAACATCTTGTCAATAGCTGCTGCCGTGCTCTGGCACATCTCGTCGCCGGCCACCGCATCCTTCTCCGAATTATCGGCCGTGCACTTGGCCGCCTCCATCGAACCCTTCTCCTCCTCCTCCTTACCCGCCATCAAGTCGACGAGAGAATTCGATGGTTCGATTTCAGCGTACGTACGTGCTAGTTTTGGAGGCTCGATTGATTTCTGTGTTCCAGCGGTGTCTTCTTGATGTATATGTGTTGTGTATAAATATCAGAGGAACCCTAGCCAGTAGCCGGGCCTCCTCCAAGTCGGCATCCGAACTCGGAACTACATCGATCTCCCGTGTCGTACGAAAACTCCACGCGCCAAGATTTTTTTTTTAGATAGGAGGGCCACGCGCCAAGATACATGCCGGAAATATCTCCGACTAGTTGAAATGCCCGTGCGTTTCTACGGGCTATCAGACTCAGCATAACTCAGTCATTGTGCTTTGTAATTAACAAGAACAACTTCATCACTGTACAAGTGTTATCACAAAAAATATGAAGAAAAGTCTATTAATAAATAATTTAAATGCACGTGCGTTGCTACGACATTAAATAGATTAAGATGTCATGCGCCCCTCACCGTGCAATCCTGAATATCGTATATATTGTTTATTGTGATTTCTGTAGTTCATGAACTTTGAAATAATTCGGTTGTAACAAAGTAACCATCAAATGTCACAATGAAATGATTTACAAGTGCAAATTTGTAGGTACACATTGTATTTGGTCGAGCCATCTTTCAGAAACAAAAAAAATTACCAAGCTCTAATCCTCACTCTACCTTGATCATCGGACAGGCAATAAGTTACAAAACCAAAGTCTTACATTGATTATCAATAAGGTAAGGTACACATGTAGATACAGTAATAGAATAGTGCTTTTTTTAAAGTCAGTTTCATATATGTACATCTTGCTCCAAGATCACTGTAAACTGAAAATGATATATGTCCGCAAGGCTCACTAAATCAACCAGTTCTGATCACATTGCATTCCAGTAGCTTGGGCAAAAATCACTCACTACCAAATTTATACCCACAAGAAATAGAGGTTCAGAGTTCCGTGAACATTTTCTTATGATTCCGTGAACAGTACAAACCATAATGCCATGCAAATTAGTCTTGCCGTTGGCGCAATTAGAGAAACCAATTTGGGAAGACAAGAGGAGCTTCATAACCTGGCGTGCCGCTGGTATAACTCTGAGGAGCTTTGTGAATTGTGAGGTGAGCCAGACGCGGCGGCATGAGAGCACGACCCAGGTCTGCTTCTTGAATCAAATCCTCTAGAATTCATAGCAGCAGTCCTCCGCGTATGCTAATTGCTAGGACCCTTTCCTTTCCGTATGGACCCTTTCCTTTCCATATGCTTGCGCCTCTGCTGCTGCTTAGGCCAGCCATGGAGTGAGACCACAGGTCCACAGTGCGGATGCACCCGACCTGCCCTCGACTTATCTCCTTCCCGCGAGCTAGGCCAAAAGATCCCCATATCTCTTCCTTATTCATCACCTTTAACACGCAGCATCGCTCCCGATTCCCCCAATTCGTCTATCTCTACTACACAGCTAGCCTCCATTCACCTTTGACGTGAGATTCACCGCCCCTCCTAGCAGATGTGCCTTTGCTTCGGTCGTCGCTGCCCTGGATCTCTTCCGCTAAAGCGCTAGGCCTGGTCCGCCGCCACGCGGTTCGTTCTTGCGTTGAGGACCAGTCCTGCTATTGTCGATGACGGACGGGAGCTGGGTGTGGTGCCGCATCCGGTGCCTACCTGCCCAGATCCGGCAGGGGAGGGGTGGGCACGACCGGGCGGCACATCAGGTAATAACGAACCGTCTATTTTAGGGGGTGTTTGTTTGGGCTGTGGCTGTCTAGCTGTGGCTGGCTGGGCTGCTGTGCAGAGAAAGCCGCTGTGCAGGGAAAGTTGCTTTTCCCAGTGTGACTGTTTGGCAACCTTGTTAAGAGCAATAAGTAGTAGCGGAACTTAACAGGAAACAGTTAATAACAGCAAATTATCCAACTGTTCCAATGGTAGCACCGGAATTTCGTTAAAGATGCTCCTTTCAGAATTTTCTATAAAGATGCACCTTTTTCAGCTAAATGTATGAAAGAACGCAATTATACCATGCCATATTGTGTCAAAGTATACAGTAAATAATTATAAACTTACCACTGTATCGACCCATTAGCTTTACCAGTCCAATACCATTCTCAGCACTTCCAGCTTCCACATGAGCCGCGTTTACTGCACGTTGAGCCTCCTCGACTGCACTGTCGAAACCAAATGACTTATCAATTACCTGAAACAAGGCAGCAGTGGAGTCAGGGCTACACAGGAAGTATGTGATTTCACCATAATATTGCTATAACATGGAACAGTGTATTACTGGGATGTCGTTATCAATAGTCTTAGGAATGCCAGCAACAGCAACTTTGAGACCACGTCTTCTAACCTCCTGCATTAAGATTCCGGTACACAGCACACTTACAGACATGTTTCAGCAATCTTTGTAGAACAACATTAATTAGATTGAATATTATATACCATTTTAATTCAAATTATAAGTTGCAAGGGATATTATAAATAAGTCAAATGTTGACAGTAAGATCTATTATCAATAACCGAAAAAAGCACTCTTGGCTGATTTACAACTGTGCTTACTTCAAAAATTACTCCTGCACCCCTTTGACTGCCATCGCCACCAATAACATAGACCTGGACAAAAAAGCAAAATAGTGGAACCAACACGCAACTTTAATGTCTACTCTTGGCAAAACTTTAATGATGCTAAGGGTATAACAAAGTGGTCCAAGAAGACGGAGAAGGAAAAATGGTAGAAATGTGGTATTTACTTCACCTGATTTATACCACGGTACTGAATGCTGTCAACAATCTTCATGGTGTCATGGCCTCCTCGTGACGAGCCGAGAATAGTACCACCTCTTTTGTGAATATCATTTACACTCTTTGGAGTCAAATCGATAGTGTTCTGAGCATAGAAACCTCGATACCCACCCTACAGAAGAAAATCATAATATCAGAAGTGAGAGCATGCACCAATATTATAGCTAATCTCGGTTTCTTATGAGGCCTTTGTTCTTGCCTACTGCCACATATCAAACTTGTTGCACAATAGTTTCGAAGTGAAAAGAAGTTTCTACAGATTTATAGCACTTAACACTTAACCAGGGTGACAATTGTGATAATGTTTCGTTAAAAAGATGTTGAATCCCCGAACTGGCATGGTGCATCTTCCTGATTATCAGGTTGATATGACTGGATAGTTGTAACAGAAACAATGAAAGCATGCACCAGTTATTTCCAGGATACCAACAACGAATATCCTCTGGGTAATTAGCGTGGGCTTTGTGGTGCAATCTATTGAGCAGTGACTTACCTGAATTCCAAGGATCTTTGTGACACCATACATGTCAGATAAGCCACATACAATTTCCCTAATCACAGTGTTAAGTCCAGGGCACAATCCTCCACAGGTGACAATGCATGCATGAACTTCGTCAGGTTCAAAATAGACCTGATGGGGACAAAATATCCATCATGATTTACGTATATAAGCTAAACCAAAAAACTACACGAGTAGTAAATTGACCATTTCATTTGAATGACAGTGTACATGCACAAGCATATACGGAGTAGAACATAATATTCATGCATATACGCACCACATCGGTGGAATCAGTACAAGGTTTCCGGTACACTACCATCTATGCATCAGTACAAGCATCAGTACATAGCAAAATAAAAATCAATCGGTGACAGAAAGGAAACGAGCAGCAGCAGTATACAAGCATCGGTGACAGAAAATTGCATCAGGATGGATGGCGGCAGCACGGAAAGGAGCAGCGGCAGCAGGGCGTTGACCGGCGGCGGCTGTTGGGGACGAGGTGATCTGGGCGGCTAGGGTCGGACCAGGACGGCAGGGACGGCGAGGACGGCGGGGACAAGGTCGGCGGGGACGGAATCCAGATCGAGACGGGATGCGCGAGGACGGCGGGGAGAAGGTCGGCCGGAGAAGACGGGGACGAGGTCGGCCAACGACGGCGGCGGCGAGCTTGAGGTGGCGGCGCTGGCGGAGGTCGAACATGGAGGTGGCGGCGCCCGCGATGGGGATGGTTGGGAAGCAGGCCGGGAAGACGATTCGTCTAGGTTATGCCCAAACGGCAAACGACGGGGAAAAGAAAAAAAAACGAACCGGTATGACTTATAAGTGGCAGTGGTGGGTAATATTTCTGAGAACACAGGGGTACAATCGGAAACAAAAAACGTACCAACCATCACCTCTAGCTATATTATATAGTAGAGATCTTTTCCTGTGGTCGAGGCAATGCAAAGTGTATCCGTAACCGAGCCGAACTCAACTACAGAACCAGTTGGTCCGGTGTTTCTTTTCTTGGAAAGTAACCAGTCAGGCAACGCCTATTGATGCTTCATGCAACCCATGATCTTTCCTTTTCACGTTGCACCAAGCCATGTTCTATTCTAGTTAGATTGCCTGCTCGATCTGCCATGTACAGATGAGAGCTAGCTGCCATGTACACTTTGGGATGAGAGAAATGATGCCAAAATTTAGTCTTGACACATCCAACATGCCTAGCGCAAAACCATTCAGGATATTCAGAACAAAATCCTTGACCATAGGACAAAAGGCTTTAAAGAAAGCGACCGGAAGCCCATCTGGCCCCGGGGCTGTGTCAGTTTTGGTCTCCTTCAGAACTGCATCTAGTTCTTCAGGAAGGAAGGAAAGGGACAAAGCGAGGTTTTCCTCGTCCGAAGCACACTGCTCCGGCTCCCAAATATTATGTTTGAGTGACAAAAGAAGAGGAGAGTCCGAAGCAAAAAGATCCAAATAAAATTGGTAAATATGGCTTTGCAAGCCTAAATTGTCACTAACAATCCCCTGTAGGAGTCCGGAGGCTTGTAATGTGACATTTGAGACGTCTACCGTTAGCGTAAGAGTGGAAGAATTTGGTATTTGCATCGCCTTTGAGGAGCCAATCCCGACGCCCCGTTTGGCGCCAGTATTCCTCCTCTTGATTCAAGAGTTGTATCATCTGGTCCTCTAAATGATATCGCCAAGCCCATCCTTCTCATCAATACCAACCGAGTCGGCTAAGCGGTCCAGCTCTTGGATATCGGCCAACAAGGTGTTTTTACGAAACCGAGATTCTCTCCCTAGGTTAGCACCCGAGCCCTTGAGAAATCTACGCAGACCAGATGACAACAGGTGCCAAACATCGAGGGGATCTCTGTACTGCCCACCCCCCTATTTAGTAGAGACCATGTCTCGGAAACCTTGCACCTGTAGCCAACCTGTTTCGATGAAGAAGCGTTTCGATATAGGCGGAGGCTCATCTTCGCCCGTATCAAGCGTTAGGGGAGTATGATCTGAACCAATGCAAGTCTCTGCATGAAGCGTGGTCAGAGGGAAGTGGGCATCCCAAGACGCAGAGACAAGAACCCTGTCCAGAACACTTCTGACGGGATTAAGTTGTTTGTTAGTCCACGTAAAATTAGCACCCGTACGATCTATCTCACGCAGAGACAGGCGAGCGATGCATTCATTAAAAAGATGGACTCGCGGCCAGTTGATATTCGAGTTGTTCTTATCTCTTGGGCCGCGGATAAGGTTAAAATCGCCACTAATACCCACTGGTATCGGCAAGCCCTAACCTTACACTCGAGCTCTTCGAGGAAGGCAGGAGAGCGCTCATGATCAGCTGGGCCGTACCCGCCAATGAAATCGAAGATGAAGCGTGAGGCTCGGTGGAGGATCGAGTCACTAAGAAAGAATTCTCCTTGATCAATAGTGCCTACCTCTAGCGTGCTATCTCTTATACCCAAGAGACACCCCCCCAGAGTGTCCATTTGCCGCCAGCCAACTCAAGTAGAACTTGTCACCTCCTTCTAGGTTACAGAGTTCCCTGTCCGTAAAGCTAGCTTTAATCGTTTCTTGAACAAAGATAATATCAAGACGCTCTGTCCTGATATAATCTTTCAGCTGCGAGCGGCACCCACTCTGGCCAAAGCCTCGCATATTCCATCCTCCTGCCCTCATTTTAATTGCGGCATGGTCATCCGTGCTAGGCGGGCAGGAGTAGCTCTAAGGTTCGGTCTTGGCGATGGGGGAGGAGCTTTCCTCGCAGCGGAGCGCTTCCGCTTGCTCGGCGTCGGGGCAGGTGTGGTGGCGCAGAGCTGTTGGTCCGTGATCAGAGGCACCTCTACCATGGCCGCACTGGCCGTGGCAGTGGTCGAGGTTTCCGGGAAAGGGCAACGGGAGGCTGCGGAGGTCGCAACCTTAGCAAGAGTCGCCTGAGCTAGTTCCTTAGCTTTGAGAACAGAGAGGAGATCCTGAGCAGATGACTGGCCCGCAAGAGCTAAACCCGAATCAGACATCACATAAAGCAAGTGCGAATCTGAAAACCGAAGAAAGAGCCACAAAATCCTACAGGGGAGGGATGCAGCCAACGTTCCCGAGCCATTCTTGGATGCAGCGCGGCACACCGCACGCTTCAGGATGGGCTCCGCCTCGTCACCCTTAGCACGTGCACTGCGGCGCGCCGAGAACGAGGGAGACGGAGTGACTTGGCCTTGGCGCTCTTGGGGGTAGCAGACTTGGAGCTTTCCTTCTTCTTGGTTGATGAGGGGTGATTGCCGTCGGGGAGAGGATCTTGTTAGACTTGATCTTTGCGCTCCGCTCCGCCAAAGTCTCGTTCTCGAATTCCCACTCATCTGGACTGTCCCAGCCCACCTCCGCATGCTCCTCTTCAGACATCTTGCGAGCCTTGCACGGCGAGAAGTCTTACGTGCGTCACCATCGCTGGAATCTTTTCGCAGGGATGTGCTCAATCTTTTTCCAATTTGGATGGCCCACTGTTTGACAAGACTCCCTGAACTCAACATTGCATAAACTGACTAAAAACTCCTCAAGAGACAGGGGCAATGGTGGAAGAGACTGGATGTTCTTGAATGCAATGATCAACAGTTTCTTGAGCGATGTGACGTACTCTATACTGTCTGGTATGGTGACCCAGCTGCAGGCAATAAACCTGAGCACACGAAGATGAGGGAAAGCCTCAGCTAGTACAAAAGCAGGTTGGGTGCAGTCGAAGAGATGAAGTTCTTGCAGGTCCTTTAGGCCACCGCTGTGCTTACCCACCATCCAATCTGGGTACCTCCTGCCTAAAAACCCCTCGAGCCCTAGTATTTTGAGCCCCACGGGAGGGCATAGGCCCTCAAGTACATCCGCTGCAACTTTTGGACGGCACCCACCGCAGTGTCACATTGGTGAGCCGTTTAGCAGCTAGATTTGCTTCAAGAGCTTGCCCCTTGCTTCTAACATTTTGAATGCCAGAGATACATAGTGCGCCTCGAAGCTTGTTTAGTTCCCTCAGCTCTTTCAACTCACAACCTTGTTCATTACTCACTGTGAAGCCCGGTAATGTTTGAAGTGATCTCAACCTGCCTACGTAACAAGGCTTCACAAATGACCAGCAGAGTATGTGTCGTAAGTTGACAAGTTCAGCAAAGGTAAATTCAGAAATATTGCCACAACCGAAATCTAGGACCTGGATATGCTGAAGGTTATTGATTGTGCTTGGTAAAGTTATCCCGCAAAAGAGTTGTGTTTTGAAAGCAAGATAACGTAGGTACTTTAACTGACCAATAGACTCTGGGACCGAGAACTTTCTGGGTTGCTCGATTTCATCATGATTCTGGCTGAAAGCAATGGCCAGTACCCGTAATTTCGGCAGCCTCTTGCATATACTCTCAATAACCTTTCCCTCAATTATTGTACCCTCTCGGACAACATACACAATCAGAGTGCGTAAATATTCCAACCCAATGATCGTCTCAGTAATCAATTCTCCATCATAATTCTCAATAAAAAGATGCTGGATATGTCGAGGGACATCTCCTTCCCAACCATCTCCTTCAGGGTTCCTTGCATTCTCAATTCTGAAGCAATTACCAGCGACCTTATCCAATATATTATGCAACACATCAGGAATTGTGAAACAATCTCCGATTGGTTGAATAAATGAGCACGACACTAACTCTTGAATGTATTCCCCGGCTATATCTTCCATGTCGTCCGTTACACAGCTAGTCTTTACAAACCCTTGCGCTATCCACAGGCGAACTAACTCGTCCCTTCTCAACTTGGATCCTTTGGGGAAAATACTACAGAATTCAAAGCATCGCCTGATGTCCAGATTAAGACTACGCATGGTCTCATTGAACTTGTCAATGTTTTCTGTATCTTCCCATATACTGTTGCATGAGTTTGTCCCTGCCACTGTAACTGCACTGGCATTTTCCTGCAAGGAGCAAAATTTCAAGTGAGTATGGCAGTCAAGTATCATTCTATGTATGGGAGATAGATATATGCAACCTGGAATTTATCGATATATCAATATGTTTGATGAGAACTCACCTTTGAGCTTGTCTCTCCTGGTGAATTAGGAATACCTTGCTGCAGTTCATCCAGAGCATGTTCAGCCTGTTCAAATAACCAATTAAAGATATTTCACCTCATTTGATGATGGCTCGGAGAAACAAAAGTGCAAATGGAGAAGCACACACGCTCTCAAGATAAAGTTTCATGGGAGGGGTGTCATGGCTCCCGCATGAGTGGTCTTACCTGTTTTGAAGTAGTCACACCAGTTTTGATATATTCACCCACGGTTTCTATTCCATCCAGTCTATTAATTATATGCTGTGTATCTGGTCTGTTCGTGGGGTTGAAGTCAATGCACTTTATTCCTATCTCAGCACATACTCGAACCTGTTCAAGCTGGCCATCCCTCTGTGATATTTCCAACTTGTTATTCCAGCTTTTAACAACCTACAAATTGAATTCGCTAGTTATGAAAATAAGCAACATTTTCCTAAATGTGAATGTCCAATTAAAGTATGTAGTACTAACTTTGTTCTAAATGTAACCCTTTTAGCAAGCTAAACTAACTAGCCAAAAATGCTTACATTGTGGAACGGAGGGAGTACTACATACTAGCCCCATACATGATGGTAACAACTTACACAAAACCACATCAATTAAGACTTTAATATAAGAATAAATTTTCCCAACTATACTTAATTAGGGTGGGCCTATTATTTCTCACATATGTGAAAAAATCAGGTACCAATTTAATAAGAAAGAAATATGCATTCAAATTTAGGTTGGATATCATCTGGACATGGATGATGAGATTGTAAGACCACTCTCCCACACAAATATACTTGCATTCCTTTTTGTTCTAAGATAGAGGGCCATGTAAATTTGCATTTTCTCATTCATAAAAAATAATATATATAGTAAGGTATTTTCCTAAAATAGTACTCATCAACCAATATGCCATGTATTTTGATTTCCAATACTTTCCATTACTGCTAGCAGTGTCTCTGTTAGGAGCATGCTCATTTTTGTTCTATTTGTAAATCTTGGTGTTATCGTATTATCCTGATGATCGGAAAGTCCAATGAAAATATTGCTTGGTTCTTATGTATCCAATTCGTTTCCACTATTTGACATGTTTCCACGAATAATATTAGTAACATGAAAAACAAAAACGTGATCGAGAATTGGATGGTTAATATTTCCGAACAAAGAGCTAAAATTTTCTTACATTGTCCACAACTCGATCATTCTCCCCGGACTCCTTTTTCATGAGTATTTTCATGATTGCTACACCAAGACTGTAGATATCAAGACGAAACGACTCCCGACGCGTGACTTGATTAAAACATTCTGGTGCCATATATCCGCTGCATACATATATATTCGTGTGATTGGTTAATGAGTAAGGTAACACAGTTTTGGTGTAAAACATAGCAGAAGACCAAACTATTGCGAGGCTTCACAAACTTACAGTGTTCCACCTATCTCACTGATAATTCGGCTTTCAGTTTCACCAGTAAAACACCTTGATAGACCGAAATCAGCAATTTTTGCCACCAAACTATAATCCAACAATATATTTTGGGGCTTAAGATCGAGGTGGACAATATTTTCTGATGAAGATAATGTAACCCTTGACAAATGCGCGTGATAATTTGATAGCATTCTCTCCACCGAGATTTGTGAGACGTATGTACAAGGGGAGATGATAAAGGAAGTTTAGTATCATTTGAGATACTCGAGCTTTGTAATATCTTAATGTATAGAAAGGGTTCATACTATATATTAGGGATACTGAACCAGATGATCGATCTTTACCACTGAAAATAGTGGTTAATAGAAAACTTGCATGCCAGATGATCCTACCAGTGAGATACTCATGAAGACTCCCTCTTGGAAGATACTCGAAGCAGAGCAACCTTTGGTGTACATCCGTCGGAACCAGACGTCCTTCGTATTTCTCCATATGCATTTGTCTATCAGCACAATATCCACTCCTATAAAAACCACAGTTGGTGATGATGGTGTGTCTGCCATCTTTCATCCGCGGCCGTCCGATTTATATCTAACGAATGTGAAGCAATCTGTGGCACTTTTGCGAAAAGACGCCCACCATTCCGTTACAATTTGCAGATAAGCCCTTGTCTCTTATCTCTCCCTACCTTATCCAACTGACAATAGGGAAAAGCCGCGTGAACCAGCAGCCCGCCGGCGGCCGGCAGCGTCGGAGTCTATACGGCGCGGTGGCCGCCGCCGGTGATGTCCGCCGCCGGTGATGTCCGCCTCCGGAGACTCTCATGCCTCCCTCAGCTTCTCCTCCCACCACAACCCTCCACATCGCCGTCTCCTGTCCCCCTTCCCCATCTCCTCCGTTGGCGACCTCGGCCGGCACGCCGACGCCGTCCGCCGTCCCTTCGTCGGCGTCTGCCGCCTCCTTCTCTTCAAGAGAAGTTCCAACGCCCAGCAGCACCACCACCCGCCCCTCCTCATCGCCATCCCCTCCGCCTCTCCCCGTCCCCTCCCACGCTGGGCTCGGCAGGAACGCCGGCGGCGCCGTGCCTCCGCCTCTCATGACTCCTTCGCCAGATAAGTTCCCCAAATCCAGCATCACCACCACCTTCCTCTCCTCTTCGCCATCCCCTCCATCCCCTCCCCCGTCTCCTCTGATGCCGACCTCCGCAGGCACGCCGGCAGCGCCGTCCGTGGCTCCGTCCTACTGCAGAATCCCGCCTGCCCACCACCATCACCACCACCTCCCGCTCATCATTGCGGTCTCCTGCACTCTCTCCTCCTTCTCCAATACCGACCTCCACAAGAACGCCGTCGGCTACACGGTGCTCATCCTCGGCGGTGGCGCCGCCACCTACTGCTATTTCTCCTTCCCATTGACTCATTCCACGGCCTGTTCTGGTGCTAAGCTCGGCTACCACCTCTTTCTCGAACCTTCGTCGTTCCCACCTTGGCGCCTCCAAAATTCAAATTTTCGTCGCCCATATGCGCGCCTAGGTCGATCTGTCTAGAAACCTCTCTTGCAGCGCAATATAAATACAAGTGAGGATGCAGATGAAACTCACTCTGCTCGAACTAACATCCCAAGACGCAACACGGTGGTCACTCTCATATCTTCAGATCAAACATCCCTAGGTCGATCTGTCGAGCAACACTGTGCTTCGCCTTCTGATCTGCTTCTCCAAGGACAAAGGTATGTTTTGGTTTGTTGAATATTTAGTGACAATTGGCCGAGCTAGGTTGAATATTTAGTGACAATTGGCCGAGCTAGGTTGAATATTTAGTGACAATTTCATACTTGATCACTGGAATTCACCGTTGTATACTATTCTGCTTTGGTTGTACTTTTTGGCTGCCACATCTGTGTATATAATTTGTTTTTATTCATGTTTCTTATCTAATATCTAATGATGATCAAATTCATCCAGTGTGCAATTTCGTATCTAATGATGGTCAATTGCCATTCAGTTATAGTAATGTTTCTCTTGACTTCTGGCAAAGAATAGTTTTCTTATTAGATTGCATATAACTTTCCAGGGTCAGTCATCTAATATTGTTTTCCATCTACAGGTCTGAAGTTTGTGCAGCGGACTTTCGAAAAGGCAACAACTTGGATACTCTCGCTCGATCCCTTACTACTCGTTCTAGCTCTTTGTCACATTTTACCAGTCCTATGATTCCATCAGGTATTTGTGTTGTTGTATGAACCATATAAACAAGTCACCAACTCAACATTGCCACTCCGTAATTTTCTTGCATTACACATTCGTGAAGAAAGCTACTTCCTCCATTCCAGAACCACCGTTCCAGAATATAAGCTGTTTTGACAAACTGTGTCAAAACGGCTTATATTATGGAACAGACTGATACTACATTTCTGGCATCCATATGATCCCTACATTTTATCTGCAGGCAGTTTTATCTCACTTTGTCTGATAGTATTTTTCTGTATATTATATCTTGGTTTCAACCTGGTAATTTTTCCTGTATGGCTAAAGCATCTAGAAAGCAGAAACTAGAAACTGCATGTCTAAAAGAAACTAGAACCTTCATACCGTTCAAGCTTACTGCCGGAGACAAATATTTCGTCAAATAAAGTCATATTTTAAATATCTTCCATCTTATAAAAGTTGTGTGGTAATTCAACTATAGTAAAAAATTAATGTGCTCTGTATCCCCAAAAGGAAACTGCCTGGACAGTTGCAACGATTTGGAATAGATGTATTGTTGAGACTATATGTAGTTATATAATTCATAAGTGATCAGTGACAAATTATTGATAGACATACCCGAGAATCCTTGACATTGTACACCATCAGGAGCTTGCTTTTTTCTTCTAACAATAATTCATGCTTGGGCTTCAGCACATGATTAGTATTACCAACCAGTAATTATTCGACTTTTGTTTGGGAGAGCACGTCAGTTTAAAGTTCGAACATGTGAGGTGTAGAATATCCACGTAATATAAAATAGTGCAGCATCAGCTGTACATGACTAGAGTTATGACTCGTGGAATAAGAATTCTAGGTTAAGGGCATCAGAAACATGTACATTGAAATTCTGGTTCTAGCCAATAGAGCATACTATATTATGTGGTTACATTCGGTACCAAATGCACAAAAATGTACATGCAATTACTTTTCGTGATTTACTTAATGGCATATGGTTATTCTTACAACACACGTTATTCAGGTGTACATAATTTCTGCTGGACCGAGGAAGGAGTGGAGCAGGAGCTTGCAGCGCAGCTGCACTTTAACGAGAGAGGAATGAGGAGGGAGAAGGCGCGAGAGGAAGAAGCGATGGATGCGCCATACCGCTTTCTGATTATGTGGCCTCGGCGGCAGAATCGGATTTGTATTGCGCCGTAATTTGATTACACGTAATTGAGTAACGGAGTGATTGGCGTATGTGTTTCACGTCGAAGAGTGTGCTAATGAATTTACATGACTCTTGAATGTAATGCATGTGTATACCGATCCTTATTTATCTGTACTGATCAAAAGCCTTTGTTATAAATTATTTTGGACAATTTAAGCTGAACATATTGTTGCCGAGCCTCCTTCAACTAGATTGTCTTAGCAGTTGAAATGTTGATTAAAGAGATCTTTGGGTTCACATCCTAAATGCCATGTATGTGTGGCGAGGAAAAAACTTGCATGAATTTTGCGGTGAGTAGAGAACCATGACTGCCCGTGGCAACGCACGGGCATTCAACTAGTATCCAAGAAGCCGTACCACATTTTTATGCTTTGCTATCATGAGGCTTATAACTTCTCGTTCGAACTCCTTCTCATATTTATAAGGAACTGCCAGCTTCTTCACAGCCACAGTCCTATTCTCAAGCTTCCCCTGCAGTAAGAAGATGCCTTGTTAGCAATAACTTCAGTTTTGAGATGATCTTTGATCATGACACCTTGACAGCTCAAAGTTATTGTACCTTATAAACCACGACGAACCTACCGCTACCAATTTGCTGCTCATCAGAGAAATCATTTGTGATATCTTCTAGAAGCGATAGCGGCAAGACCTGCGGCTCCGCGGTTTCATCACATAGCATGCACTCTAGGTCCTTTGGTGTAATACAAGATCGGCGGATCTTTCGTGGGACTACCCATTGCTGAAGTTTTCTTGTTAGATAACTGAAGGCGTAGATACACAGCAATGAGGCACCCATCAGTTTGATGAATAGAAAAAGTTGCGTAGCATCAATCCAATCGCCAGGCATCTTGTCAGGATGTGCAACGGCACCCCTGAAAACAAGCTCCACCAATCGCTGGAGCTTTTCTGGATCACTCCCTCTGCTGTTCAGCAGTAGAAATAAGTTAACGAGTTGTTTGCTTGACAACATATAATAGATCGACCACAAATTACACATGGCCTCCCTGTATACAGGTGATTGAGCGACCACAATGCAGACAACTAGGAAAAACTGATCTGGAGAATACTCAATCTAAGGTCAAAAAATAAATCTGGAGAAACTGGTTTCAAGAAAATTACCTGGCGAAGCACTGCTATGTAGTCGAGGCAAGCTTGAGGTAACCTGGACGACAGATTATCTCTCGAGCTATCGAAGGGAGAGAGGATTGGGCTACTTACTATAGCAAAGCAGATTCCCTAACCATGTGTATTTCTCTTTGACCAACTTCTGCCAAATGAAGGAGAGAGGATGTGGGACTTAAACTAAAGAAGCCACTTTGAAGTAAACAATTTACTCATAATATATCATGAGAGGCACGACTTTGGTGAAGCAGTTATGCATGGAATTATTTTTTGGTTATGTTCATATACTTCATACTCTGATTCTGTTGCAATACAATCTCGAAAAAAAAATCGGTTGCAATCATCAGGTTTTTCCTAAATAAGTCATGCGATTTTGTTTTCCATTTTATTTGCATGTGTACAATATATTTATGTGATCTGCTGAAATGGTAAAAACAATTTGTGTGAATCAGCCGGTGCAAAAGCCAGGACGTTGCCTCCCTGTATCTAAAATATACTTCGCTTGCAACTGGGATGGGAAAGAGCTGACCTTGAAGTATCATGGTTGGATGGGACAGCTGACCTTGAAGTATCTTATTGGATGGGAAGAGATGACCTTGCAGTCTAGATCTGGATGCTAATGCAGCTCAGTTGTTGTCACATTGATATGTGATTTTTTATCTTCTCTGTGTGCTCTGTCAGCTGTCAGTGATTTAATTATTACCACCTGTAGAGTAAATTATTGTTTGTACATCGAGATCACTGCCATCAATATTTCCACTTCAAAAGTACAAGATGCAAGTCATAACCACTCTTTATATATATACTAGGTGAATGCCCGTACGTTGCTACGGGTATGTAAATTTATTAGTTTTTCTTCTATTTCATTGCATTTTTAATCTCATTCCTCCTCAATGGCTTTCGCCTCATCCATCCTTTCTATAGTCCCACCTTGCTTCTGGTATGTGTTTTCTTTCTCCTCTACCCCGCTCAACCGCCTAATGTCTCCACAAAAATATGTAACATACCAAATACTCCTCCGGTTTCATATATAAGACCCCTTCTAAATTTTCAGGTAGCTTACAAATTTTCAGGTAGCTCACATTTAAATCTCTACAACATGCTTCGTGTTCTATAAGATCCTAGTGTCTTACGTGAGTTTACAAAATAATAGCGCTACAGATGGCAGGTGTAGCCATACAGCACTAATGAGCATCATTTCCACAACGTCTTCCTCCTCCTGCACCGTGTCTGTGTTCCCTCCTCTGGCCTGGTTGCCAATGGACCTTTTATTCCTCACTTGCAGTACTCAACCACCACTTTCTTTCTCGGTTGTCCAATTCCTAGCTGTAAACTCATCCATCGATCTCTATTCAGCAAGGTCACCTCCAGGGGCTTTAAGTCAAGGTGCCGCAGCTCCACGATAATTAATATGTCCCTCTAAAGCCGCCAGGGGTGCTCGTCCCAACTCCAAATATGCAAGAAGCCTGAAGTGTATATCGCCGCAAACTCAAATCGTGCAGTTGCTACAATAAAGACATGCCCATGACGATTTGATAACCAGGTTAACATTGCATACTTCACAAAGTTAACAATATAATATGTAGAAATATTCATAATTCTTGTTCTAATGATTTTTCTGAACAGGATCCACGTACAAAATTGTCTTCGCCCATTTCTTTGCTCTCCAACGACTACCCCACACCTCTACTGTCTCTCTTTTCCCCAGAACAGATACTCCACCACGTGGGTCATGGCGTTGCTAATCTCCCCTCACTGATTAGACACAATGTGATATTTTGCAATATTCAAAACTCTAGGAGAATTTATGTTGGCAAAGCTGTGCTACAAAACTTGAGTAGCATCATCAGATGAACAGGCTTACTTTTCCTCTAGTCAGTTTATGCACCAAACAGATCTATATAACCATACCATGCCAAAAATTATCATGTAACAAAAGTGACTGCAAGAAGTTTCTGAAACAACTCATGTCAACTACTGTCAACATATCCGTAACTAATAAGAAGTTTCTGGAAACAACACATGTCAACTACTCTCAACTTTCTAACTAAACGCCTCTTTAATTTACAGATGTTCATAAATATTTTGTAGATTGAAGACTTCTCATAAAAGCTGAAGGATATACAATTTATATGATTATGAGAAGAATAATCATATAAATGCTTCAGGCCTTCAGCCAAAAGAGAAAACAACTTCATGCCTCACATACCTGGACCAGGAAGATATTCCAGATATGCTTGTGTTCACAAGTGGAAGTGCTATAACCATCCAAACACAAAGTTTGACTCCAGGACTTACAACCAAAATAAACGCTAACTTCCATGAGAACCAACTTAAGTATCGCATCAATCAGATCCAGGAATAATCTCCAGTTAGTGCAAACATACTTAAGTAGCTTCACATGCATACTGAAGCTTTCCTCTAAAATCGCAGAAGTAGTAGGTTTTTAGTGTGTATAAATCGAGGGCATCAAACTTCTGGAGCATCTAGTTTATAAACCCAGTCAAATCTGCTATCCTCCTCGATTCTTCTGGAATTGCACAAAAATAACATAATTATCAGTACAAATAAGTGTAAGTTTTAAAGTTTCTGGAGCATCAAACTTTACAGTTCCTTCAAGGTTTCAAGTAGCTATATGATTCCCCCAATAGAATCAATCAAACTGCAGTATGTGTTACATTTGAAGGGTCTTAATAAGAAGGTAAATGGGTTTTCGAGGCTATATAGGTGAATCTCTATCTTGCAAAAAAAATATTAGGTAATTGGACTCCTAGTATGTCATCTTTCTGGTTAATGGATTTAACCCTATCATCTTTCAGCCTAAATCAACGTATCTGAGGTTAACCAAAAGAAAAAATTGGAAGTCTTTCAATAAAGTGAAGAATAGCATGCCATTGTAATCATATTGTGGTATGAAAATTAAGCATTTACAGTCTTGTTCAGGGATCAGAAACTCACCTTCTTAAAGTCTGATTGTAATCATATTGTGGTATGAAAACTAAGCATTTACAGTCTGATAGAGTTATGGCCTATGGGGCGTGGGCACGGATCCAACGCAATATGATTACGGTGGTCCTAAAGAGGATTATCTGATAGAGTTATGGCCTATGGGGCGTGGGCACGTCCATTCCACAAACTCACCCGGGTCGAAATTGTGCATCAGAAACTCACCTTCTCGACCTCTGCAGTCAGGGATGGTAGAGTAGTCCGGTCGTCTGACGCTCTCAGTGCCGCAGTATATGCTAATTGTTTACAGTGTAGATATGTAGCAAGCCCAGTTCACTAAATGATCTTACACATGATCGTGCTTATTGTCTGGGTAAATATTAGCCGTCGGTACTCATATTCTCCATGAAATTTTCACCTAGCCGTAATTGATCCCACATCTAAAGATACACATATCCTATAATTATTCGACGATAACTGTTTAGCGTTTCAAGCAAACTAAATAAGGCTACTGTAATCCTAGCACTGATATAAAAAAAAGCTAATATAAGCTCATCAGAATGGGTATGCATGACTTCTTTAGGTTAGGGTATGCATGACCTGGAAGGTTTCCAGAGTCTAAAGAAAACCACACATTTACAGTCTTGTTCAGGGAGCAAGATAGTAACTTGTGATCCCAACAAAGTACACAAGTAACATCAGCTATATCCTATATGCTCAGATAGTGCTTGAACACATAATAGAGTTTTAAGCTCCCATACCTAAATACCAAGAATATATCAGATACAAACATAATAGTTAGTAGACAATAGAGATAAGCAGTGCCACAACATTTTCGTACCATGATTGTCTTATCAAGCTAGAGCAAAGCCTTGTTGCTGACACTACGAAGTAAAACCACTTGACACTCATGGCCACTGGTCCCAAGTTACTTTGCTTCGCCAGAAATTTCCAATCCATGATGCGACCGTCCCCTGCTCCTTTCATATCAATACATACAGTTAGACATGTAGTGACCTGCAATTGGTCTAGTGATCCATAAGATAAACTCATATAAAATCTTAACAAGCTAACTCCAATCTGTCACAGAAAACCTGAGCACACCGCAAGAACAGATCAAGCCATCGAACCCATCTAAAAGAGAGGTGATTCACGGGAGGGAGGGGATAAAGAGTGGCGTCCTCAGGATGGACCTGGGATGCTTGTGAGGTTCTCCGCCTAGACGATGGGGATATCATTGGAGGAAGCGTTGCTGGCCACCACCATCGCCACAATAGAACCCCATTTTCGTCGGGCGAGATTTGAAGCAGTAGTCTGCAAGTGAATTGGGTGTCGGATTTATGTTTGCTGCCCAGAGGAAAGAGAGACGGGCAGATGGTAGAGGAGAAAAAACAGACTCACCTTGCAGCCATTGCCCCAATCATGGTCGGGGCGCATAGATCAGACGGTGCCGCCGTTGCCCAAAAATCAATAAGGTCCTCGTTGAGCTGCTGCTGCCGGAGAGCTACTGCCGGAGGTCAAACGGGCGCAGGGAGGTGTGGGAGCAGACGACATGCTGCGCTTCTTGGCGTGCAGGGAAGTGCTGGTCGCCGCCGGCGGCGTGCAGGGAGGTTAAGTCGAGAGAGGGTTAGCGCCTCCAGCCGGCGAGCGAGCTAATGGGTTGGGTGCATGAGGCCGGCGATCTGCAGGGTGGGGTGCGGGAGGCCGGCGTTCTGGGTGGAGACCTGATCTGCAGTGGCCAGGCCACGAGCGGGCGCCGTAGCAAGGCCAGAGGGGAGCAGCAGGACCTCCCGCTCCCATGGCTCCAACGGCGGGGGCCATGTCTCCGTCTCCCTCTCGTCCTCCTGCAACAGGGCACACCCCGTCGTCGGTGACGCTCAATCTGCTCATCCTCCTGCTCGTGCTCTTCTCGCTTGCCTTCCTCCTCGAATCCTCGCTGGCCCAAGTCTCGCGCTCGCTCTCCCCACTCCTCGCCCCCGCCGCGGCGCTGGCCTCCACATCCGCGGCACCGTCCTACCTTGCCGCTGGTTTCTCTTGCGTGGCCGCACGGCCGTGCTCGCCGCCGCGGCCATCCTCTCGTACCGCCGACTCCCGTGCCGCCGGTGCCGCAACCCTGCGCCGCCGCGGCCATCCTCTCCTGCGGAACCCTAAGCTAGAGGTACGGGAGCAGGAGAGATCGTGCGGGTGGAAAATTCTGTGCGGGGTCCCACCTGTCGGCGCGCTCAGAGAGGTGGTGAAAAATTCTGGTGGAAAACAGAGGCTTCACCGACCTACGTCCAACTCCCATTTAATAGTAAAGATACCTAGTGCAGGGTAGGATAAATCAAGTAGGTGCTCCACTTCTCTGCTACCATATCTGCAGCATACATAGTATTAAGTTGAGATAATAAGAATACCAACTCTTTATACAACTAGGCATATTCACACATATAATTGAGAACCCAATATATTTGTGTAACCTTGTCTTGGATGAGTTTCAAAAAAAAAAAACCTTGTCATGGATGACATGAGTTGTTATCTTTGCTCTCTCGTCCCGAGCGCTAGGGTTCCTCTCCCGAGCGCCGCGCCGTTAGGCTCTCCACCACCGCTGCCCTCTCTCCTCCTCCATACCTTACTCTAACTCCCGGGTTGCGTCGACGGTGGCGGCCACTCCCAACATGTCCAAGACGAGCGCGAGGGCGGGTGTGCTCTCATGGCCTCCTACGCATGAAGTCGGGCCGCCGCTGGGGTAGCACATATGGAAAGCAGAGGAGTGTTGCGGGCATGGCGAATAGTGCCTGGTGGTGGCGGCCGGCCTTGTGTCTTTGACCTTCTAGAGGCAGAATGGCGGAGACAGCATGAATGCAGTCCCTCCCCCGCGGATTGGCTCCTCCGAGGCTACAACGGGTGGATCCCAGTGTATCTAGGAGGCGAAGTTCCCGTTGGTCAGGGCTGACGATGGCGGTGTCCGTGGATGTCGTTCCTTGTTGAAAGTGTCATGGCTGCGATCTCCCGCCCTCCGCCAAGATGTTTTGGGAAACCCTAGATCTGGGTCTCCCAGATAGGACGATGGCGACTGATACGTCCATTTTGCATCACTATTTCGTATCATAATTTACTGATATTCATTGATATATTTTGTATTTGGAGATGATACTTATGTTATTTTATCTATTTTGCATTTTTGATGGTTATTGGAGAATTAACTGCCGGAGTCAGGATTCTGCTGGAAAAAGCACCGTCAAGACACCATATTTCCGAAGATCAACAATACACGAAAAACATCCAGAAGCTCCTATTTTATCAGATACCAGAGGCAGCCAAAAGGGGAGGCTATGATGGGCCACGAGGGGCCCACGCCATGCCACGGCGTGGGGCCCACCCTGGCCGCGCCGCCGCCTGGCGAGGAGGCCCTGGCCCATCTCAGGCGACGCCCCTTCGCGTACTTCTTCGTCCTAACCCTAGTCTGTCGAGAGGAAGCCAGAGGAATATTCCGCCGCCTCCACGAGGCGGAAAACCACAGGGAGAGAAAAGCTCTCCGGCAGAGAGAAATCCTTCGGGGAAATTCCTTCCCGGAGGGGGGAATTCATCGCCATCGTCACCGTCATCGAGCTGCACTTCATCGGGATCATCATCATAATCATCTCCACCGTCGTCACCATCATCTCCACCGCTCCACTCCGTTCCGCTGTAACATCTAGGGCTGCACTTTTTCTACTTCATAAGGGGAACTTTCCCGGTGTTAATTACTCCTTGTGGTTGATGCTATTAGGTTTTATCGGTGAATTACGGTTTATGTCCAGATTGTTATTTGTCATTATATCATCTCTGATCATGATCCATATGATGTCTTGTGAGTAGTTCGTTTAGTTCTTGAGGACATGGGAGAAGTCATGTTGTTAGTAGTGGAATTATGTTGACTAATATTTAATGGTTTAATATTTAACTTGTGGTGTATCTTTATTACTTTCTTGTAACGCAGATGCTTGTAAGGGGTTTAATCACAAGTATGTATTAGTCCAAGTTAGGGCAGTGCATTAGAATAGGTTCACCACAACCCTTATCAAAACAATAATGACTAATCAACTATATGAAGCGAAAGCACTTCATAAAATTCATGTGTGTCCTCAAGAACGTTTGGCCATTATAAGTAAACCAATCGGCTTGTCATTTGCTCTAAAAAGGATTGGGGCACTTGCTATTTTTATTATTGTCTTCTATTTACTTGTACTTTATTTATCTGCTATATCAAAAACACCTAAAAACTTGTCTACATATTGGGCAACCTTCACACTTTTTAGGACCCCTTTTGTCTTGTATCGATTCGGTTATGATTGGATCCACTCATTGGGCCGCGCAATATTTACTCTATTATCGAAGAGGGTATTAAACGCTCGTACTACATGTCATCGTCAAAAGATGGTCGAGTTACAAACCGATGCCGGCATTTGTAGGTCACATATTAAAAAATAGAAAAAAAGATTTTACAGAAGAGAGCTAGCTGCCATGTGTGCTTGACTTTAATCAGCGGTCGCCCAGCATGGCGGCCCATGATATATCCATTCACTGGAGCGATGCCATCAACTTTGGTTGTGCTTGGACTAACTAAAGCCCCAAGCCCGGTCAGCTAACTCTCACTGTGCTCTCACCATTTGAGCTCGGTGACGTAAATCACTTGAGCGAAGTAATTAAGCTGGTGCCACTGCGCTCGTTCTAGCGATGCGGGACAATTTTTTGCGCGTCCGTTCGATTCCAGTCGCAGCGCAGCATATATGATCGTAATGGGCCGGCTCAGTGTTGATGGGCCAAGCCCGTTGTCAGCTCTGCGTATTCTCGTCGCAGCCTACCGCCACGCGCCCCCGGAACCCTGGACGCCGCCGTCGAAGCCCGCCGCTGCATCGGGCCCATCACCAGGATATCCGCCCTGCCGTGCGTGTCGCCGGTTGCCGATCAATCTCGATGGCCCTGCAGGTAGCTAGCACTCTCTCGTCTTCCACCAGTTCAAATCTATCGAGAAGAAGAATTTCGGCAAACCGGCGCGGCGGAGAGCTCCAAATATTCAGGCTTGAGTCCAAGACTACACTATCATTTTTTTTTCAGTGCCGGACTGCCCATGATTAGTTATCGAGAAATACTTCTTTTCTCTTACTTTTCACAATGGTAGAATGAAATTACACACTTTGATTGGTAAGTATTCTGCATACAAGCTCTCCTCAGTCCACACCTATGCTACATCTCAGCCGCTCTGTTCTCTTTTCAATCGGACGGCAGCTACGGATCTAACTGTTAAGTTTGATCACTCCCTCCTTCAGGGTTGTGTAAGTTTGTGTTTCGGAAAAGAGACATTTTCATTAACCTATCTAGGGGACGAAGAAGGAGAATAGTTTTTCTGAACACGAGAGAGTGAACCGAGTGTTCAAAATACCGTGACTTGAGTAGAGGAGGGGCGATCCCGCCGGCGACTCCTCCCGCCGCCGCCGGAGGGGAGAGGTTAGGTTTAGCAGAGGAGGGGCGCCCTCGCCGGCGCCTCCTCCCGCCGCCGCCGGCGCGGGCCGCCGGGCAAAGCTGAACTCCTCGTCCGCAGAGTAGTCCGGGAGGGAGCTAAACGCCGCCCGCCTCGAGGACGCGAAGGCCGCCACGGAGCACGAGGTCGTGGTCCACCAAGCCGACGTCCGGGCCGCCGCCGCCGTGGCGCGCGCGCTCGAGGAGGCCGGGCCGGTCGACCTGCAACGACGGGGTCTGGAGGATCAGGACAGGGAGGAGGTCAAGTGGATGGTGGACCTCATGAAGGCGGCGCTCCCCCCTGCTATGAGGGCACGCACCCGCGAGACGGGCCTCCCGGCGTCCATCTCCATCATGTCGGTGCAGCCGGCCAGGTACTGTGCTACTTTGCCATTGATGATGCAGATGAGGTGTTCGATGAAATGTTGCTGAGATGAATCTCTGGTGACATCCTTGCTGTAGGATTAGCTGGTAAAGTAGATATTAAGGTAGGAAAATAACAGTGTATAGGTAGAGGAGACTGTTAATGTTATCAATAAATTAGAGAAAGTGAGATCTGAGTTGGTTATTGCAAAACAAAGTAAAGAGTATAAGGATTTAGTTGATAATGGTAGAGATTTGCTGGTACATAGGTATTAAGTTTGGAGTTAACAGTGTAGAGGTAGAGGTAATTGTTAATGTTATCAGTAAATTAGAGAAAGCCAGATCTGAGTTGTTTTTTTGCAAAACAAAGTAAAGAGAATAAGGTTTTAGTTGATAATGGTAGAGTAAAAGTAGATGGTGACAAGGATTTTAAGAAAGGATTTTTTTCAGATGAGGATGACATAAATGAGGAGGATAGGTAGCTTGATAGTACAGGTAGATTGTTAGCTGGCTTGGGCACGTGGAATAACAAATATAGTTCGTTTGGCAAGAGTAATAGTAAAAATGTAGTGATAGGAAGAAGTAGAGTTACTGGTTCTGTTTATTTCAATTTGTAGATGGCTAGGTTCACTTGGAATGCTAGAGGTTTAGGAGAGCCGGGAGAAGTGTTTTTACATTAATGTGGTAATTTCCAAGTACCATGTCAATTTGTCTTGGCATTTCAGGAGACTAAGAAGAATGTTTTTACTGTCAAATTCCTTAGGATTTTAAGTGGTAGAAGTGTTTTTCCTTGGGGTTGGGTTCCTGCAATAGGACAGTCAGGAGGGATCTTGTTGGGGGTAAATTGTGAGATGCATGATGTTATTGATTCAGTGATAGGTAGGTTCCGTGCTAGATTGTTTGTGTGAGATAAAACTAAAAGGATAAATGCTTTAAATATAATCTTGGTCTATGGTGCGCCACATGCTAGAGATAAGGAGGCTTTCAAAGCGGTCTAACCGTTTTAGCGTAACCATTGAGCATTAGGACATGTAAAAGAGATAGAAAAATCTGGTAGAAGATTTTCGTGGTGTAATAATCAGGCTTACTCTTGCTAAGTTGGACAGATTCCTTGTTAATACGAAGTGGCTTCTGATCACTCGCCGTTGGTCCTGGACCTGGGCGTGAAACAGGAGGTTTAAATTGATTTGTTGGTTTTTAAGGGATAGCCTGTTTTGAAGTAGTAGGTAAATTGTGGAACGCGTTTCACTTTGGTAAAAGGAATATAGATAAGTGGCAAAAATAAGTCGAGGAAAATTAGGAGTTCCTTCAAAGGCTGGGTTTTAACTATTAGTACTTTTATAGGAAACAGAAAGAGGTGTTATCGGTGTCTATTGATAAGGAAAGTTTTAATTCAACTAGGATCAGGTGCGTGCTTCCTAAGCTAATCACCTTCTAGGATCTGTTGATAGTTGATACAGGCAATCACAGATTCCGCCATTACTGAACCTCGAGAGGAAGGAGAGCTGATCTAAATTCTGTTCGTCTTAATTTGCTAGATTTAGTAAGTAAAGTTGGTATCAGTTTAGGAAATTCTGTTGTAGAGATAGATGGTATTGTTAATGTGTTTGAGAATTTAGAGGAAACTAGAGCTAGTCTTTTTCAGGCAAATTACAGTAAAAAGATATTAAAGCTTTTAGTTACTATTTGTTTCTGTAAAAAATAGAGTAGCAGAGGATGAGCAGACCAGTTACTTTTTCTCTGATAAGGTAGTAGTAGATGAGGAACGAGATAGGTGTAAATGATTTTGTTTCAGTTCGGGCATAAAAGGTTTAATAGATAGTTTAGCAGTAGTGTACCTCTTACTATAAAGTTTTAGTAGATAGTTTAACTTGACTTTCAGTTCTGACATTACAGTAGCAAGTGCTGTTACTTCCGGCTGGTCTTATTTCAGGTTTAGGCGTACTTTAGCAGATGAAACGTTGGTGATGTGGATTGAGCTACAGGTCTTGTGTAGTAAAGTAATGCTTAGAGCAGAACGAGATAGGGGTAATTGGATTTTGATTAAATCTGGTGTTTTGTAGCAAATGATGAGAGCATAGATCATTTTTTATTAGTTGTCTGTTAGCTAGGTATGTGTGGGGCGTGGTAGAATGTGCTTTTGACATACGTGTTAATGTAAATTCTGTTATTGTTTTGGTCAGCTGGGTTTTTAAGTTTCCAGCTAGTATGAGGAATATGATAGCTGTAGATGGAGCGGCAGTATTATGAGCGATATGGAAAACTAGAATTTCTGCTTACTTTGGTAAAGTTTTTCCTTATGATCCTAGTTGTGTAGTGGCTAAAGTAGCTCTTTGGTTAAGTTTTTGGACCGAACTTCAGTTCCGAGAACAATGCGAGCTGCAAACCAGAGGGGCAAGAGCTCTGCTACGAGTTGCAGCGGAGGTGTTCAATAGGCGGCAAGTGGGCGCCGCTGACAAGAATGTTTGCTGTGTAAGCGGAAGAAGGCTGGGAAGTGTGAAGAGAAGAAGAAATGTGTAGGGAGCTTCGTAGAGTTTCAGTTTTTCTTTCTTTTAGTTGGCAAACAACAGCTGTGTTGGTGGTTTATCTGGTGTGTTGGTTGGCAGCAAGTTGTTCTAGCTTTGTAAGGTTGTAGGTTCAGGTTAGGATTCTGGTAGGTGGTTTGGTGTGTGAGGCGACAAACCAAGAGGACCTGAAAAATGCTGTATTATCGGTTTCGTTTTTCAATAAAATGAAATCGGGGGTCGAGCCCCTCCATTCTAAAAAAAATCTAGGGGACGACGACCTTGACCTGCCCTGCCTAAGGACCCGTACTCCCAACGGCAACCGTTGTATACTTGACCGTATTGATGGACGCATCGTTGGCGTCTTGTTCGTGCAGATGTGACGACCACACGCATAACACTTGGGTAGTATCCTCCTTCTTCTATCATGTCGAGAAAGACACCGCCTTCTCTCTCACATCCAGCCACCCACTCCACGATATCGTTCATGTCGATGATCGATGAGTGCCCCTTGACTAGCTCTAGCAGCACCACACCAAGGTATCCCACAGTGCCCTCCACCACTCCGCTGGATAAGATATACAGCATATGTGTGGCAGCGCCATCTTGGATCTTGGCGAGGCCAAAGTCGACGAATAAGCATCCTCATGCGGCAAGCTCGTCACCGACATCCTTGTGCATCAACTCGATTGTCATCTTCATCTACCAGTACATGTTGTCCTCCTGCATTGGCCACCTTTATATGGTTAGCGGTGGTGCATAGGGCGACGGGGACACGGGGCCACTTGTAGGTGGGGCTGGGAAGGAGGTGGTTAGCATAACAAGGATGATAACGTACGTACAACAACGAGAAAAAAGGAAAGTAAATCATCTACTCTTAGTACAAATTAGAAATTAAATAGTTAAATGCATATTCTTCCTTATGTTACTGCAACACCGCCAGTTACATTTGCATTGAAGAGTTTATATATAAAAAAAACTTACATCATCATCAAATAGAAACACTACATTAGTACGTCTCTTGGTCTAGATTCTGGCTAAAGACTAGTCTGACAACGTTAATCCGGAGTGTTGAATATATAAGCAATTTAGCTTATGATTTAATCCACGAAAATAGTAAATAAATCATGACTAGAATAATAGGAAATAAACTAATCATGCGATCTACTAAAACAGTAGACAAACAGATCAAATCTAGAGCAACCACTACAAGCAGGAACTCTAGCCATATCTTAAACATGAAGATTAAGAGATCATACATCGCAGCGGCAGCGGAAGCGTTGGCGTTGTCGCCCATGTCGTCGGTGAAGAGGCTGCCGATGTCGGGGAAGAAGTCGTTGTTGGGGAAGAACACGAAGCCAGTAGTCGCGCGAGTGCGCTCCCCAAAAACCTGATCGCCCCTCTCCCGTACAGGATCACATGAGGCGGGGTTCCGGAGGCCTACTGTCCCTTCAGCCGGTGCACGCCGGAAGACGGGATGGAGAAGACTTGGAAGACGGCGACGCAAGGTTATGGAACTAGGGGACGAGCTACCATGTGTTGCACGTAGTGGCGGCTAGGGTTCGCACGACCAGTATATATAGCGCAGCTCGGGTAGGACATGGGCATGGCCACACGATCGAGTCGGTAACAGCCCCACGATCCAAAGGAATCGGAAACGGCTGAGTAATTAACGCGTCCGTTAATTATTGATTAATGACTCGTCAAATTTTCCCGAACAGCAAAAATATAACTCGGCTCGGCGAGATTCCCGCAACCCGCGTCGCGTCGAGGCGAGGCGTGGCGTGGCGAGGCGAGCGAGGAGGAGGAGCGCGCGTGTGGACTGCCACCTTTCTCCTCACAACTAACACCTCATGCTAGTAGTGAAATAGCTCACTATATAAAGTGGTGCAGCTCACTCCCAACTAGCAGTATAGGACTAAAGTTTAGTCACGTACACACACAGCCACATGCAAATGGGCCAAATGAGAATTTCAGAATTTTTAGTTGGGCTTTGGACCAAAGACCCACTAGCAAAGCTAGTCAAAATTCCAACAATCCCTCACAAAGTCTCATTGGATTAACTCATCAATTTGTTCCAAAACATTGTTCTATATACCGGTGTTTAGTGGAGGACTGTTAAGTTGAACTTCCACTTAGAACTTATGCTACACTAGACCACAACTTGGATAGTGGACTATGCCTTGAACTACAAGTTTGCTGCGTATCTAGTTTCACACAAATCCTTGACCGATATTGGGCTGCCGCAAGGCTTCCCCGCGGTTTGGAGCTTATACGTCATACTCCGAGACCTTTCATGAGTTTACTAGAGAGCACCCAACTCTCATAGACTGCGACGTTTAACAGTCATACTCATATAGGTGTATTCCTCAAGAGATGCTCTGCAGGACAACATCTCCGCTTATAAAAGTAAGCCACTTGGAATACATTAAGATAAATATCAACCTGCCATGCAGATTAGGAGAGTATTGCATCTTTACGGAGTGGGATGGTAATATAAGGATACTCTCCTCTCAGCTGTCCAACAGCTTGTCACCCACTTCTACTTCACGGGATCTCCGATCACATAGAGTGGTTTACCACTGTGGACAACTCATACCGTGGGTCTCAAACCCATCTCCCTCGATGCACTATCTATCACATTACGTGATAAACCCTTTGTGAAGGGATCTGCCAAATTCTTAGACGTTTGGATATAATCCAACGCAATGACTCCGGAGTTCTTTAATTTTCGGACAGATTTCAATCTCCTCTTCACATGCCTTGATGACTTCATATTATCCTTAGAACTTTTAATCTTGTGAATCACAGTTTGATTATCACAGTTCATAAGGATAGCGGGTATTGGTTTTTCAACCACAGGTAAGTCCATCAAAAGCTCTCGAAGCCACTCTGCTTCAACAGTGGCTGTGTCTAATGCTGTGAGTTCTGCTTCCATAGTTGACCTCGTTAAGATGGTCTGCTTGCAAGACTTCCAGGAAACAGCTCCACCACCGAGTGTAAACACATAACCACTCGTGGCCTTAATCTCATCAGCATCAGATATCCAATTGGAATCACTATAACCCTCCAGTACCCTCGGATACCCGAGTAGTGAATTCCATAGCTCGCAGTGCCTTTTAAATAACGCATAACTCTCTCGAGCGCATGCCAATGATCATCTCCCGGATTAGAAACAAACCGGCTCAACTTGCTTACAGCAAAAGAGATGTCAGGCCTCGTGGCACAAGCCAAATACATAAGCGAGCCAATAATCTGAGAATATCTCAGTTGATCTCTAGCAGTCTGTTGGTTCTTTCGAAGCAACACACTAGGATCATATGGTGTCGGAGAGGGTTTACAGTCGTCATACCCGAAACGACTTAATACCTTTTCCACATAGTGAGACTGAAGCAGTGTAATCCCACCATCACCATCTCGCAGCAGCTTGATGTTCAAGATAACATCAGCTACTCCTAGATCCTTCATCTCAAAACAACGAGATAAGAAATCCTTAACCTCCTTGATTAAATCAAGTTGGTTCCAAAGATCAGTATGTCATCGACATACAGACAGAGAATAACTCCCTCGCCCCCACCATAGCGATAGTACACACATTTCAGATTCGTTTACAACGAAACCTGCAGCAGTCAAAGTTCTTTCAAACTTTTCATGCCATTGCTTAGGAGCTTGCTTTAGGCCATATAAAGACTTCAACAACTTGCACACCTTTGCTTCCTGACCAGGTACTACAAAACCATCGGGCTGATCCATGTAAATTTCCTCGTCTAACTCTCCATTTAGGAAAGCTGTCTTCACGTCCATTTGATGAACGAGAAGCCCATGCGAGGCAGCCAACGAAAGTAGCACTCGAATCGTGGTCAGTCTAGCCACAGGTGAGTAAGTATCAAAGAAGTCTTCTCCTTCTTTCTGGGTATAACCCTTGGCCACAAGCCGCGCCTTGTACTTCTCAATAGTACCATCAGGCCTAAGCTTTTTCTTGAACACCCACTTACATCCTACAGGTTTACACCCATAAGGACGATCAGTGACTTCCCAGGTTCCGTTAGCCAAGATGGAATCCATCTCGCTACGGACAGCTTCCTTCCAGTAGTCAGCATCAAGAGATGCATAAGCTTCTGAAATGGTACTGGGTGTGTCATCCACAAGGTACACAATGAAATCATCACCAAAGGACTTTGCAGTCCTCTGTCTCTTGCTCCTAACAGGAACTTCATTGTCATCCTCCACAGGATTATCAGTGTGTTCTATCGAAATGGTAGGATCAGGAATATCAACCAATTCCTGACTAGATGTATTAGGTATCTCCTGATTTGATGAGCTAGGCATATCCTTCATGGAAATATATCCTCAAAGAAAGTCGCATCCTTCGACTCCATAATCGTACCAACATTAACGTCGGATACCTCAGATTTTACTACCAAAAATCTATAACCAACGCTATGAAAAGCGTAGCCCAGAAGAACACAATCCACGGTTTTTGGTCCAAGCTTGCGCTTCTTGGGAATTGGTATATTGACTTTCGCCAAACAACCCCAAGTACGAAAGTAAGAGAGTCTCGTATTTTTCCTTTCCCATTCCTCAAATGGAGAAACATTTTCTTCTTTGTGGGAACTCGGTTTAGGACATGACAAGCTGTCAATAAAGCCTCCCCCCACCATGCCTTGGAGAGACCCGAAGTGTCTAACATGGCGTTAACCAAATCAGTTAGAGTTCGGTTCTTTCTCTCAGCCACTCCATTTGACTGAGGCGAGTAGGGAGGCGTCCTCTCATGGATTATACCATGTTCCGCACAAAACAAATCAAACTCATTGGAAAAATACTCTCCACCACGATCAGACCTTAGCCTTTTAATCTTTCGATCAAGTTGGTTCTCTGCTTCAGCTTTATAGATTTTGAAATAGTAGTTTAAAGCCTCATCTTTTGTTTTCAGAAGATACACATAACAATATCTAGTGGAGTCATCAATAAGCGTCATGAAATATTTCTTTCCGCCTTTTGTCAAAACGCCATTCAGCTCACAAATATCTGAATGTATAAGTTCCAGTGGTGCCAAGTCTCTTTCCTCCGCAGTCTTATGGGACTTGCGAGGTTGCTTAGCTTGTACGCATACTTGACACTTGGAACCTTTCACAATGGTGAATTTCGGAATTAAATCCAAACTAGCTAGCCGCGTCATGCTACCAAAGTTAATATGACAAAGTCGTGAATGCCAAATATTAGACTCAATTTCGTGGCAAACATGATTAATAACTTTAGAGAAAATATCTGATAAAGATAGGCGGAACAAGCCTCCGCACTCATAGCCTTTACCAACAAATTGTCCATACCTGGATATTACATCTTTATTGGACTCAAACACCAACTTATAACCATCTTGACACAGAAGAGATCCGCTAACGAGATTTTTATTGATGGAGGGCACATGATGAACATACCTCAGGCGCACGGTCTTCCCCGAAGTAAACTTCAGATCGACCGTACCAACACCACGAATAGTAGCATGTGAATTATTCCCCATCAACACGGGAGAAGTCCCTGTGATCTGGTAAGAAGAAAACATGGAGGCATCAGCACAAACATGGGCACTAGAACCAGCATCGGCAACTCGAGCACGTGTATCCTTCGCTCTCGCCTTCTCTTCCACATCAAGCGACCCAATGAGATCCAAAACAGAAAACTCTTGTCTCTTGTGTTTCAGAGAAGTAGCAAAGTTGCTCCATGAAGATGGAAGCTTGGCGATAATGCCACCGGCAACAAACTTGTCCGGTAAATTACACTTGAAGTGCTCAAGTTCTTTAGCGAGCGACTGTATCTCATGAGCCTGTTGTACAACAGAATGCTCATCAGTCATCTTGTAGTAATAGAATTGCTCCATGACATACAACTCGCTGCCAGCGCCCGAGGCCCCAAACTTGGCCTCGTTCGCATCCCACATATCCTTGCCAGTATCAAACGACATATACGAATCCACAATGGAATCGTCAAGGATACTGAGGAGGGCACTCTTGAAAAGAGTATCGAGCCTCTCAAATGCTTCCTTTTGTTCAGCATTAAGCTCGCCCTCAGGCTTGCCTTTGGTGGCAGCATAGCAGTTACTGTTTTGGAACCAGTAAACCGCTCTCATGCGCCACCGTTTGTAAAGCACCCCTTTAAAGGGAAACGTCTTCGTTGACGCGAGAAAGCCAGCGATGCAAATTGCCTATAATCAGGTTTTTGGATTGTTCAATATATAAGCAATTTAGCATATGATTTAATCCACGAAAATAGTAAATAAATGATGACTAGAATAATAGAAAATAAACTAATCATGCGATCTACTAAAACAGTAGACAAACAGATCAAATCTAGAGCAACCACTACAAGCAGGAACTCTAGCAATATCTTAAACATGAAGATTAAGAGATCATACGTCGCAGCGGCAGCGGAAGCGTTGGCGTTGTCGCCCATGTCGTCGATGAAGAGGCTGCCGATGTCGGGGAAGAAGTCGTCGTTGGGGAAGAACTCGAAGCCAGTAGTCGCGCGAGTGCGCTCCCCAAAAACCTGATCGCCCCTCTCCCGTACAGGATCACAAGAGGCGGGGTTCCGGAGGCCTACTGTCCCTTCAGCCGGTGCACGCCGGAAGACGGGATGGAGAAGAGTTGGAAGACGGCGGCGCAAGGTTATGGAACTAGGGCGGCGAGCTACCATGTGTTGCACGTAGTGGCGGCTAGGGTTCTCACGGCCAGTATATATAGCGCAGCTCGGGTAGGACGTGGGCGCGGCCACACGATCGAGTCGGTAACAGCCCCACGATCCAAAGGAATCGGAAACGGCTGAGTAATTAACGCGTCCGTTAATTATTGATTAATGACTCGTTAAATTTTCCCGAACAGCAAAAATATAACTCGGCTCGGCGAGATTCCCGCAACCCGCGCCGCGTCGCGTCGCGTCGTGACGAGGCGAGGCGTGGCGAGGCGGGCGAGGAGGAGGAGCGCGCATGTGGACTGCCTCCTTTCTCCTCACAACTAACACCTCATGCTAGTAGTGAAACAGCTCACTATATAAAGTGGTGCAGCTCACTCCCAACTAGCAGTATGGGACTAAAGTTTAGTCACGTACACACAAAGCCACATGCAAATGGGCCAAATGAGAATTTCAGAATTTTTAGTTGGTCTTTGGACCAAAGGCCCACTAGCAAAGCTAGTCAAAATTCCAACACGGAGCACTTCTGGATCCATTATCGTTATTGTGGCACACACCTCCTTAATGTCCTCATACGATATGCTCGGATTGATACCGTATTCTGACATATACGATATGCTCGGATTGATACCGTATTCTGACATGGCCTTCGGGCGCCATTTTGGTGGCAACCTGGCCCAGAGGAAGGTTCACTAGCAGCTTATGTGGATAGATGATTTTCTAATTGTCAAAATAAGTTCTTTAGATTAGTGACTCTTCTAATTCTTATGAGTATCTCTGTGCAGGTACATACAATATGTGTTGTTTTGTTTTTCTCCAATATTTCAAAGTATCCCAAAGATTCTAATAGTTGTGGAAGACAAAAAAATCATGTAACCATGGACCTTTGGCATCCTATTTCTTAGGGCCGGTGAGTATATGTGAGACTAATATATATATAGGTTTTGCCAGCTAAGCATGAGATAAGTGTTAAGCAAGTCATGCATGAACTGTTTTCTTTATCATGCAATTATGCACCGCAAAATCATGTGATCATTTTGGTTAAATGGCGAAAACTTCATGAAATGTGTGGTTTAATGCCAATCGCAGAAAAAGTAGCGATGAGAACTTCTGTGATGTCCACTATATAAATAAGTCCTTTCTAGTTATACAAATGATTTCAATACACCGACAATATAGTATGGGATGTTGGAGGAGAACAATAGATGACCAATAGTGGTTCTAGGAAAAGGCTTATTCCACATCTGATCAACTTTGCCATTTGTCAGAGAAAAAGGCTTATTTTACATAGGTTACCATACCTAACGTACCCTAGCATGTATACAATACATGATCAATGCCTCTACAGAGTCTTGTGTGTCCTCTCCACTTAGGATATGTGGCGCACGTACAGAACGATGCAGAGCAGCGTGTGGCGAACGCATATGGCGCCTCAGAGAGTCTCCTGGAAGCAAGTGGTACATATAACTAGTACAAGAATGAAAAGTAGGAAACAATCTGGTCGAAAGGGTTGAGCAGTAGGAAGAAGGCACCTGTCATGGCCGCCACCCTCCACGCCATGAATGTGGTCGGTATCCTGTCTTCTAAAATTACACGTTGAAAGAAAAAGATTTTTACAGGGGATCTTAGCTGCCACATTAGACTAATGTATGAATTAGTCATATGAACGTATGCTTCTAATGAGCGGCTGTCCACGTGTTAACGGCCCAGTTCCATGCTCAATACTGAGCAGCCTGCGCCAGTCGCTGGTGGCCTGCTGCCTGCAGAGCACTGTCCTGCATGAGATGTTCGTGCGATCGATCACGACAGTCCTGCAGGCAGCTTGCACTCAATCGTCAACGAAACCAATCCCCAACTGAATTCTTGGGATGGTTGGAGCATAGGCAGTTGTACACATCTTTCATCTATCAAGAAGAATTCAACTATTATCTTCTCAGTAGAAATTCAGGCTGAGTCCAACAGAACATCTGTTTGGCAATATTTTTCCTTTTTTTCCACTGCCAATGATAGGTTATGGAGGAGTTACTCCTTTTCTCGTTAAGGCAAAATTGGGCATTGTCGGAAGCGGAAAACCCCCGGGATTTGGGCTTAAATACGAGCATCCAAGCGAGGACTAAGTAATATGCATAAAAGCTCTCCACAATCCAGCTGTTCTTTTCCTTTCAATCGGGCGGCAGTTGTGGATCCAAAATGTCAACATTGTTTACTCCCTCACGGTGGTGTAATACTATGTCTGGCAAAGAGACATTGCCCCTAGCTTGTCTAGAGAGATAATAGCACATTACAACTAGTTTTCGTGCAAAATTTACGGAATGGTCCAAGTCGGCATCCCAATCTCATTTTGATACAACATTTTACGCAAGTTTGGTCAGAAAATATAAATTCTCGTCTAATGCAGTTTAGACAACATTTTTTACATCCCTGGTCCACATTTAAGGTGACGTGGCAACTAGGCCCCACTTGTCACTCAAATTAATAACCAAATTATTTGTTAATAAAGAAAAAAAGGAGAAAGAAATTATTTGGGGAGGTGGACTGTGGGTCCCATTTGTCAGTATAATATGAGAGGTTCATGGATGTTATGACAACTGCACAAAGAACAATGAGAAGTTCAGTGATGACCTATGTATAAATAGTCCCGTTCGACCCCTATTGATGACTTGTGATTTGCAAATGTGTAACCAATCTACCGATCATATCGTCTGGAATATTAGAGGAAAACAACAGTTGAGCAAGCAGTGGTTCTAGTAAAAGTCTTACTCTACATATGCCTGATAGAGGATTTCATTCCAGCAGGCGGCCTGCTTATTTTACATAGGCGATCCTACATAGGCCACAATTCAAATCTTGGGATAGACGATTCAGGTATGGAAGATGGGTGTTGAGTTTTGGGCATATCATTTCTTGGCTGGTCTCATTAGCAAGCTGGAGTCCAAACCCATAGGTCCCTGAAAGACAGCAGGATCTCTGAAATCTTCTGCCAATCAAAATGTTTAACAGTTTGTAGGTGAACCCAGTTTTCTGCAGATAGTTTTGTGCGTGTGGCCGTGTGGGTAAACGATGCTCACGAGGTAACACACGCATGAATCTGTGTCAGTTGCGATTAGTTCACAGAAGGAAATACTGCATCGTCAGACAGAAATGTAACGAAGACTGCCACTCACATCCACACTTGAATAAGATGGTTCCGGTCTCATGCGTGTGTTACCTCGTGAGCATCGTTTATCGGGTCATCGCACTAAGCTCGCAGTCGACACTCGTCCGTATTCTACATTTTAGTTATATAAACAAAATGTGAAAGAGCATTTCTGCGCAACAAATGGTCCCATGGTGTAGTGATTAGGACATTAGACTTTGAATCTAGTAACTCGAGTTCAAGTCTCGGTGGGACCTATTTTAAATACAGTATTATTATTATTTTTGTGTGTGCGCTCTCCCTTTCGAACCATTTTGTTTACCATGCAGAATGATTATCCTTAACGCCACTCAGGCAAAATAAACTATTGTTTTATTTGCTCTTATTATATCATGAATCTATTGTGCACTATGACGATTATCCTCGACTGCGCCCCAAAAGGAAATTTATTCCTTACTAATCCGGTAGCGTAGGTCCTCATCCTTGATCAACTTTTTTATGTTAAAAATGGCAGTGTTCTCCAGCACACTTGTCGTTTTATGATTTATACTACACATGTATCAGAAGAAAACAAACACCGCTGGCACCTCACTGTCCTGATCCAAATCAACTCCTATCTTAACCAATGTTATTACGTATCAAATTTAGCGAGATGACATATGGTGGCGGGTCTTGTCCGTCTCTCATGTGGAGGCGAAATTTTTCTTGTGTGTATCCAGGCTATTGTAATTCCATTTTTCAGTTGACAACAGGTTCATGGAACGGGCGAAGTGCTAGGAGAAACCACTGTCGACAAATGACAAGGAGCCAAAGGATGAGAATTCACCGGAAAATATACGTCAAATTTTTCCAACTTTAGCCAATACATCTGTTGGTAGTGATAAAAGATCCAAATTCAGTGGTGTTGTGTTCATGGCTGCTTGCGTCCGCCATACCAAGAAATTATTGCTGCCTCCGCTACTGAATGTGCTCTCTTACGCTTTAACGCTTGAATAACATGGGGTGGGACAGTTAGTCTAAAAAGATGGGTGGGACAGGGATCATCACAGGTTGTCGTCTCGGATGCCGCCCATGATCTCGTGATCGTTGAACACTGGCATATTGCACAAGTTCAAATTTTAGGACCCTTTCTTCTTGGATCGGTGCGGTTCTGATTGGATCCGTCTAATTTATGCACTAAAGAAACAGATACATTTAGATAAAAAATGAGAAAAAATGATTTACAGATGAGAGCTAGCTGTCCCATGATTTATTGCACAAGTTCAAAATGACTTTAATTAGCAGTCGCCCAGCGTGGCGGCCCATGATATATCCATTACTGGAACAATGCCATCAAATTTAGTTGTGCTTGGACTAATTAAAGCCCCAAACCCGGTCAGCTAACTCTCACTGTGCTCTCACCATTTGAGCTCGGTGACCGAAATCACCGGAGCGGCGTAGTTAAGCTGGTGACGCTGCGCTCGTACTAGCGACGTGGGACAAAAAAATGTCGTCCGTATTCCTTTTTTCGGCCGCAGCGCAGCATATGACCGTGATGGGCCGGCGGCTCGGTGTAGATGGGCCAAGCCCGTTATGTGCTCTGAGTCTCCTCGTCGCCCACATCCTCGCAGCTCAGCAGAGCAGCCCCTCCCGCCACGCGCCGCTGGAAGCCTCAAGCGTGGACGCCGCCGGCGAAGCCCCGCCGCTGCATCAGCCTACTCCGCGAGTTCTCCGACGCGCCGGTCGTCGGTAGCCGGTAGGCCGCTGTCCTGCATGAGCACTCACTCGTCTACGAAACCAATTCCCAACTGAATTCTTGCGATTTTGCCGCCTCCCCCATGCGTGGTTGCTGTGAGGAAGAAAAGAGCATTGAATATATAAGCAATTTAGCATGTGATTTAATCCTCGAAATCAGTAAACAAATCAGGACTAGAATAATAGAAATTAAACTAATCATGTGATCTACTAAAACAGTAGACAAATATAACGATTCTAGAGCAACTACAACTAGCAGAAACTCTAGCAACATATCAAACATGAAGATCAAGAAGACATACGGTGCGGCAGCAGCAGCGGCTCCGTTGACGTCGCCCATGTCGTCGATGAAGAGACTGCCGATGTCGGGGAAGAAGTCGTCGTTGGGGAAGAACTCGATGCCAGTAGTCGCGCGAGTGCGCTCCCCCAAAAACCTGATCGCCCATCTCCCGTACAGGATCACAAGAGGCGGAGTTCCAGAGGCCTACAGTCTCTTCAACCGGTGCACGCCAGAAGACGGGATGGAGAAGACTTGGAAGACGGTGGCGCAAGGTTCTGAAACGGCGGTGGTGCGAGACCATGTGTTTCGCGTAGTGGTGGAAGTCGCCAAGACGGTGCGTATATAGTGCGGTTCGTGCAGGGCTTTCAATCCCACAATCAAGTCAAGTAACTGCCCCACGATTAATTAACGCGTCCGTTAATTATTAGTTAATGACTCATTAACCCGGACTGCAAAAATATAGGCATCGGCTCAGCTCATTCCCGCAACCCGCGGCGCGTCGTGACGTGTCGTGACGAGGCGAGGCGTGGCGAGGCGAGCGAGGAGGAGGAGCGTGCGTGTGGAGCACCTCCTTTCTCTTCACAGCCAACACTACATGCTAGTAGTGAAACAGCCCACTATATAAAGTGGTACAGCTCACTCCCAACTAGCAATGTGGGACTAAACGTTTGTCCCCAAACCAGCCATTTAAAATGGGCCATTTGATTTTCGGATTTTAGTTGGGCCATGGGTAAAAGCCCATAAAATCTAGCAATCCCCCACAAAATCTCATTGGCACATCAAACCACTTTGTTCCAAAACATTGTTTTATATACCGGTGTAGTGGAGACTGTTAAGTTGAACACCACTTAGAACTTATGCTACGTTAGACCGCAACTTGAATAGTGGACTAGGCCTTGAACTACAAGTTTGCTGCAAATCTAGTTTCACACAAATTCTTGACCGATACTGTGCTACCGCAAGGCTTCCCCGCGGTTGGAGCTTATACGTCATACTCCGAGACCTTTCATGAGTTTATTAAAGAGCACCCGACTCTCACAGACTGCGACGTTTAACAGTCAGACTCATATAGGTGTATTCCTCAAGAGATGCTCTGCAGGACAACATCTCCGCTTATGAAAGTAAGCCACTTGGAATACATTAAGATAAATATTAACCTGCCATGCAGATTTGGAGAGTACTGCATCTTTACGGAGTGGGATGGTAAAGTATAAGGATACTCTCCTCTCAGCTGTCCAACAGCTTGTCACCCACTTCTACTTCACGGGATCTCCGATCACATAGAGTGGTTTACCACTCTGGACAACTCATACCGTGGGTCTCAAACCCATCTCTCTCGATGCACTATCTATCACATTACGTGATAAACACTTTGTGAAGGGATCTGCCAAATTCTTAGACGTTTGGATATAATCCAATGCAATGACTCCGGAGTTCTTTAATTTTCGGACAGATTTCAATCTCCTCTTCACATGCCTTGATGACTTCATATTATCCTTAGAACTTTTAATCTTGTGAATCACAGTTTGGTTATCACAGTTCATAAGGATAGCTGATGACCCGCAAGTATAGGGGATCGCAACAGTCTTCGAGGGAAGTAAAACCCAAATTTATTGATTCGACACAAGGGGAGCCAAAGAATATTTATAAGCCTTAACAGCGGAGTTGTCAATTCAGCTGCACCTGGAAATAGATTTGCTCGACACAGATTATCAGTAGCAACAGTTTTATAGCAGTAGCAGTAGTGAAATAACAGCAGCAGTAAAGTAAAAACAGCAGTGACGATTATAGTAGACAGCAGGATTAAAATATTGTAGGCATAGGGATGGATAAACGGGCGCTGCATGGATAAGATAATTCATGTAATAATCAAGACAAGGCATTTGCAGATAAATAATAAAACAGTATCCAAGTACTAAGTAACCATAGGCATGTGTTCCATATATAGTCGTATGTGCTCGCAATGAGAAACTTGCACAACATCTTTTGTCCTACCAGCCCGTTGCAGCGGGGCCTCTAGGGAAACTACTGGTAATTAAGGTACTCCTTTTAATAGAGTACCGGAGCAAAGCATTAAAACTCCGTGAACACATGTGATCCTCACATCACAGCCATCCCCTCTGGTTGTCCCAATTTCTGTCACTTTGGGGCCTCGGGTTCTGGCCAACAATATGTGTAAACAACTTGCAGGTAAGATCTTAAAACAATGAATATCATCATGAATCAATAACATGTTCAGATCTGAAATCATGGCACTCGGGCAATAGTGACAAGCATTAAGCATAACAAGTTGCAACAATGTCATAAAGTACTAACAACGGATACTAGGCACCATGCCCTAACAATCTTATAGCTATTACATGAACGATCTCATCCAATCCCTTCCATCCCCTTCAGCCTACAGCGGGAATTACTCACACATGGATGGGGGAATCATGGATGGTTGATGGAGAGGCGTCGGTGATGATGATGGCGATGATCTCCTCCAATTCCCCGTCCCGGCGAAGTGCCAGAACGGAGTTTCTGGTCCCGAAATAGGGTTTTCGGTGGAGGCAGCGTTCTGGAGGCTTTCTGGAATAATGGATGAACCTCCTGGCGTTTTTAGGTCGAGGGGATTAAGTACTCCCGAGGGGGGCTCGGGGACGTGGCCGAGTCGGCCTCCCCATAGGGTGGCGCGGCCCAGGGCCCACCGCGCCGCCATGTGGGGAGGGCGGCTCGCTGCCCCCCTCCGTCTCCTCTTCTGGCTCCGTGGGTTTCTTGGTAAAATATGGGCTTTAAAATTATTTCCACGGATTTTCTCGAAAGTTGATTTTCTGCACAAAAATAAGACACCGGGCAATTCTGCTGAAAACAGCGTTAGTCCGTGTTAGTTGTATTCAAAACACACAAATTAGAGGCAAAACAATAGCAAAAGTGTTCGGGAAAGTAGATACGTTTTGGACGTATCAATTCCCCCCAAGCTTAGCTTATTGCTTGTCCTCAAGCAATTCAGTTAACAACTGAGTGCGATAAAAAAACTTTCACGAACACATTTGCTTCATATGATGTAAATATTCTCACTATATGGACAAGTGCTTAGGCAATTCATGATAAGATACATGCAAATAATGCCACCTAATAGTTATGTCAATCATGAAAAGATACCAACACACTAATAATAAGCAACATGAAACATATCTATCAGCAGGATTGCAATGCTCATAAAAAGATATGATAAGGTGGTATCTCGCTTGCCCGTATTTGTACAGCAAAACATAAATGCCCGGGCACCTCTGAAGTTCAAGGGAAGACTAGAAGTAAAGATTATCAAAGATAAAAGCATCAAAGTTATACCACAGTTAACCGTATTCTGGGACAAGCACATTACACTAAGAATGACAGTTATGCTCTCGAGAAGGTGCTCAAAGAAAGGATGGTGACTCAACATAAAAGTAAAATATTGGCCCTTTGCAGAGGGAAGTAGGGATTATCATGTGCTAGAGCTTTTCATTTTTAAAACAGAAGTAAAATTGCTTTGGGAGGTGGTTGTTCCTGTCAACGAATGGCAATAGAGTTCTTGTTATCTTCCATACTAAACAAGTTGAGAGCGGTTCTGAAATGTTGATATTAAGCATTTATATAATGCACTTTGTATATAGTTTGACACTCCCCCCAACCTTTGCTTACACAAGCCATGGCTAACCGAATCCTCGGGTGCCTTCCAACAATCACATACCATGGAGGAGTGTCTATTTAATTGTTTTTAGCTTTTTGCTGTTATAATGGACTAACCAGCTCTTTGCAAAATTAGTGACAAGCCGATGAAGCATGCAAGTCGGGGTACTTAATTTAGTATGGAAGATAACAAACCCAACTACTACTTCCTCATGAGCTAAAAACAGTGTCACAAAATGAGAAGTAATTTTGAAGGTTTTAAAGGTAGCACATAAAAATTTACTTGAATGGTTTGAAATGCCATGCATAGGTATTTATGGTGGACATTTTGGAATAACTTGGTTTTCAGGGATTTGGAAGCACGAGCAGCATTCCCGCTCAGTACAAGTGGAGGCTAGCAATAGACTGGGAAGCGACAATCAAGAGAGCAATAACCGTCATAATCATGCTTGCGACAAAACAAAATTAACAGGGGCATAAAAGTGATACAAGTACTCTGAGGCAAAGTAAATCATCGAGGCTTATCGACTTTTTGTTTTTCAGTCGTAATCATGCATGAGCATGTGCCAAGTCAATTCAAATGAATTATTCAGAGGAGGATACCACAATGTCATACCTAATTATGAATAGAACAATACAAGCAAATATTTATGACATGCTACTCACTATTAATGAATTGGGAATAATCATAAGAGAACATGAACTACTAAGCATCCATTAAATGACATATACCTCACATTAGGGATGAAAACGGGTCTCTCACAACCCCCCCCCCTCTCCCCCTCCTCTGCTCTCTCCTTCCCCTCCCCTTGAGAGTCTTGCCGCGTCTTCCGGCCCCTCCCCCTCTCTTCTCCGGTGGCTTGGCTGCCTGGAGGCGATGGGGGGAGCGGGCCGGCTTGTTCAGAGTAGTAGTAGGTTTAGTTTTTGGGCGCTGTCCCGTTTTGGTATCCTGCCGGTGGATTTTTGGTGGCCAACTCTGGCGAGCGGAGCTTGGCGGCTGGTGGCGCTTCTACTGCTGCTCGCGGCGCTCCGGTGGTCGGAGCCAGAAGCGAAGTTCAGCGCTACTCTTCTATCCACTCTCAATAAGCTCGAAGCTCCTCAGGTCCCTGCAGATCTGACGATCCCCTGCTCTGCTCTGGCCGTCTTGGTGGCGGAAAGGGAAGATCCGGAGGTTTGTGTTCTTCTGCTTGGTTCTGGAGTGCTCTTCCCGCGCGGTGCATCTAGGCTTTCCTCGAGCGGTGCCCTAGATCCCGGCTTGGCACTTGCAGCTTGCCTTCCATGGTGGGAGGTGGATCTGTGTGCCGATGTTGGACGCGCTTCTTCAATCAAGCTCGCTTGTGGTCGGCAGCGACAAGATCCAGGGTTTCCTTCTCTTCCTAGATGCCCTCTCGGTGGGGGATTGAAGATGTGGTTGGCTCCTTAGGTCTTGCTGTTGTCCGGCATCGGGAAGGTGGTGCTGGTGCATTGGCACCGGCTCCAGGAACTGCGCTTCACTGCGGAGAATCCAAACTATGGTGGTGGTGCGCCATGGTTATCCTCGGCCAGAGAGGTCACTCCGCGCTCGGTTTCTTCGTTTATCCGAGCTTCTTCTTCTTGGCTGGAAGATTTCCCTCGATCTCGCCGTGGGGCTCATCGGTGGTGGTGCTCCAAGTGGTCGCGTCCCCGGCGGCGCCGCTTCTGCCCATGCTTGGAGGTCTTTGTTCGTCGGCAGTGTAGGTTGTGGTCCTGATTGCTTTTCCTGGAAGCTTTCTAGGGTCCTGTTTGTATTTTTCTTGGACCTGTTTGTATGGGTATTTCTTTGTAAGGTCCTCGATGTAAACTCGCCGCTAAATTAATGCAGTTCCAGGCCCTTCGGGGCCATTCCCTTGTGCAAAACAAAAAAAAAGGGATGAAAACGGAGCGGATACGGACGGAACTGAGTAGTGCCACATTTGTTTTCATTTTCTTTTGCGGAAGCGGAAACAAATACAGAAATCCCGGAAACAAATACGGAAACAAATATTGTCGGAAACAGATACGAACCGAATACGGTGCGGACACAGAACAGATAGCAGATGTTTGACGGAACCAAGAGACCCCTTGAATAATGCAATAAAACTCAATAAAACCAACAAATTTGTCATGTTTCTAAAATAAAATAAAATATAACGAGATATCATGATTATATAATATAGTGTGCCTAAATGTTTCCAATGGAATTACTGGTCCTGCTGGAATTGGAAGCACCGCACAACAAAAACGGAAAGTTCCGTATTACCGGAAATGGAAAGTTCCGTTTCCGTGGTCGTTCCGCCGGAATATGCTGTTCCGTTTCCGTTTCCGTTTCCGCATAAAAGTTTCTGTTTCCGTTCCACAAAATTCCGTTTCCATTTTCGTATTTCCATTCCGTTTTCGTTTTTCCACGGAAAAGTCGGAAAGATTCTGTTCCGTTTTCATCCCTACCTCACATGAACCAACTAAGCATGCTCACATGGATGAGTATATGTACAAAAATGAAAACAAATAGAGTTCATACCAGCCTCTCACCCAATTCGAATTGTCGAAGATCGTCACTATTGCTTTTCACTTGTGTGGCTCGAATAATATGAAATGAAAACCAAGCTCCAAGCTCCAACCACCGGAGACCGCTGAACTCTACAGCAAGCTTTACAAAACCGAAGAAGAACGACAAATATTTTTGGTGTTTTCGAATTTAAAATAAGAACAAAAGGAAACAAGCAAACAAAGCAAAATATTTTTGGATTTTTGAATAGCAAACCGAATTTAAATAAGTAAGCAAACTAATACTAAAAACTTAAAGAAACAAATAAAGAGAAACAACAGAAATATTTTTGGTCTTTTTATGTTTTGGAAAATGGAAATAAGCAACAAACAACAAAAAGAAAGAAAGAAAATCGAAACATGGATATACAAAGTAACGACATGATATGATATGTAGATGAGTGTGATGTCGGTATACCTCTCCCCAAGCTTAGGCTTTTGGCCTAAGTGGAGATCAACCCCAGCGAGGGTAAGGGTTCCACGTCGGTGGATCATACATGGCGTGATCGTAATCAGGCCCCTGTGCAGAAGAAGAGGCTGAAGGCTCCACATACCCAGAGTACTGATGTGAAGAACCTGCTGCGTCGGAGGACAGGTCGAGGGAGTCCTCGGCCTCCTCCACGCCGCCCCCTGCGTGATGGCCATATCCGCTATGTATGCATCGAATTCGTCTTCTGTGACCGACCAACTTACCCTGGAATCAAGGTTAAACAAAACAGGTGCAGGCAATCCAACTATCCTTTCAGACATAATTACTCTCCACTTTTTCTTGAAAAAGGTAATCTCATAGGATAGGCTATTCAAGTCAAACCAATTAGAAACAAAATCGTGTCTAATCATGGAAGCGATATCAAGTTTCTCTATAGGGAGCTGAACATCAAGAGGGTGAGGTACTACACCATGCATGGCTAACAAACGAGAGGCAATGAGACCCCCACAAATCCCACCTTTATCGCGGTTAGTAGAAAGTCTAAAAGCTATCAAAGCACCCAGATTATAAGTTCTATCATGTTGCAAGGCAGCAGCTAAGAAGACCAAGTCATGAATAGATAACTTATTTGCATGCTTCCTAGCAAGAACGCACTTGGTGATAAAGTAAGCGAAATATCGAATAGATGGGAGTTGAATACTTCGAATTTTACCACTCTCATCTGAGAAACTCCTCCCTTGACAGATCTCCTTGTATAGGTCCAAGAGTGGCGGCGGCAGCCCCCTTATCTTCCGCGTGATCCCCACTGTGGCACCTTAATGGCTGTACAGAAGTCATCAAAGGGCAAGTTGACAGTTTTATTGTAAATTTTATATCGAACCATGGGGTTAGGTAGGGACCAATTGAACTCAAAATCCTGCACCACTGACATGGTTAGTTTTGCATATTGGTAAGGTTCACCAACAACAAAATCTCCTAACCCTGTACTAGAGATTAGAGTTTGAACATCCTGCAGAATTCCTGCATTACTCATGAATTCGGTGCATGGGTAAAAGGAAGGGAATACACCCTCTTCACGGTGGACTCTCATGACTTCATGCACCTCCAATTCATGTTGGTTGAGTTGGTGTACATTCCCCTCCATTTTCTGAAATTTTTCAACAAACGTTATAAAAAGTTGATTTCGAGACATATAAATGAGGGGAACTACTGTAGGAACTTGCTAGAGTACTAAACATGCATCAAAACTAGTTTCTCCAACTTAGAACAAGCATGCAAACTCACTTAACATGTCACCTACAGTAGCAAAATACTCAAGATATACTCAACTAAACAAAATTCTACTTGGTTAAACGGAGGAGTCACATACCGGAGAACAAAAGCCCCAAATCTGAGCAGCAAAGATGGACTGAGCAAATAGATCGAAAATCGCGAGCAAGAACAGCAAGAACTCGGGTTTGAACAATGGTGGAGTGTTTTTTCGTGAGAGTGAGTGAGGTGGTAGGTGGATGAGTGAGTGGAGGGCCAGGTGGGGTCCTCCCCATACCGTGGCGCGCCCACCTGCCTGGCCGCGCCACCAGGTGGGGAGCTGTCATGGTGGGCCCCACTGGTCAGCTCCAGGCACTCCCACGTTGCATTTTGAAAAATAGGACCAGTGGTATAATTTTTATAAATTTTTGAAAACTTTTAAAACGGACATTTTCTGGGTGTTAAAGTAATAGTTTCAGGGCAGAAAAAAGTTTTCAAAGATTTAAACACAACTCAACTTCTTGCAAAACAAGTTATACTACAGAAAGTAAAACAAAGGTGGAGAAAGAAATGTTGTTTAGTTCCTTCATGCATTTAAAATGTATTTGTTAACAAGGTTGATCAAGTCTTGCCACCAAATAAATTTTATATGACATAAGAAGAATTAAACCTCACAAAACAATCATGTTACCTTAAATTGTATTGATATGGATCCAATCATAATATTTTGATATCCCTCTTGATGATCATATATAGGACAATCAATACTTCCCACTTTGATAGCTCTCAAATTAGAAATTGTATTAACTCCAAGCACTTTATCAATCTTCTTGGGAAAATAAATAGTATGCTCTTTGTCATTCACATTAAAAGTTACTTTTCCTTTGTTGCAATCAATAATAGCACCTGCAGTATTAAGAAAGGATCTCCCAAGAATAATAGACATATTATCATCTTCGGGCATTTCAAGCACAACAAAATCAGTCAAGATTAGACAATTATTAGCAACTTGAACAGGGACATCTTCACAAATGCCAACAGGAACAGCAGTAGATTTATCAGCCATTTGCAAAGATATATCAGTTGGTATCAATTTATCCAAATAAAGTCCCTTGTAAAGAGAGAAAAGGCATAACACTAACTCCTGCTCCCAAATCACATAGAGCAGTTCTATCATAATTATTCTTGATGGAACAAGGAATAGTCGGTATAAGGAGGCAATTTAATAGCATCAGTCAAAGGGATTTGCAAGAACAAAGGTTTCATCCAATCACAAAATTTATTATAGTGTTCTTCTTCCTTTGATTTGAGCTTCTTAACAGGAAAAGGCATTTGCTTTTGAACCCAAGGTTCTCTTTCATTACCATGTTTCTTAGCAATGAAATCTTCTTTAGTGTACTTTTTATTTTTAGCATGCTTTTCAGGTTCCTCTTCAACCTCTTCTTTATCAGAAGCATCATTCTTATCACTATCATTGTGATGACTTGCGCGTAGTTGATGAGGAAATCTTGATGTAGTGTTGTTTCTTCGCTCTTCAACAACGGCGCCAGCAATCAATCTTGATACCCCTGCAATGGAAAGTATATGCGGTTAGGTTGAGCCTCCAAGTGCAGAGTATGTAGTAGTGGTAATAGTGTTTTCCCCACGAGGGTGACTCGAGGGTTTAATGTCGAACTCTCGGGGAATCAGTAGTGGTAGATTTATCTTCATTATCCTTCTTTTTGGTTACCTGCAAAACAAAGTTAAATGTTTTGGTCCTCAACCTCACTGTGGTTGTCAAGCACAAGGTGTAGAATGATATCAAAATAAATATGCAATGATGGTGGATGAATATACTAGGATGATGATGGCAATGATATATGATATATATTTGGGTTTTTATGATGGATGCAAGATGGAAAAGTGTTTTTGTATTTTCGGATTTATAAATGGCAGAAAATGGCAAGGTGGTAAAAGTGGTTGGAAAGGTATTTCGTATGATTAAAAATGACCGGGGTTCATGGTTTCACTTATGCACTCTCTCTTTAAGTGGTGTGGCAGACAAGTGGACATAGAGTTGACATATGAGATTGCAAGCACAAAGTTTGATATCAAGTTGACAGTTATATGGGCAGCACGTCCTAACATAGAGACCTTTTGGTTATTAGTCTCACTTATACTCCACCAAGATGTGAACTAAATCATAACACCTCAGTAATTAAGACGACTCAGAGTATAGCAATAAGTTTCATGACATGAAGTTAAAATAAGAACATGTTGGATCTAGTCATAGAGAAGAGGCTTGATCACCCTCAACCCGGCAGCAAGGTATTTTTGTTTATCCCTAGTGAGGTAACAAAGTAAGGTAAACACCCAAGTAGATCGCGATATTTCAGTTGTCAGCTTACCGCACTCACCACTCCCCGTTACTCCAACTAATGCACACATCACCCCACACACGCTCTCATAAACATGCTCGATCAAAACAAGTAGACAAGAACGGGGTACATAATATGCATCTATACTCATAACTGAAACAAACATTTGCAATCTCAACATATATTAACTCACAAAAAGATCCACCGCATAGGTAATACAAATATGACCGTAATCATGTTCAGCAGCTCATACGGTACTCATTAGTGAAGCTGAAGAGAGAGAGAGATACATAAGTTACTTCCACAAACCCATAGTCCAGAGGTGGACTACTCCCTCTTCATGATGGAGACGGTGGAGATGTCGATGGAGATGAAGGAGACCACGCCGGCAGCGCCCCGCCAGAGCTTTCCCACTCCAATCTGCAGCTCCAGGTCTTCGTTTTCGTGTTTCTGTGATACGGCGGCGCTTGTTCGCGAAACGCCAGGGGACCTTTTTTATAGCGTTTTTAGGTCAAGACGAAGGCGGTGGAGAAAGGATCGACGGCTGCGGAGCCCGAGGCCCAAAAGAGGTGGGCCCACGCGGCCAGGTACAGGGGCGCGTGGGCACCCTCTTTTGGCCTTCTGGCCTTCGTTTGCTTGCTTCCTTCGCTCCGAGGTCTTCCTGCTTCCAAAATAATGATGCCTGTATTTTTCCATAATTTTTGGACGTCGTTTGGGTCCCTGAAACATAAAAGGAAAGAAATAGGGTTTTCTGCCTGCGCAGAGTTAATTCCATAAAAATAGGAAACAATTGATTTATTTCCTAAAATCATTAAATAACAGTAATATAACCCTTATATGATGTAATATGATTGGAATATGTGTGATATAGTGCAAAGTTCATGTATGCATTTTACATGCATCAACATCCCCAAGCTTAACCAATACTCGTCCTCGAGTATGAAGGTGATAAAACTAACATGGGCTTTGCAATATAGCACTAACAATGGATATCAAAGATGATTGCTACTGCTACATAGAGTCAAATGATTCATTCTTCAAAGGAGTAGCAATATGCAAAACAGTTTATGAAGTGATATCAAGTATTCAATGCAAGGATGTTCAATGATAGTTCACAAAGTGTAACATAACAGATAGTAATATGGACCACATGTATGCATAATGATAAGCATGAACATCCTACATGGTCATAGAGTGATGATGAAAATCTGAATATGTTTGGTGGACACTTTGGAAAGATGAATAAGTGAGTAGAGGTAAAGCATGCATAAGTTTCATCTAACCTCCAAACTCTCCTACTTAAGTTAATGATTGCAATGTGGTAATCCTTGGTGTCAAGCTCTCATTCCCCTATCATAGCATCTTGAATGATTAAAGTTTAATGTGAGAGCAAATATGAGTAGTGTGCTTGACAAAGTAAAGGTTGGATGTCTCATGCCCCTTGAATACAAGTACCTACACCATGAGTTACTCAACTTGGGAAAGCAAGTTCAAGTTATCTATCATTGTAAGTAATAATAGTATCATCAAGAGCGTCAACTGGGGTACCTCTTGTCCCAGGATATGGAACAAGCCCATATCAAAATGACAAGACAAACAAACAAGATGAACAACCTCAACACCCTTTTTATTTATCATTGGAATAGCTTTTTATTGTTAGGTGTGTCATAGATAGTTCACCATAGCATGTAAGTAAATTTCCACCATGAATGATGCATGGCTTAGATTAGCGGCCCAGGCGTCTCTCTAACCATTTATACAAACTCATTCAAACTAAATCATTTCCCCTCATTTCACCATGATAGGCATCCATAGACAAAAGCACATTATATCAACTAAATGGAGCAAGTTGAAAGCTTTGCATGTGACAGCACATATGGGCTAACTCCCAACCTCGGACATTTATCAAGCCACTAGCATCATAATCTTAATCACAATGGGTCATGTTTTTTTTATAGCAATGATAGTAAAATGTGCATCAAGTTCATGAGAGCTATATAACCAACTTTTCCCATGGCAATCAATAACATAATCATTTTCATTCAGAGGTATAGATAACACAAATATCATGATGAACATACTCGGAATAGCATATAGCTAGTAGGTAGATATGGTGGACTCACTGGAATAACTTTGGTTGAAGGTGTTGGAAACAAGTTTTAACTTGTTGGAATGTTTGGGCTAGCAAGAGGGAGAAAGTTGACCATCTAGATGCATGCATGAGTGTCCATAGAACCAACTTATCATGTTAAACAAAGTGAAATAACTTTCAGCATCAAAACATGAATAAGTGATAACTCTTGATAAAGCATTTACATATTATTACTCATTAACAAGCTCATGAATCATGCAACTATATGTATCAATAAGAATCAACTCAAACATCCCTTTTCCCAATATCATAATAGCATCCAACATATTTCAATCCAAATTTCCAGAAACTTTCCCATATACATTTATTATGTGGTGGTCTCACAAGACTCAACAAACAAACAAAAAGACGCTCCAAATTTGTGCGATAAAGTGTTTCGATCGAAAAACAGAAGTTAGACGTGTGCAAACCGAGAGTGTGTAGGTCCAGTGGGGCTGTCTTCACATCCCCAAGCTTATGGTCTTCACCATCCTTGGATAACTCTTGGTGCATCCCTCCAATCCCTGTGAAAAAACTTCAAAACACCGTTTCTCCCATTTCTTTTCTATGGGGTGTTGTATGCCTACTCATAAACTCATTTGAATCAAAAAGATTCAAGATAGAAGTTCAAAACATGCATAAAACAAAATGGGTCAGAATCCACTACAAGAAATATGCTAACTGGTGACCCTCCATATTGGTCACTTAATGGTCACGTATTGTCGTTTGTGACCTTTTTGTGACCAAAAACAGTTGGTCAAAAGCTGGCTGTCACAAACGGCCGTTCATGACCTTTTAAGTGTAATGGTCATACAGGTTTACGACTAAAATAAAAGGTCATAGATGTTATGACCAATTGTTTTGGTCACTGAGGATCTGGGCTATCCACGTCAGATCCAACGTGGCACGGTTGACGTGGCAAAATTGTGACCAATTGAAATGGTCATATAGCAGAATCAGCCCGGTCCACAACAGCCAACAATATGGGCCAAGCCCAATAATTCGGCCCATTAACTATATATTTCCTGTTAATTCTTGACAGCTAATTGGGCCAAGCCCAATAATTCGGCCTTTCATTTTCTGGGCCATAGCTTTTTATAATATATTGATTTTCTTATTCGGCCATTTTACTTTGGTGCTGGTCCCACTTGTCAGGAAGGTATCTTAATAGGCCCTACATGTCAGAATTTTTGGAATTTAACAGATTACTTTCAATATTAATTTGGTGCTGGGTTCACACGTTTCCAAACCACATTCATAATAAAAAATCACAGCTCGTACAGGAAATACCAATCAGAACAAAGAAAGCCGATGAAAATGTTCAAATAACACACAAACTCAGTTTATTACAATATCACCCACAATCACAATACAAATCATACACCACACAATATCTACAAATTATAGCCAAGCTCACAGCTATTTAAGCTAGCTACTATTTGATGCCCTGGAACTTTACGCTTCCTCTAACTTCTTCAGCTCGTAGGTCTTGTATAAGAGATAATATCCTGGAAATTCCACCTTTGGTTATGTTCATAAAGTCTCGATGAAAGCAAATATCTGGCAAGCAACAGAACAAAGAAATTACTAAATGAAGAGAAATCATAAAGCATGAACAGTCAAAGAATAAACTAACAGAGATTTAACAAGGTAAACACCAGATGTATAAGATGCAATTGCTGATAACTTCAAACTTACTATCCCTAGTAGAGTGGAAGTAATATTTATACAGTTGAAGATCAGAGTAGATAATAACATCACAGGCAGCAACAGTATCCGCAATATCCAAGTTAGATAAACCACCACATGAACATACAAATATGCACCACAGCCAAGAACTGAACCCACAAGTTTAACTCACCAAGTTACTAAACATTGTGTCCATGTAATATAGGCGAGGAAGAGAATGGGGCAGACCGGGTTTTTTTGCAGTGGACAGAACGAAGACTTCGCTCCTCTTCCTCAGTGGACAGATCAAAGATTTCACTTCCTCTTCCTCCTGCACCATTAGCAGCACCATCTCCAACACATTAGGACCCTCGACCTGCAAAACAGAACATCCATTCAGATAGAGTTAACATTTCAGATCAACTGATCCATTGACATAAGGCAATAAACAATGCCAATGTATAAACGAAAATAAAATAAATAAACTTGAAGGTAATAGCCTGTGCACCATCCACATTCGCAAGAGACCATGGCACAGTCCCGGCCAATCCAATCAATTGATATGTAAGAAAGCATGTACTTGATAAGATCTCATGCTTGCACAAAGTTGCAACAGACCTTTTTAACTTAATAATAATGGTTATAAATGCATGAATGAGAAGCATAAGCTTAACAGAAACATTTCTAGTACACTTATAGTACACAGGAGCATGAATGAGAAGCAATACATAGCAGAAACACCTCAAAACGTTGCAGCTGTTGCACTCTACACAGTAAGTCGATTCTGTGTTGAGCATGGAAATCATCTGCTCATCCTCAGATTTTCTTCAACCTAAATTATAATTAGGATGCTAACAGACCTTGAGCAGGAAGGAAGGCTACTGATTTATTTCTGCAAGCTACTTATTTTATTTTATTAAAAAGAGATGATGATGATGTAGAAAAACAAATAGCATGTACTACTCAAGTAAGGCGTGAACTATTAGCACTGGGCCATGTTTGTGAAAGATATAAACAATAGCATCGAGTAATCAACCCTAGGGCAGGGGGACTAGAGCTCCAAGAGAGGGACGGAAGGCTACCTCTGACCTGAGGCGAGCCATGGCGGAGGCTTGAGCTTACAGCGGACGAAACCCTATGGGTAGATGCAGTGCCTTGCATCTCTTTCCTTGTCGAAGAGGCAAGAGGACTGGAGCTCCTTCGGGCCTGCGAGAGCACGAGCGAGGTGGGGGTCAGTAAGTAGCATGGATCTGGAGAAGAAGCAAGCAGGCGTAGGGAGTCCATTTCCATCTCCGTCCTTGTTGAAGAAGACTGCTGCGGCGCTGGATCTGCAGCTGGTGGTCGAAGCCGGCACGTAGAGGCCCGCTGGTGCGCCGTTGCCTCGCAGAGCCAATTGTTGGAGCTGCAGGTCCGCCATCCCGAATTGGTGCCGCGCGACGGAATCGCATAGTGCCGCAGCCGCCTCGTCGCCGGGCCCTGCCCGTGCCACGGCTTCCACGGGCAGGTCCCGTTTACGGAGCGTGAGGCGCGCGGGGCCGGCCGTCAGCGCGTCCCCCACAGCCGCCGCAGAGCGGGCATGCTGGCTAGGGGATGGCGCCTCTTTGTCCAGGTGAGGCTGATGCGGGCGTGGTCCGGAGTTGGGGAGGAGGTGGTGGCGGTGAAGGGGATCTGAGGTGGTGGAGGTCACGGTGATGGATCTGGATCGAGGCGAGTGGCGGCGCAGAGAGAAGACAGAGATTGAGAGAGAGATCCCTGGGGGAGCGAGGCGGCAGGTGGGGTGGCTGGCGGCGGCGGCGTGGTCTTGGTAGGCGCTAGGGTTTCGGGAAGGCGAGAGAGGAAGGGGATGGAGGCGATGACGGGGGTGGCGGCTAGGGTTCAGGAGGCACTGGGGAGGAGAGTGGGGTTTTATGTGGTTCTCTCACCAAATTACGCCATTGCCCCTGGTTGTGTGGTGCGTGCTCAAAACCGTGAGGGTACTCGAGTCATTTCAGGACAAAAAATAAGGTAGGCGCGGGAGACCCACCGTTGGATGGATGCGTGATGAACGGCTCAGATAAGATCAAGGGGTAATCCGCGTGGCTGTGGTTCTTGGCATCTCATTGGCCGAGACTTTGACTCGATTTTTAAAAAACCATACAAAATTCAAAAAAAATCAAAATAACAGAAAACCTAGTTACCTAAAAAAAATATAAAATTACAATACATAAGTTTTATTGAAAACGTGTTCCCATAAACTTGCTATCATGAACACACATTCATAGGTTTCAGGACTAACAAGCATTATTTTGGTCACATTTATGACATAGTTTGTCGAAATGTGCCAGAATTTGGCACATGTGTGCATTGTGGCATGGCAAACAGTGTTGCCGACCAGCGATTTCGACATGTTTCACAAAAAAATCCATTTTTCATTTTAAAGTGCTAATAGCCCGACTTTTTGTGAAGCGGCTACCGAGAGTATCGTCCAAAATGGAACCGATACAAATTATTCACATAGTAGATATCATTTTATGTACAACCACCAAAAAGTATCCATTTCTGAGTTTTCTACCATTTTCCGGTCAATTAAACGGTTTCCTGCCGATTCAGTTGGAAATGGCTAAAATTTGAACTACAAGTGCTATATATCTTGCCCGTTATTTTTTAGGAATTTCATTTGCAGGTTCACAACTAGTCATTAAATCAGAGATACACAAAAATATTTGCATGATTCAATCAATACACACGAACGGTCATGACCGACACTTCGACTAGATTTTCAAACAAGCATACAAAATTCAAAAAAAAACAAAATAACGGAAAACCTTCACGTAGCGTCATGATATGTGACCTAGTTAGCATAAAAAAATATAAACTTGCAATACATAAGTTTTATGAAAACGTGTTTCCATAAACTTGCTATCATGAACAAACATTCATAGCTTTCAGGACTAACCAGCAGTATTTTGGCCACATTCATGACATAGTTTGTCGAAATGTGCCAGAATTTGGCACATGTGTGCATTGTGGCATGGCAAACAATGTTGCCGACCAGCGATTTCGACATGTTTCACAAAAAAATCCATTTTTCATTTTAAAGTGCTAATAGCCTGACTTTTTGTGAAGCGGCTACCGAGAGTATCGTCCAAAATGGAACCGATACAAATTATTCACATAGTAGATATCATTTTATGTACAACCACCAAAAAGTATATCTTGCCCGTTATTTTTTAGGAATTTCATTTGCAGGTTCACAACTAGTCATTTCATCAGAGATACACAAAAATATTTGCATGATTCAATCAATACACACGAACGGTCATGACCGACACTTCGAGTCCCGTGCGCGTCTTTTTTGCGAATTATTCCGCAGGCGGGTGAGTGCGTGACTCGCATGGCAGGTAGGTTGTTCTTGGTCCCAGCTGTCAGTAGCGGCCACATGTCAGGTAGTGGTGCGTTAGATCCCATCTTTCAGGGGCGGGTGGGACCCACATGTCAGGTGGGGGTGGGTGGGACACACATGTCAGGTGGGGTGGGTCCCATCTTTTAGGGGCGGGTGGGACCCACATGTCAGGTGGGGGTGGGTGGGACACACATGTCAGGTGGGGTGGGGGGGACACTGCTGTCAGCAGCGGGTGGGACCCACATGTCAGGTGGGGTTGGTGGGTGGGACCCACCTGTCTGGTGGGACCCACCTGTCAGGTGGTGGTGGGTGGGACACACCTGTCAGCAGCGAGTGGGACCCACATGTCAGGTGGGGTGGGTGGGACACACATGTCAGGTGGGGTGGGTGGGATACACTGTCAGCAGCGGGTGGGACCCACATGTCAGGTGGGGTTGGTGGGTGGGACCCACCTGTCAGGTGGGGTAGGTGGGTGGGACCCACCTGTCTGGTGGTGGTGAGGAGTGACACATAAGCAAAACTGCCAACTAAGCACTGACACGTAAGCAAAACTGCCAACTAAGCACTGACACGTAGGCAAAAGAGCTGAGTTGGCAATCCACTAATATGAATGACCATTTAAATTGGTCACAGGCGGCTAAAGAAAAGGCAATACGTTAGAGCTTTTTAGATTATGACCAATTCATCTAACCAGGTTATGACCATTCAGACAAGAAAAGTCACCATTTTTTCAGTTTTAGACCCTCCAAAGTTGTGTATGACCAAATGGCTTCAATTGGTCATAGATCTATGACCAATTTTCCCTGGTCACTATAGAAAAGTCACTAGTTGACACATTTCTTGTAGTGATCTGTCTAGAAAAACAGCAGCAGCAAAACGTATTTTTCTACCCTACTGAACTTTGTCGAAAAATTCCGAAAACATTCATGCATACAGAGGATGAAAAGTTGCAACTACAGTTCAAATATGAGCTCATTCGGAGTTACAGAATAAGAACTAAAAATCATACCATGCACAGATTCGTGCAGGAATAAAATCTCCGAACTCAAATAGCAACTTTTCAAGGCCAACATGGGTAAAACTTGGCACTTTATTAAAAACTCCAGAACTAAACTTGACACAAGATCTCTTGTTACATCAAGAGGACACAAAGAAAAATCACACACAAAAATAACCGGGTTGCCTCCCGCAAAGCGCTTTCTTTATAGCCATATAGCTAGGCTTCGTACTTGTTGTTTATCGAAGATGAAGCTCATGAGGGAGCTTGAATGATGTGCCCCTCTTCCTTGGGAAGTGTTCCATGCACTTCTTGTGTGGGAACTGAAACTTCACATTCCCTTCCTTTGAGTCAATGATAGCACCTGTGGTACGAAGAAAAGGTCTTCCAAGAATAATAGGAGTAGAGGTTTTATTCCCCATATCCATGATTAGAAAATCCACAGGCACAAAAGTCATATGTAGCTCTACCATAACATCACTTACTTTCCCTAAAGCATGTTTAATGGAATCATCAGCAAGTGCAAGTTCAATAGAGTATTTTTCAATATTTTTCAACTCAAGTATTTCATATAGTTCCTTAGACAATATAGAGACACTAGATCCTAGATCAAGTATGGCATGGTGTGTCTCTTTTCCAATAGTTACTAGCACCTTGGGGATACATATATCCCCAAGCTTAGGTGATATCATGGCCTCTTGGTTGTACCTAGCAATTTTCTCTTTCAAGACATGATTAGCAATATAGGAACCAAAGCCAGCTTGATTAGTGTTGATAGAAGGATCACTTGCAAACTTTTGTAGGATAGATATCAATTCATGCAAGCTACAATTTTCTAAATCAAGCAAAGGATCCTTAACTTCACTAAGCATTTTAACTTCTTCAACCTCTCTTTCTTTCATTACCCCAATAGATTCTTTAGCAACTCTCTCTTGCTCATGAATGTGATCCCAAGACTTATTGATAACTTCTTGGCAATACTTAATTGTTTCCTCATGTTTTTGGGCTGTAATGATACCCTTTAATGATGAGACTTCCTTAGCAAGCTGATCTACTCTCTCAAACAAAGCATCTTATTTTTCAAACTTAGAGATGAACTCCTTATTGAGCTCCTTTTGAGTAGATATAAAAGATCTAATGGTATTTTCCAAATCACTAGAAACACTACCACTAGAAGCATATTTTTTGGCACTATGGGGGTTTATTATAAGAGTTATAATTGTTGTTCCCATACCCATTGTTACCATAGTTCCTAATGAAGTTGACATCAATGTTTTCAGGATTAGTACCAACTAGTTCTTGCAAAGGCATATTTTCAACATTAGGTTTATTAAGTAAAGCAAGAATAGTATCCATCTTAGATGACAAATCATTAGTTTCCTCAATTGAGTTCACTTTCTTAGAAGGATTCGGTGCCCTATCAGAATGCCATTGACTATAGTTTTGCAAAATGCTTTCCAATATATCCTTAGCCTCTACTATAGTCTTACTCATAAAAGCACCTCCAGCAGCAGAATCAAGTATGTTTCTAGACATGTAGTTTAAACCATTGTAGAAAGAGTGTAATATGGTCCATTCATTAACCCCATGCGAAGGACAAGTTCTAAGCATAAGCTTTATCCTATCCCAAGCCATAGCAACATGTTCATTTTCATTTTGCCTAAAAGAAAGGATGTTGTTTCTATTTTGCAAAATTTTAACAGGAGGATAATATTTCTTAATGAAAGCTTCTTTCAAATCACTCCAAGTATTGATGCTATCAGTAGGTAATGAATGCAGCCACTCTTTAGCTTTTCCTCTAAGTGAGAAAGGAAAAAGCTTCTGTTTCAGAATATCACTTTCTACATTCTTAAACTTTTGCATGTCACATATTTCAACAAAATCATGAAGATGCATTGAGGCATCCTCCATAGCACTACCACCAAATTGTTCCCTAGTTATCAAGTTAAGCAAACTAGGACTCACTTCATAACTATCAGCTTTAATCTCAGGTGTGGCAATCGGCCTAGCAATGAATTGATCATTAGGAGTGTTTGTGTAGTCACACAATTTAGTTCTTTCTCCCATTTTAGCAAGTTTTTATGTGTTTTTGATTTTTATGATGCAAAACTGAAAATAAATATGACTCACAATTGCAAACCGAATTACAAATGCAAGACACAATGCAATGACAATGACAAAACAGATGAATTTGCTTTGAAGGTAAAGATGGATAAGATAATGCTCACGTAGGTGCAACCTCCCCAAGCTTAGGTGTTAGCACAAGTTGGTGATGAAGTTGACTTTGTTGTGATATCCTCGAATCAATCCGGCTCCAGAAAACAGCTGTTGATGTGGAGTCAGAGTCTTCGGGCTGCACCGTTGGATAAATCTCTCAGCTATGATTCCTCGACAACGGCGCCAGAAAACACCTTGATGACTTGCGCGTAGTTGATGAGCAAATCTTGATGTAGTGTTGTTTCTTTGCTCTTCAACAACGGCGCCAGCAATCAATCTTGATACCCTGCAATGGAAAGTATATGGGGTTAGGTTGAGCCTCTAAGTGCAGAGTATGTAGTAGTGGTATTAGTGTTTTCCCCCTGAGGGTGACTCGAGGGTTTAATATCGAACTCTCGGGGAATCAGTAGTGATAGATTTATCTTCTTTATCCTTGTTTTTGGTTACCTGCAAAACAAAGTTAAATGTTTTGGTTCTCTATCTCACATGTGGTTGTCAAGCACAAGGTGCAGAATGATATCAAAATAAATATGCAATGATGGTGGATGAATATACTAGGATGATGATGGCAATGATATATGATATATTTTTGGGTTTTTATGATGGATGCAAGATGGAAAAGTGTTTTTGTATTTTCGGATTTATAAATGGCAGAAAATGGCAAGGTGGTAAAAGTGGTTGGAACGGTGTTTCTTATGATTAAAAATGGACCGGGTTCATGGTTTCACTTATGCACTCTCTCTTTAAGTGGTGTGGCAGACAAGTGGACATAGAGTTGACATATGAGATTGCAAGCACAAAGTTTGATATCAAGTTGACAGTTATATGGGCATCACGTCCTAACATAGAGACCTTTTGATTATTAGTCTCACTTATACTCCACCAAGATGCGAACTAAATCATAACACCTCAGTAATTAAGATGACTCAGAGTATAGCAATAAGTATCATGACATGAAGTTAAAATAAGAACATGCTGTATCTAGTCATAGAGAAGAGGCTTGATCACCCTCAACCCCGGCAGCAAGGTATTTTTGTTTATCCCTAGTGAGGTAACAAAGTAAGATAAACACCCAAGTGGATCGCGATATTTCAGTTGTCAGCTTACCGCACTCACCACTCCCCGTTACTCCAACTAATGCACACATCACCCACACACGCTCTCATAAACATGCTCGATGAAAACAAGTAGACAAGAACGGGGTACATAATATGCATCTATACTCATAACTGAAACAAACATTTGCAATGTCAACATATATTAACTCACAAAAAGATCCACCACATAGGTAATACAAATATGACTGTAATCATGTTCAGCAGCTCATACGGTACTCATTAGTGAAGCTGAAGAGAGAGGAGAGATACATAAGTTACTTCCACAAACCCATAGTCCAGAGGTGGACTACTCCCTCTTCATGGTGGAGACGGTGGAGATGTCGATGGAGATGAAGGAGACCGCGCCGGCAGCGCCCCGCCGGAGTTTTCCCCCTCCAATCTGCAGCTCCAGGTCTTCGTTTTCGTGTTTCTGTGATACGGCGGCGCTTTGTTCGCGAAACGCCAGGGGACCTTTTTTATAGCGTTTTTAGGTCAAGACGAAGGCGGTGGAGAAAGGATCGACGGCTGTGGAGCCCCGAGGCCCAAAAGAGGTGGGCCCACGCGGCCAGGTACAGGGGCCGCGTGGGGCACCCTCTTTTGGCCTTCTGGCCTCCGTTTGCTTGCTTCCTTTGCTCCGAGGTCTTCCTCCTTCCAAAATAATGATGCTTGTATTTTTCCATAATTTTTGGACGTCGTTTGGGTCCCTGAAACATAAAAGGAAAGAAATAGGGTTTTCTGCCTGCGCAGAGTTAATTCCATAAAAATAGGAAACAATTGATTTATTTCCTAAAATCATTAAATAACAGTAATATAACCCTTATATGATGTATATATGATTGGAATATATGTGATATAGTGCAAAGTTCATGTATGCATTTTACATGCATCACATTGCCATGCTCATTACCACTTTCAGTTTCAGCATCAGAAATAGATATACTATTAGGATCATTAGCAGGTTCAGAAGATTCTACAACAGTTTTATGTTTCTTCTTCTTTTTCTTAGAAGGAGCACTAGTTTCTTTAGTTCGTTGAGAATCTTGTTCAACACTTTTGGGATGCCCCTCAGGATATAAAGGATCCTGAGTAGAAACACCACCTCTAGTTGTTACGTCATAAGCATGTTTCTCTTTTTCTTTAGAAGTATTAACTAACATGTCATTTTGCACTTTAGTGAGTTGATCAATTTGAGTTTGAACCATATGAAAATGTTTAACAAACATCTTAACATCATTGGAGGTTCTCCCAACAATATCATGCAATTTACTAATAGCTTGAGAATTTTCCATTAAGCGGTTCTCCACTCTCATATTAAAGTTTTCTTGCTTAACAACATAATTATCAAATTCATCTAAGCATTGATCAGGAGGTTTTGAGTAAGGAATATCTCCCTCATTAAAGCGTTGAAGAGAGTGTACCTCAATTGTAGATGAATGGGGAATTGGCTTACATAAATCATCTATGGGTGGTAGATTCTTCACATCTTCAGATTTAATACCCTTCTCTTTAAGAGATTTCTTGGCTTCCCTCATCTCTTCATCATTTAATTCAATCATGCCCCTCTTCTTCAATATTGGTGTTGGAGTCGGTTCAGGTGTAGTCCAATCATCATGATTTTGGCTTATTCTAGCCATTAATTCTCCAGCTTCGTCTGGAGTTCTTTTCCTGAAAACACAACCAGCACAACTATCCAGGTATGCCCTAGATTCAATGGTTAGTCCACTATAAAATATATCAAGAAGGTCATGCTTTTCCAAATCATGTCCAGGCCGAGCCCTAATAAGAGAGCAAAATCTTGCCCAAGCTTCAGGCAATTTCTCTCCATCTTCCTGATCAAAATTATAAATTTTCTACAAAGCAACATGCTGAGCACTAGCAGGAAAATATTTCTGAAAGAAAACATTAAGCAAACCAGTAGGACTATCAATAGAATCAGGAGGCAAATTATTATACCAAGTTTTAGCGTCATCCTTTAATGAGAAAGGAAAAAATTTAGCAACAAAGTAACTACGCTTCTTGATATCATCAGAAAACAAGCTACTCAAAGTAGAGAGCTCATTCATGTGCTCTACAACACTTTCTTTTTCAGTACCTCGAAAAGGTGTTTTCTCAACAATAGATATATGAGATAAATCAAGAGAGAAATCATAATCCTTATCCTTAATGTTTATGGGAGATGTGGCAAACTTAGGATCAGGAGACAGTTTATATCTAACAGCATGTTGTGCAAGAAGACTTTTCATACCGCTTGCACTAGTAGTAGCATGACATTTATCAATAAAGTCATCATCAAGTTCCACATAAGTATCATCAAGATCATCACTAGAGTGTTCTACAGACTCAGGTGAACCAATAGGTGTAAAAAGATTTTCATTAGGTGTTTCATTATTTTCAAGTTGTTTAGACTTAGCAATAGCAGCATCTAAAAGAGGACCTAATGGAATACTCTCATCAAGCACAGTTGAAGCATCATCAAAAATTTCAGAAGTAATTTCAGATTTAGCAGAAGTACCAACACGTGAAGCTTGTGGTGGTGTAACAAGTTGACTCATCACAGATGATGAATCAAGAGCAGCGGCGGTACTAAGAGTCGTACCTTTCCTTGTAGTGGATGGCAATACACGGACTCTCTCAATAGGAGCCTTGCCCATGATGGAGTAGTTGCATCGAACAATATCAATATCAGGTGAGCTTATAAATAAAGCTATGCTCCTCGGCAACGGCGCCAGAAAATAGTCTTGATGACCCACAAGTATAGGGGATCGCAACAGTCTTCGAGGGAAGTAAAACCCAAATTTATTGATTCGACACAAGGGGAGCCAAATAATATTTATCAATTCAGCTGCACCTGGAAATAGATTTGCTCGACACAGATTATCAGTAGCAACAGTTTAATAGCAGTAGCAGTAGTGAAATAATAGCAGCAGTAAAGTAAAAACAGCAGTGATGATTATAGTAGACAGCAGGATTAAAATACTGTAGGCATAGGGATCGATGAACGGGCGCTGCATGGATAAGATAATTCGTGTAATAATCAAGACAAGGCATTTGCAGATAAATAATAAAACAGTATCCAAGTACTAAGTAACCATAGGCATGTGTTCCGTATATAGTCGTACGTGCTCGCAATGAGAAACTTGCACAACATCTTTTGTCCTACCAGCCCATTGCAGCGGGGCCTCTAGGGAAACTACTGGTAATTAAGGTACTGCATTTAATAGAGTACCGGAGCAAAGCATTAACACTCCGTGAACACATGTGATCCTCACATCAAAGCCATCCCCTCTGGTTGTCCCAATTTCTGTCACTTTGGGGCCTCGGGTTCCGGACAACAATATGTGTAAACAACTTGCAGGTAAGATCTTAAAACAATGAATATCATCATGAATCAATAACATGTTCAGATCTAAAATCATGGCACTCGGGCCCTAGTGACAAGCATTAAGCATAACAAGTTGCAACAATGTCATAAAGTACTAACAACGGATACTAGGCACCATGCCCTAACAATCTTATAGCTATTACATGAACGATCTCATCCAATCCCTACCATCCCCTTCAACCTACAACGGGAATTACTCATACATGGATGGGGGAATCATGGATGGTTGATGGAGAGGCGTCGGTGATGATGATGGCGATGATCTCCTCTAATTCCCCATCCCGGCGAAGTGCCAGAACGGAGTTTCTGGTCCCGAAATAGGGTTTTCAGTGGCGGCGGCGTTCTGGAGGCTTTCTTGAATAATGGACGAACCTCCTGGCGTTTTTAGGTCGAGGGGATTAAGTACTCCCGAGGGGGGCTTGGGGACGTGGCCAAGTCGTCCTCGCCATAGGGTGGCGCGACCCAGGGCCCACCGCGCCGCCATGTGGGGAGGGCGGCTCGCTGCCCCCCTCCGTCTCCTCTTCTGGCTCCGTGGGTTTCTTGGTAAAATATGGCCTTTGCGATTATTTCCACGGATTTTCTCGAAAGTTGATTTTATGCACAAAAATAAGACACCAGGGCAATTCTGCTGAAAATAATGTTAGTCCGTGTTAGTTGTATTCAAAACACACAAATTAGAGGAAAAACAACAGCAAAAGTGTTCGGGAAAGTAGATACGTTTTGGACGTATCAACTCCCCCCAAGCTTAGCTTATTGCTTGTCCTCAAGCAATTCAGTTAACAATGAGTGCGATAAAAGAACTTTCACGAACACATTTGCTTCATATGATGTAAATATTCTCACTATATGGACAAGTGCTTAGGCAATTCATGATAAGATACATGCAAATAATGCCACCTAATAGTTATGTCAATCATGAAAAGATACCAACACACTAATAATAAGCAACATGAAACATATCTATCAGCAGGATTGCAATGCTCATAAAAAGATATGATAAGGTGGTATCTCGCTTGCCCGTATTTGTACAGCAAAACATAAATGCCCAGGCACCTCTGAAGTTCAAGGGAAGACTAGAAGTAAATATTATCAAAGATAAAAGCATCAAAGTTATATCACAGTTAACCGTATTCTGGGACAAGCACATTACACTAAGAATGACAGTTATGCTCTCGAGAAGGTGCTCAAAGAAATGATGGTGACTCCCCCATGCGTGGTTGCTGTGAGGAAGAAAAGAGTGTTGAATATATAAGCAATTTAGCATATGATTTAATCCTCGAAAACAGTAAACAAATCATGACTAGAATAATAGGAATTAAACTAATCATGTGATCTACTTAAACAGTAGACAAACATATCGATTCTAGAGCAACTACAACTAGCAGAAACTCTAGCAACATATCAAACATGAAGATCAAGAAGACATACGGTGCGGCAGCAGCAGCGGCTCCGTTGACGTCGCCCATGTCGTCGATGAAGAGACTGCAGATGTCGGGGAAGAAGTCGTCGTTGGGGAAGAACTCGATGCCAGTAGTCGCGCGAGTGCGCTCCCCAAAAACCTGATCGCCCCTCTCCCGTACAGGATCACAAGAGGCGGGGTTCCGGAGGCCTACTGTCCCTTCAACCGGTGCACGCCGGAAGACGGGATGGAGAAGACTTGGAAGACGGTGGCGCAAGGTTCTGGAACGGCGGTGGTGCGAGACCATGTGTTTCGCGTAGTGGTGGAAGTCGCCAAGACGGTGCGTAATAGTGCGGTTCGGGCAGGGCTTTCAATCCCACAATCAAGTCAAGTAACTGCCCCACGATTAAGGAATCGGAAACGGCAATGTAATTAACGCGTCCGTTAATTATTAGTTAATGACTCATTAACCCGGACTGCAAAAATATAGACATCGGCTCGGCTCATTCCCGCAACCCGCGGCGCGTCGTGACGTGACGTGACGTGACGTGTTGTGTCGTGACGAGGCGAGGCGTGGCGAGGCGAGCGAGGAGGAGGAGCGCGCGTGTGGAGCACCTCCTTTCTCTTCACAGCCAACAATACATGCTAGTAGTGAAACGGCCCACTATATAAAGTGGTGCAGCTCACTCCCAACTAGCAATGTGGGACAAAACGTTTCTCCCCAAACCAGCCATTTAAAATGGGCCATTTGATTTTCGGATTTTAGTTGGGCCGTGGGTAAAAGCCCACAAAATCCAGCAATCCCCCACAAAATTTCATTGGCACATCAAACCACTTTGTTCCAAAACATTGTTTTATATACCGGTGTAGTGGAGACTGTTAAGTTGAACACCACTTAGAACTTATGTTACGTTAGACCGCAACTTGAATAGTGGACTAGGCCTTGAACTACAAGTTTGCTGCAAATCTAGTTTCACACAAATCCTTGACCGATACTGTGCTACCGCTAGGCTTCCCCGCGGTTGGAGCTTATACGTCATACTCCGAGACCTTTCATGAGTTTATTAAAGAGCACCCGACTCTCACAGACTGCGACGTTTAACAGTCAGACTCATATAGGTGTATCCTCAAGAGATGCTCTGCAGGACAACATCTCCGCTTATGAAAGTAAGCCACTTGGAATACATTAAGATAAATATCAACCTGCCATGCAGATTAGGAGAGTACTGCATCTTTACGGAGTGGGATGGTAAAGTATAAGGATACTCTCCTCTCAGCTGTCCAACAGCTTGTCACCCACTTCTACTTCACGGGATCTCCGATCACATAGAGTGGTTTACAACTGTGGACAACTCATACCGTGGGTCTCAAACCCATCTCCCTCGATGCACTATCTATCACATTACGTGATAAACCCTTTGTGAAGGGATCTGCCAAATTCTTAGACGTTCGGATATAATCCAATGCAATGACTCCGGAGTTCTTTAATTTTCGGACAGATTTCAATCTCCTCTTCACATGCCTTGATGACTTCATATTATCCTTAGAACTTTTAATCTTGTGAATCACAGTTTGATTATCACAGTTCATAAGGATAGCTGATGACCCACAAGTATAGGCGATCGCAACAGTCTTCGAGGGAAGTAAAACCCAAATTTATTGATTCGACACAAGGGGAGTCAAAGAATATTTATAAGCCTTAACAGCGGAGTTGTCAATTCAGCTGCACCTGGAAATAGATTTGCTCGACACAGATTATCAGTAGCAACAAAGTAAAAAACAGCAGTGACGATTATAGTAGACAGCAGGATTAAAATATTGTAGGCATAGGGATGGATGAACGGGCGCTGCATGGATAAGATAATTCATGTAATAATCAAGACAAGGCATTTGCAGATAAATAATAAAACAATATCCAAGTACTAAGTAACCATAGGCATGTGTTCCGTATATAGTCGTACGTGCTCGCAATGAGAAAGTTGCACAACATCTTTTGTCCTACCAGCCCGTTGCAGCGGGGCCTCTAGGGAAACTACTGGTAATTAAGGTACTCCTTTTAATAGAGTAATGGAGCAAAGCATTAACACTCCTGAACACATGTAATCCTCACATCACAGCCATCCCCTCTGGTTGTCCCAATTTCTGTCACTTTGGGGCATCGGGTTCCGGACAACAATATGTGTAAACAACTTGCAGGTAAGATCTTAAAACAATGAATATTATCATGAATCAATAACATGTTCAGATCTGAAATCATGGCACTCGGGCCCTAGTGACAAGCATTAAGCATAACAAGTTGCAACAATGTCATAAAGTACTAACAACGGATACTAGGCACCATGCCCTAACAATCTTATAGCTATTACATGAACGATCTCATCCAATCCCTTCCATCCCCTTCAGCCTACAGCGGGAATTACTCACACATGGATAGGGGAATCATGGATGGTTGATGGAGAGGCGTCGGTGATGATGATGACGATGATCTCCTCCAATTCCCCGTCCCAACGAAGTGCCAGAACAGAGTTTCTGGTCCCGAAATAGGGTTTTCGGTGGCGGCGGCGTTCTGGAGGCTTTCTGGAATAATGGACGAACCTCTTGGCGTTTTTAGGTCGAGGGGATTAAGTACTCCCGAGGGAGGCTCGGGGACGTGGTCGAGTCGGCCTCCCCATAGGGTGGCGCGGCCCAGGGCCCACTGCGCCGCCATGTGGGGAGGGCGGCTCACTGCCCCCCTCCGTCTCCTCTTCTGGCTCCGTGGGTTTCTTGGTAAAATATGGGCTTTGCGATTATTTCCACGGATTTTCTCTAAAGTTGATTTTCTGCACAAAAATAAGACACCAGAGCTGAAAACAGCGTTAGTCCGTGCTAGTTGTATTCAAAACACACAAATTAGAGGCAAAAAAACAGCAAAAGTGTTCGGGAAAGTAGATACGTTTTGGACGTATCAATAGCGGGTATTGGTTTTTCAACCACAGGTAAGTCCATCAAAAGCTCCGAAGCCACTCTGCTTCAACAGTGGCTGTGTCTAATGCTGTGAGTTCTGCTTCCATAGTTGACCTCGTTAAGATGGTCTGCTTGCAAGACTTCCAGGAAACAGCTCCACCACCGAGTGTAAACACATAACCACTCGTGGCCTTAATCTCATCAGCATCAGATATCCAATTGAATCACTATAACCCTCCAGTACCCTCGGATACCCACAGTAGTGAATTCCATAGCTCGCAGTGCCTTTTAAATAACGCATAACTCTCTCGAGCGCATGCCAATGATCATCTCCCGGATTAGAAACAAACCGGCTCAACTTGCTACAGCAAAAGAGATGTCAGGCCTCGTGGCACAAGCCAAATACATAAGCGAGCCAATAATCTGAGAATATCTCAGTTGATCTCTAGCAGTCTGTTGATTCTTTCGAAGCAACACACTAGGATCATATGGTGTCGGAGAGGGTTTACAGTCGTCATACCCGAAACGACTTAAGTACCTTTTCCACATAGTGAGACTGAAGCAGTGTAATCCCACCATCACCATCTCGCAGCAGCTTGATGTTCAAGATAACATCAGCTACTCCTAGATCCTTCATCTCAAACAACGAGATAAGAAATCCTTAACCTCCTTGATTAAATCAAGATTGGTTCCAAAGATCAGTATGTCATCGACATACAGACAGAGAATAACTCCCTCGCCCCCACCATAGCGATAGTACACACATTTGTCAGATTCGTTTACAATGAAACCTGCAGCAGTTAAAGTTCTTTCAAACTTTTCGTGCCATTGCTTAGGAGCTTGCTTAGGCCATATAAAGACTTCAACAACTTGCACACCTTTGCTTCCTGACCAGGTACTACAAAACCATCGGCTGATCCATGTAAATTTCCTCGTCTAACTCTCCATTTAGGAAAGCTGTCTTCACGTCCATTTGATGAACGAGAAGCCCATGCGAGGCAGCCAATGAAAGTAGCACTCGAATCGTGGTCAGTCTAGCCACAGGTGAGTAAGTATCAAAGAAGTCTTCACCTTCTTTCTGGGTATAACCCTTGGCCACAAGCCGCCTTGTACTTCTCAATAGTACCATCAGGCCTAAGCTTTTTCTTGAACACCCACTTACATCCTACAGGTTTACACCCATAAGGACGATCAGTGACTTCCCAGGTTCCGTTAGCCAAGATGGAATCCATCTCGCTACGGACAGCTTCCTTCCAGTAGTCAGCATCAAGAGATGCATAGCTTCTGAAATGGTACTGGGGTGTCATCAACAAGGTACACAATGAAATCATCACCAAAGGACTTTGCAGTCCTCTGTCTCTTGCTCCTAACAGGAGCTTCATTGTCATCCTCCACAGGATTATCAGTGTGTTCTATCGAAATGGTAGGTTCAGGAATAACAGCTAATTCCTGACTAGATGTGCTAGGTATCTCCTGATTTGATGAGCTAGGCATACCCTTCATGGGAAAGATATCCTCAAAGAAAGTCGCATCCTTCGACTCCATAATCGTACCAACATGAACGTCGGATACCTCAGATTTTACTACCAAAAATCTATAACCAACGCTATGAAAAGCGTAGCCCAGAAGAACACAATCCACGGTTTTTGGTCCAAGCTTGCGCTTCTTGGGAATTGGAATATTGACTTTCGCCAAACAACCCCAAGTACGTAAGTAAGAGAGTTTCAACTTTTTCCTTTCCCATTCCTCAAATGGAGAAACAGTTTTATCTTTTATGGGAACTCGGTTTAGGACATGACAAGCTGTCAATAGAGCCTCCCCCACCATGCCTGAGACAGTCCCGAAGTGTCTAACATGGCGTTAACCAAATCAGTTAGAGTTCGGTTCTTTCTTTCAGCCACTCCATTTGACTGAGGCGAGTAGGGAGGCGTCCTCTCATGGATTATACCATGTTCCGCACAAAACGAATCAAACTCATTGGAAAAATATCTCCACCACGATCAGACCTTAGCCTTTTAATCTTTCGATCAAGTTGGTTCTCTGCTTCAGCTTTATAGTTTTTGAAGTAGTTTAAAGCCTCATCTTTTGTTTTCAGAAAATACACATAACAATATCTAGTGGAGTCATCAATAAGCGTCATGAAATATTTCTTTCCGCCTTTTGTCAACACGCCATTCATCTCACAAAGATCTGAATGTATAAGTTCCAGTGGTGCCAAGTCTCTTGCCTCCGCAGCCGTATGAGACTTGCGAGGTTGCTTAGCTTGCACACACACTTGACACTTGGAACCTTTGACAGTAGTGAATTTCGGAATTAAATCCAAATTAGCTAGCCGCGTCATGCAACCAAAGTTAATATGACAAAGTCGTGAATGCCAAACATTATATTCAAATTCGTGACAAATATGATTAATAACTTTGTGCAAATATCTGACAAAGATAGGCGGAACAAGCCTCCGCACTCATAGCCTTTACCAACAAATTGTCCATACTTAGATATTACAACTTTATTGGACTCGAAAACCAACTTATAACCATCTCGACACAGAAGAGATCCGCTAACGAGATTTTATTGATGGAGGGCACATGATGAACGTTCTTCAGGCGCACGGTCTTCCCGAAGTAAACTTCAGATCGACCGTACCAACACCACGAACAGAAGCATGTGAGTTGTTCCCCATCAGCACGGGAGAAGTCCCTGTGACCTGGTAAGAAGAAAACATGGAAGCATCAGCACAAACATGTACATTGGCACCAGTGTCAATCAACCATTCAGGAGAATGACAAACTGAAAGAATGGTAGGAAATATACCGTACCCAGATTCCTTCATCTCAGTGTCGCCAATGACAACATTGGCAGTCTTGCCGCTGTTCTCCGATGTGCGAGCTCATGGCGGTTAGGACAGCGAGGTGCCCAGTGATTCGGATCACCGCAAACATGGCATGATCCCTTCCTTGGCTTATTGTTGTTCTTCTTGAAGTTGGTAGACTGTGAAGGCTTGTGCCTATCGTCAGACTTGCCTTTACCCCCAGATTTGTTCTTGTTAAATTTGGGCTTGTGGGGCGGCTGGTAATTCTTCTTCTGTACCACATGGGCACTAGAACCAGCCTCAGCAACTCGAGCACGTGTATCCTTTGCTCTCGCCTTCTCTTCAACATCAAGCGACCCAATGAGATCCGAAACGGAAAACTCTTGTCTCTTGTGTTTCAGAGAAGGTGGAAGCTTGGCGATAATGCCACCGGCAACAAACTTGTCCGGTAAATTACACTTAAAGTGCTCAAGTTCCTTAGCGAGTGACTGTATCTCATGAGCCTGCTGTACAACAGAGCGCTCATCAGTCATCTTGTAGTCATAGAATTGCTCCATGACGTACAGCTCGCTGCCAGCGTCCGAGGCACCAAACTTGGCCTCGAGCGCATCCCACATGTCCTTGCCGTTATCAAACGACATATACGAGTCCACAATGGAGTCGTCAAGAACACTCAGAAGGGCACCCTTGAAAAGGGTATCGAGCTTCTCAAAAGCTTCCAGTTGTTCAGCATTGAGATCGCCCTCAGGCTTGCCTTTGGTGGCAGCATAGCAGTTACTGTTTGAAACCAGTAAACTGCTCTCATGCGCCACCGTTTATACTGTACCCCTTTGAAGGGAAACGGCCTCATAGACGCGAGAAAGCCAGGCGCAGCAAATTGCCTATAATCAGGTTTTTGGATTGTTGAATATATAAGCAATTTAGCATATGATTTAATCCTCGAAAACAGTAAACAAATCATGACTAGAATAATAGGAATTAAACTAATCATGTGATCTACTAAAACAGTAGACAAACATATCGATTCTAGAGCAACTACAACAGCAGAAACTCTAGCAACATATCAAACATGAAGATCAAGAAGACATACGGTGCGGCAGCAGCAGCGGCTCCGTTGACGTCGCCCATGTCGTCGATGAAGAGACTGCCGATGTCGGGGAAGAAGTCGTCGTTGGGGAAGAACTCGATGCCAGTAGTCGCGCGAGTGCGCTCCCCAAAAACCTGATCGCCCCTCTCCCGTACAGGATCACAAGAGGCGGGGTTCCGGAGGCCTACTGTCCCTTCAACTGGTGCACGCCGGAAGACGGGACGGAGAAGACTTGGAATACGGTGGCGCAAGGTTCTGGAACGGCGGTGGTGCGAGACCATGTGTCCGTTAATTATTAGTTAATGACTCATTAACCTGGACTGCAAAAATATAGGCATCGGTTCGACTCATTCCCGCAACCCGCGAGGGCGAGGGCGAGGCGAGCGAGGAGGAGGAGCGCGCGTGTGGAGCACCTCCTTTCTCTTCACAGCCAACACTACATGCTAGTAGTGAAACAGCCCACTATATAAAGTGGTGCAGCTCACTCCCAACTAGCAATGTGGGACAAAACGTTTGTCCCCAAACCAGCCATTTAAAATGGGCCATTTGATTTTCGGATTTTAGTTGTGCCATGGGTAAAAGCCCACAAAATCCAGCAAAGAGATGAGGTTTGGGACATGCGCATGATTTTCTTTCGCTAAGAGATTTCACTCGGGAGTTCAGTGTGACAAGACCCGGTCTTGCCAACGTCAACCTGTTGCTGTCGAGTACAGAAAAGGCCCAAGTACGGTGCTCAGCGAGTTCAGGCTCAGCAGCAGTCTCTGACTGGGCAGGAATGCTCGGACCGAGAGATTCTAGTCGAAGCGTAGCCTGTACAGCGTTCATGTATCTGGGAATTCTAGTGCCTGATAGATGGGGATTATGGATACGTGATGACCCAGTTTACCACCTCAGCTTGTTTTGTATTTCAGATCTCTATGTTCTCATGGTTATCCGGCCAGCACGAGTGAGGTGAGATGAGCCATAATGAGCTTATGTTAATAAAACCTTACCAAATCCTCGGCGTGCATGCTATTTGTATGGAGCAAGTCCTTCAGAAACTACGTTTTCTTCTCTTTTGCTGTATCAAGCAACTAGCCACCCCAAAATCGTGTGAACGTATTCTGTTTCTTGTTACAAAAAAAAGAATGGGAAAGTGATGGTAAAAATTCAATGAAATGAGTAGCACAATGACAATCGCATGAAGAGAGTGTGATAAAGACATAGGTGTCCAGTGTATAAGTACTCCTCACCGCATCCAAGCCTTACTCAAGACCTGCGGTTCGCAAATGTAAAATCAACCTGCCGCCCGAGCAGCCTAGAATATTGGAGGAAAACAATAGTTGGTCTAGCATTGCACTTAGAAGAGAAGGCTTATTCGACATTAACTAGGCCAGTCCTTTGAGAAGAAAGCTTAGGTTACATAGGATATCTTGTCTAGGCCACACTTCATGTCATCGTGGCTGGCATCTACCAACGCATTCCAGCTGACGCCGAATCATGTCTAGAACATTGCTTGTTTCTTATTACAATATAGTGACGTATCACTAATATTATCTGAACTTCACAATGTGTAAAAAGTGTCCTGTTACCTCCTGATGCTATCACATGAACCACTGGATAGACTAGCATTAGCTTATCTTGGCAACCCTGATGCTATCACATGAACCACTGGATAGATTAGCATTAGCTTATCTTGGCAAAGCACTCGGTGTATAAGTTTCTCTTGGCATTGCCTCCGGAAGTTCTCAAAAAATGTACTGCACTAAACTTCATGTCGGGGCCTGCGGACGTACAGCATGATGCAGAGGAGGGTGCCGATGACGCATGTGGAGCCCCATACAATGAAGGTGTCCTGGAAGCAGGAGGAGCCGGACGGATTCCCCGTCTCCGCCGCGCTCACCTTCGCTGCTCCTCCGCAGGGTCGTCTCCAGAAATCGGGGCCCTGGTGCGAAACGACAAAATGCAGACTTAGAATTTCAAAATTAAATGACATAGCAACTAAAAATATTTCATTTTATTACATAACTTTAATAGTCCGCAAAAGCTACTAACCACTAAAGTTACAAACTGTCATCGCAATATCATATTAACAAATAAATAATTTAAACAGTTTAATACGACTAGATAAGGTTGCAGGCTTGTAGGTTGCAGCGATCGCTGTGATCTTATCTTCACGAGTGTTTGCTGATCCGTGGTTTCAGAGACGTCGGCTCGACGAGCGAACAACGAAGCCAGGTGAATTTTCGTCGGCCGCAATCTGGATGTGATTAGGTTTCGCTCTGTTTTTTTTTTTTTTGAGGGGTAGGTTTCGCTCTGGTGGTCTCGCTCAAGGTCTACTACATCGATCGTGGCCTTTTGTTTAGTGGATCATTAATCGTGAGCTAGGGTTTCAACCCCGCCGCCGCCGCCGCCGTCGGGCCGCTCCGGCCCGGCTCGCCTCCCCGTCCCCCTCCCATCCCTCGTCTCACGACCCGCCCTCCCCCCCCCCCCCCCCGCGGCGGCCGGGCCGCGGCGCCACCTCGCGGCTCTCGTCTCCTCCCTTATCTCCTCCCTCCGCCGTCGCTGGTGTCCGCGCCGGCCCTTGGCCGGACGGCGCCGGTGGCGGCGGATCCGTCGGCCTCTCCCCTTCCTGATAGTTGAGTGGCGCGGGGCAGCCCAGCTCCAGAAGGTGCTCCTCGAGCGGCTCAGGTCCGGCGCGGCGCTGGCTTCTCCGGTGTGGTGCGGATGGTGAACGAGGGGCAGCGGCGCTGCCGTTTGGTGGCTGGGGCTGCGGCGGTGAACCCGGCCCTGCAGGCCCAGATCTGGGCCCTTTGGGCCCGATCTGGGTTAGGGCGGGTTTGCCTCGTTTCCCCTGGTTTGGCCTGATGCGCGGCTCGCGACGGAGATGACAGCGGTGACGCCACCCTTGCTGCAGCGTGGCGGTGGGAGCTTCACTGGCCTAGCTGGGTCCGGCTGAGCCTAGGAACCGTGTGGGTAGCGGCGGTGGCGGCCTACGTGCAGCAGCATGGCAGCGGGGACTTTACGAGCCCCCGGGCTCGGCCGGGCCTGCTTGGCCTGGTGTGTCCCTGCTGCCGTGTCCGGTCAGCACCCGCCGGTGGCGGTGGAGGACGTCCTCCAGGTGGCTGCGCTGCTGCCGCCCGCCAGTTCCATTGTGGCTCGATGTGCTCTTGTCGTAGCGTCCGGTCGGCTATCGTCTTTGACGGTGGAGGTTGTTCCCTCCCGCGTGGTTGTGACTCTGTCGGACCCTGTCTACGGCTGCTTCATCTCGGGCTGACCGGCCCTGCTTTGTTTGCAATGGTGAGACGACGTTGGTGACTTCAAGACCGTGGTGGCGCTTGTTGGTGGGCGGCAAGATGGGTGGAGCGCTTCAGACTGTCCGAGACGTGGTTTTTTGGGGGTTGGGAGAAATCCCTGCCGTTTTGGCACCGGCGTGGTGACGCTTGTGAGTGTCACCCTTCCTTCTTGAGGGACGTCGGGTGTACCTCTTCCCCAGTCCTCGGAGCGTACCGGGGGAAACCCTAGGTCTGTCCGGGCAGCAGCATCGTCGTCGTCGCTTTCCTTCTTGGAGGTGCTGTTTGGTACGCAGTGGTTTAGAGTGCTAGGTTTGTGGTGGGACTTCGCCGGAGAGGGCGCAGCGGTTGCGGGTTTCTTTCGTTTTCGTTGATCCGCCGGTGTCGGCTTTGGTTTCTTTTCTTTTTCTCTTCATTTTCTTTTGGGCATGATTGTGCTGTTTGCCTCAGCGGTGGCCTCTTTGTTGTATCGGGTGGTTGCTATATTAATATAGCGGGGCGAAAGCCTATTTCTTCATCATTAATCGTGAACTGGTAGCTCTCGCATGTGCTGGACGCCTGGACCGTGGTCCACGGGTCGCAAAAGCAAAGGCAACGTCAAATGGGCTGCTGCTTAAACTGGATCGATCATTTGATACGTAGAACCAGTAATTTGGGAGATCATTTGATACGTACGTACTAGGCAGCTATAATTCGGGGGCCTCTGCGATTTGGGGGCCCAGTTCCGTCGATCACCTCGAACATGACCATCGACGGCCCTGCTCCTCCGCCTCAGGTACGATTGTGCGCCCACCAATTCTCAACTTAGGCCTAGTTTGGCAGTGAAGTTTTTCTAAAACCAAAGTATCCCAATACCAAAGTATTTGAGTGCCAGGCGGATGAATACTTCAGTTTGTTGATACCGCAGTATTTTCTCAGTTTTACCAAAACTGCAAGGCGTTTGATAAGTATCGTTTTGCTGCTGCTTTGACCGGGGGTACGGTGCATGCATGGTCCATTTGAGTGATAGATGTGCTGCATGGCTTCTGCATGCACGGGTGCTCAGTGGGTTGCTCACGAGTTAAATGCTTCAGCTTCAACTAATCACGACACCTATAAATCATGCCATTGATCAACATCAATCTCTCTCGTCAAACACTGCTTCTATTGCTCATGCAGATTCTGCATTGCATCCGGCGCTCGGTCTGGTTTGTCCGGCAGCCGACGGCGGGACGACAAGCAAAACGCATCTACACGAGGAGTTAAAGCCATTAAAACACGAAATAGATCTGAACAAATAATTTAGGCTGGATCTCTTGCATGCTACAGACGATAGAACAACATTACACTCGTACGAAGACTCTTCGTCCGGCTATGTGAAAATCTGAGGGAATCTCGGCAAGAATATTTTGCGATCAGAGGAAATCATACGAAGACACTATATGTCAGCAATTGTGCAATCAAATTTAGAAGAAACCGAGCTGTGGACTGAAATCAAATTAGGGCAAAACCAACCTTCCTTTCTTTTTGAGCTGCTTTCTCCATGCCCGATGAAGAAGACATGGCCGTGGTGGACTGAAATCAAATTGGGGAAAAAAGAATCTTCCTTTCCTAGTGTGCTGCTTTCTCCATGCCCGATGAATAAGACATGGACGCGATATAGTCGATGGCTGCAGGACGAAGCAGATGCGGGGGACGAGGCAAGCTTTGCGTTTCTCCGTTTCGGAAAAAAGAGGTCGGGACTGAAGTTTTCAATACTTCAAAAAAACTGAAGTTTTAGGCAATACTTCGGTTTCTAAACCAAAGTTTTTATTTGACCAAAACAACTTGAAGTATTCCATACTTCGGTATTTTAGAAAACCGAAGTATTCTCGTAAAACTTCAAAAATACGGTATTGTTGCGATTTTTGCCGCCTCCCCCATGCGTGGTGGTTGGCTCTGGCTGTGAAGAAGAAAAGCCATGAGGTTTGGGACATGCGCAGGATTTTCAGAGTTCAGTTTGACAAGACCCGACCTTGCCAACCTCAACCGGTTGTTGTCGAGTTCAGATTCAAAAAAAAAAAAGGCCCAAGTACGGTGCAAAAAGTTTATGCTAATAAAACCTTACCAAATCCTCGGCATGCATGCTATTTCTATGGAGCAAGTCCTTCAGAAACTACGTTTCCTTCAGAAACTATTTGTATGGAACGTATTCTGTTTCTTGTTACAAAAAAGAGAATGGGAAAGTGATCGTTAAAATTCAGTAGGACAATGACAATCGCATGAAGAGAGTGTGATAAAGACATAGGTGTCCAGTGTATAAGTACTCCTCACCGCATCCAAGCCTTACTCAAGACCTGCGGTTCGCAAATGTAAAATCAACCTGCCGCTCGAGAAGCCTAGAATATTGGAGGAAAACAATAGTTGGTCTAGCATTGCACTTAGAAGAGAAGGCTTATTCGACATTAACTAGGCCAGTCCTTTGCGAAGAAAGCTTAGGTTACATAGGATATCTTGTCTAGGCCACACTTCATGTCATCGTGGCCTGCATCTACCAACGCATTCCAGCTGCGACATGGACTTGAATCCATCTAGAGTTACCATCGGTTACTGAATTTATAGCTTCTTGGATTTGAAAGTCACCATGACAACTATGATTGATGAATAGACAACGATGTCGTGACGGCCAAATCTAGCATGGCTTCTTTGCTGTAAGGAATTGTACAAAAACTAAATAAACAACTGGGTATGTCCGTCGAAAAAATATACAAGCAAGCAGGAGTAGGCCAAAAGCCCGGAACACCATGGTATATTATCCTTAGCGAAATTTCTGAAAAAAATAGGAAGATGTATTAGACCACAAAAACCGTGTGCGATAGTGAACAACACACGGCTTGGTCACAAAAACCAGGTGCGAGAGTGAAACCAACCTGTAAAAGAAACGAATTGCCAAAAGCATCGGAAAAAAAAAGCATCGAAGTCAATTGACCAGTAATGTGAAGTTGATTGGTAATTTCCCGCTTGCGCCGCTGGGGAGATCTTATTTCCCGCTTGCTGCAGCGCGACACAACAACGCCGCCTGAACGCTCCCACCAAATGGGCCGGCCCATTTGAGTCAATTCTTTCCTTTTTTATTTTTTTATTCTTTTTTACTTTTTAAATTTTCTTTTTATGTATTTTAAAGTTTTTGAATAACTTCTATGCGTAATAAATTTTTATGTTTTTCTAAAAAAAATCCATAAGCCAACATGTTCACTAGCTTGACAAAAAATGTTTGTCAGCGTCAAAAAAAAGAAGTGCGTGAAAAAACTTCAAACTGGCCACGATGGCGGAGCATGGCGCGGGCATCGTTAGCCTTAATGGCGCAGAACGGTGAACGGTGATAAGATATTTGTTAGACTATATGCAATGAAATATCTACCAAATTGTTTAATAGCACTATAAATAGAGAAGAACATGCACGCCATAATATACATATACATTATGTAATTCATCAATTGTAAGAACATCGATGAGTTGCATGTATTTCCTTTCTTCACATTTAACAATATTTTACAAAGAAAAAACTTTAAATATAACTCAAATATATTATTTAGTGATATACATTACAACTATATAATGGAAAACAAATTAATACATACTATATAATTAACAATGCTAACTAAGTATACAACATATATTTGTTAAAACATAATATGGTTAAAAAGTATTAAATCAGGGTAATTATATTTATTTAACTCATCCCGGGTTCAAAATTTAATTCGAACAACCCTATCGTATGGGAATGAAGAAGTGTGTTCTAAGGTGGATGATGTGCCCCATTTAAAATAGACAGTCTAAAAAGACGCAAGAAACGGGCCAGATCCGAGCAGATTCGATGAGTTTAGAATTGAAGATACGTATGCTGCCGGAGAGGCAAGGGCTAACCGGAGCCGAGATCTTAGTCAGCCAGCGGCGGCTGCGGAATCGTGTAGCGACACGAGAAGGAGAGGGATCTTCTCCTGACTAGAAAAGGTGCACGCACTTCCCAATCAGTGGAAAAATGCTATCACAATAATTTAAGCTGAACCTAAAATCTAATCATACGTCAAAACAATACATTCCATGCTATGCTCCCGCTTTCCATTCTAAATTTGTCGAAAGTGCTCGAGTGCAACACTCAAGCAGTTTCCATTTTCACTGTAATCTTGTTTCATGATCTGGACAACCGGTGGCCTATAAAGTGTGCACCACCACTTCGACCAAAGGTGTCTTGAGTGCTTGCCTCACTGGCAGGGTGCCTCCGCATCGTCGTCGGGTTTTGCACGCCAAAGCTGCATGCAAGATCATCTCTGTCCAAAACTCGGCCAACACGTCCCATGATATGCGCCCACTTTCCATCACGAGCTGATTGGGAAGAGACGCAACCTTTTTTAACGATTAAATTAAGCTAGCGAGCCGGTTCATTAAAAATCTTCCAGTCCCCTTAAATACCCTGATAAAGAAAAGAGTAGAAGAGACGTAACTGTGCAATATGAAAGCCCAAAAAAATACGTCAAAGTCAAAGACATAGCATCGTTTAATAAGGGTTTGGGGTGGGGGAAAATGCCCCCCTCTCCCACACAGCAAGGTGTAACACTCATTTAACATAATTTTTTCTAAGAGAAATATGCAAGGTTCAACTAGCGATGAAGGTTAAACTAGCGATGAAGGCGCGGTCGAGGAAGCCCTCGAGGCTGGGGCCAATGCTGGCCGGCCTGCGCAGGTGCGTGGAGAGCGCGCGCATGAGGCTCCGCGCCGTGGCTGGAGGTGTCCTCGCCACCGGACGCTCTTTCCTCGACGTCCGCTGGAGGTGGAGGTGGTGACTTGAGCCTCCCACGCTGCCCGCGGTCGCCGACGGCTCGAGGGAAGAAGGATGCCGAACTGGAGGTGGAGGATGCGGTGAGAGCGAGGGAAAGGAGGAGTGAGATGTTGCATAAGTTTTACCGTCTTCTACAAGTTGTGTTTACTCAGATTTTTTCCATGTTGCATAAGCGATTCCAAAGCATGAGTTTGTTTGTGAAACCAGTCGTGAGATGTTGCAAACTTTTTTGTTCCTATGCTACATGTTCTGCTTTCCTTGAATTAATAGATGTTGCATTGATCGATTATAGGTGTTAAGTCTGTCATCCGTAGCGGAGAGGAAATGTCTATTCTGGATACATATATTGTGTACCGTACACAAAACTTCCATGTTTTAATGGTTATAAATAAAATTCAAAATCACACTGCAAAATGAAGAAAATGAAGACGTAGGACCATCAGATCTGAGCACGAAATCAGAAGATTCATCTTATACCAATGAGGGGCTTGGATAACTGGAGCTCGTGGTGGAGTTCTTCCCGACTTGAGGACGACGACGGTTGCTCGCATGCAGCTGATCCAAGGGGCGAGGAAAACGACGACGTTGCGGTGCCGTGCCATGCCGCGCGGGAAGAAAGTCTGGACTGCAGCGGCGGCATGAGCTCGGAGACAGGGCTGAAAAGGGCACGGCGTGGAGGGCAAACCCACGCTCCTCCCAAGCGCGGCCTCCAACCGGCGCTCCTCCCGCTCTCTGCGGGCGCGGCCTCCTGTCGGCCCTCCTGTGCAAGGAGACCGGCAACGACGCGGCGGCGTGCTGGAGGGCTGGGCGGCGACAGCGGCGTCGGGGCGGAGGCGGGCGCGCACAGGTGCAGAGATGTTCGCGTGCTCGCAGGCGACAGAGCGCGAGAGTAGAAAACAGATAATCTCCTGTCGCTCCTTCGTGAAGATCAAGTCTAAGGATGCAGCTGCTGGAAGCTATCCACCTCGATGCTCCTCTGTTCCGGCTGGGAGGCCATGGCCGTATCCCTGAGCGGCTTCGGGAGCGCGGAGGGGAGGGCGTCGAGGTGGCGGAGGCGGAAGCGATCGAGGAGGAGGCTGCAGCGGCGAGGAGGCGGTCGGGAGCAGGCTGCAGCGGGGAGAGGCCCGAAGGCGGCGAGGGCGGAGGAAGGGGACACGGCGGTAGAAGAGCAGGCTGCGATGTCGATGTAGAAAGAAAGGGGCGTCGATGTCGCCGATGGGGGAGAAGCGGTGGAGTCTCTGGCAAAACGGGCCCGCAGGGGCTGGGGAACGTGGCCGTGTTTGATTGGTAGAAACTACGTAGCTATAGTAACCAGCAAGAAATAGGAGATCTGGGCTGTTGGAGGGATCGATCTGACGATGGGAAAAAAACGACGACGTGGATAGCACGAACGGAGCCGAAACGGTTGTACTTTTTATACAGTAACCAGCAAGAAATAGGAGATCTGGGCTGTTGGAGGGATCGATCTGACGATGGGAAAAAAAAACGACGACGTGGATAGCACGAATGGAGCCGAAACGGTTGTACTTTTATATACTAGGGGATTAGAATACGCAATGAAATAAAAGATTACAATGAAGTTGCTTGAAAACTTGCATTCAACCTAATGCGGAAGAAAATCATGAATTTTTGCTTTCCTCCAATGTTTCAGAGTATTCAAAAGATTTTAACTGATGTTGAGGAAAACAAATCTAAACTATGTGATAATCTACCTTTCATATCTAATCATTAAGGCGGATAAGTATGTGTAGTACTAGATATATATCATTGGTTAGCTAAACATGAGATAAGTGTTCAGCAACTCATTTAGGAAATGTTTATCTTCTCTTTTATCATGCGATCACTCACTCATGTTTTCTTTGGGCAAATAGCCCAGGTACTACATCTTTTCAAGCAATTGGCTCAGCAGCGACATCTTTCTGCAAAATAGCTCACATGCGCCATCGTTTCGAGCAGTAATTGCTCTGAGGCGACATGGCCGTCAAGTCGTTCCCCACGCTGTAACCCAGGTTTGACCGGTACGTGGAGTCGTTTTTCTCGTGTGGGACCCACGCGTCAGCGAAACCGGCTCTGTTCGTGGGGGAAGCATCTCTGCCACGCGCCGGCGTCCCGCGGAGCTCGCTCACTCCACACTCCTTACCCTGTCCCGTCGTCTCGGTTTCTCCGGGCTGGGCGAAATTATCCTGGCGACGGCGAGTCGAGCGGCATCAATGGAGCGCGCGAGTCGAGCTGCGGTAGCAAAGAAGCGGGCGATTCGAGCTGCGGCAATGGAGCGGGCGAGTCGAGCTGCAGCGAGGGGGCGGGCGGCGAGGGGGCGGGCGAGTCGAGCTGCGGCGAGGGGGCGGGCGACTGGAGCTGCGGCAATGGAGTCGAGCAAGCTGGCGGCGATTCCAGCGGCGGAGGGAAGAGCAGCCGCGCGAGTCCAGCGGCGGCACCCGGACTCGAGCAAGCTCGCGGGCGTGGAGGGAGCGGCGAGGGAGGACGGAGGATGGGGTGGTGCGGGTACACGGTCGCAGAGGCGATCGGCGGCCCGATTTGTGTCTCGTATCTACCGTATTTCACTCCACCAGGTACTGAAGAAGGCGTGGAAGCGTCACGGCTACTACAGCCGCAAGGGTTTTCCGCACGGCCGTGGTGATTCGCCGCCGATGACGAGGCAGAGGTTTGCGTCGATGCGCAATATTGCTGCGAGCGACGAGAACAGCTCGGGCGGTGCTGCGGACGACGAGAGCAGCTCGGGCGGTGTTGCGGGCGACGAGAGCAGCAGTACATGGAGCAGCAGTTCATCGAGCAGCAGTTCATCGAGCCTGGACTTCGATGCCGCGTTGACCCTAGAGGCTTTCAGCCTAGTTGCAGGGATGGCGACGGACAGATTGTTCTGCTCCGAAACCCTCTGCGAGATGAAATCGAGCTAGAAGATTGTGCTGCAGAGCCATGGCGGAGGCAAGATCGTGTTGCATTATGTAGATAACTAGTGTAGCGAATTTTGTTAGGTGCCTGAAACCATTTCAGGCAGTGTTTGCCCAGTGCTGGGAGCGTGTGGTGGTAGTTCTTTTGCGAAATCGCAATGTAAGCAATACGTCGAACACCTTGGAGGCATGCTCTGGACGTGAACTGGACGTGCTCTGGACGTGAACTGGGCACGTTCCGGTAGGTGAAACCTAGTTTTTGTAGGTGAAACTTTGTCTCCAAAATGTAAATTATTGAGTTCCTTGTTTTAGTGTTCTTTGTGGCGTCAGATTGTTGCATGCACACTGTCGAACATGTTTGGGAGCGCGCTCTGGGCACGGCCGACTGTGGCATTCGCACGCCGTCGTATTGAAAAGGAGTTGAAAGAGTTGAAACATTGTCAACTAGGTAGAGGTTTATGTCATTTGTAGACAAAATGCTTTAATTTGTTATTTAACATACCAAAATTCAAATATTGCTAGTGTTGCTAGTGTTACCAAAATGTAAACATTTGTAACTATTACCTCCAAATGGTGGTAGATTTTTCGCAAACAGAGGCATAGCCTAGTGGCAAAGGGTTGATGCTCCCTTTGCCCACCTAAGTTCGAGTCCCCTTGGTCGCAATTTAGGTGTTGCACATTATATGTCATGTCCAGTAGCTTTGTGGCTCGGCATCTCATTATCGATAATAATGAGTTGTCCCAACCACTGAGATGCTGCAATGTGACAATTTTCTTGATTTTTTTTTGAATTTTTGAATTTTTTATATTTTGATTCTTTTCTGCTATTTTATGAATATTTGAATTCAACTTTGAACCAAAATTGAAATGTACATGTTATTTGTGCTAGGCATGGATGTTGCAATGATTTCATACTAATTTTTGAATTCAAATTTGAACTACAATTCAAATGTACATGTTATTTGTGCTAGGCTTGGATGTTGCAATGAGGAGGATTCCATTTGCAAATATTAACCTTCTAACGGTGGTAGATTTTTCGCAAACAGAGGCATAGCCTAGTGGCAAAGGGTTGATGCTCGCTTTGCCCACCTAAGTTTGAGTCCCCTTGCTCGTAATTTAGGTGTTGCACATTATATGTCCTAGTCCCGTAGCTTTGTGGGTCGGGCATCTCATTATTATAGAATTTCTATAATAGTGAGTTGTCCCATCCATTAAAATATTGCACTTGGACAAATTCTTTTGAATTTTTTATTGTTTTTACAGTTTGATTCAACTTATGAAATATTCAAAAAATATCAAAAAAAAATGCAAATCCAGTGCACATGGTCTTATTTTGTCATATACTAACACCTCCAACTGATAAATAAGGTCTAGGCACATATTGAACAAGAAATGCTTCAATATGGTGTGAAATCACAGATTATGAAGCACTTCTTGTGTAATATGTATGTAGGCCTTGTTTATCAGTTGGAGATGTTAGTACATGACAAAGTAAGACCATGTGCACTGGATTTGCATTTTTTTGATGTTTTTTGAATATCTTATGATTATTTCAAAACTGGGTCAACAAAAGTCAATCGAATTTGAAATAATCATAAGATATTCAAAAAACATCAAAAAAATGCAAATCCAGTGCACATGGTCTTATTTTGTCATATACTAACACCTCCAACTGATAAATAAGGTCTAGGCACATATTGAACAAGAAATGCTTCAATATGGTGTGAAATCACACATCTCAAACTATGAACTCTATAGTTTGAGATGTGAGATTATGAAGCACTTCTTGTGTAATATGTATGTAGGCCTTGTTTATCAGTTGGAGATATTAGTACATGACAAAGTAAGATCATGTGCACTGGATTTGTATTTTTTTGATGTTTTTTGAATATCTTATGATTATTTCAAAACTGAGTCAACAAAAGTCAATCGAATTTGAAATAATCATAAGATATTCAAAAACATCAAAAAATGCAAATCCAGTGCACATGGTCTTATTTTGTCATATACTAACACCTCCAACTGATAAATAAGGTCTAGGCACATATTGAACAAAAATGCTTCAATATGGTGTGAAATCACACATCTCAAACTATGAACTCTATAGTTTGAGATGTGAGATTATGAAGCACTTCTTGTGCAATATGTATGTAGGCCTTGTTTATCAGTTGGAGATGTTAGTACATGACAAAGTAAGGCCATGTGCACTGGATTTGCATTTTTTTGATGTTTTTTGAATATCTTATGATTATTTCAAAACTGGGTTAACAAAAGTCAAACCAACTTTTAAACAAGTTTTGAGTTAAAAATTGGTCTAGGGCACTATATTAGTGCAATATATGTTAACCCTAGAGTTTGAGATCATTTGGAAAAGGTCGAAAAAATGACAGGATTAGAAATGGGGCTGTTTGGGCTACCTTTGAGGCTCATTTGTAGCTCATTTTGGAGAACCAATGTGAAAAATGACAGGATTATAAATTGGAATGACCAAGTTAGGCCAACCTACTACATAATTGTATAAAATCATTGCAACATCCAAGTCTAGCGTGAATATTTCAAATTCGGCCAAACTCAAACCAAATCAGCATTTAAACAAGTTTTACACTCCAAAATGGAAAACTAAGTCTGGATCATTCTTAGGCACACCAAAATGAAGGTTCTGTGATTTTTTTTTCTGAATTAGTTGCTCAACCCACACAAAATCCTATGAATCTTCTGTGATTTAACCCTGATCGTCCGATCATGCCTTCTAGAAGGAAACCACCCCGATCCGCGCCACTCCCAGTCCTGCGCTCTGATTGGCCAGTCCGATCATGCCTTCTAGAAGGATTTTTTTAGCTGCTTGTTTTATTAATTTCATAAGCGCATAGGCTACAGCCCAACTCGACGGCCCAGAAAACAAGCCGGCCCATGTCGTTCCCTGGCTATTTCTCTTCTTATCCACTAGCAATGTCGTGACCTAGCTATTTCCCCCATTCCCCACCCTCGCCGCCGCTCGCATTAGCTCGCCGCCGTGATCAAATCGAGCTACGCCAGTAGATCCAGCCCCGCTGCCCGCCGATGTTTAGGAGGGGAGGTCCAGTCGCCGGCCGGGGTGGCCATTCCGGCCGTGGCAACGGCTCCGACGAGGAGCGGAAGAAGAAGAGGCGGGTTCCAGCTGACCCCGCTAGGAAGGCCGTGGCCGCTTCCGACGGCGGTCGTAAGCGAGGCGCGCGTGCGTGGACGAACCTCGGAATGCGGCCTCCGCCTGCGTACGAGCGCCGCGAGCTGCCTGAGTACGACCGCCGCATGGCAATGGCGATGGCTGGAAGCTCTTCCGGTGCGGGGAGCTCCTCCATTGCTCGGGGTTGGGCACCGCTGCCGCCGCCGAAGAGGGAGGAGGAGGAGCAGCAGGAGCTCCCACCACGCAGGGGCCGCCCCCTCCTGCCCGGGGACTTCGTCTCCGAGGAGGACCTGCCCTGGGTCACCTTGGAGGTTTCCAGCGCAGCACAGAGGATGAGAAGCGCCGTCAGATGGAGCTGGAGCTCGACGAACGCCGCCTCGATGTCGGGATTTACAATTCCCTCCACGAGGTCATCGACATCAGCTCCGACGAGGACTAGGACTGAGCGGCGCCGCCGCCTCGTCGCCGCCGCCGCACCCCCGGGGTTCCGGTGTGAGCCCAATTTTGGGTCGTAGCTAGGGGTAGGAGCAGCAGCGAACGTCCCCGCCTGTAATTTTCAGTTCATCTCCGTGTGACGTTTGAATCTACGAACCACGAGCTTCTGTAATGTCGAGTCTATATGTGCACGCAGTTCCTTGGTTGGCCTCATTAGCAACGGGAGAACCCAAGAGTCCAAGACCACTTCGTGGTGAAAGAAAATCTTTCAGCAAAGTGATCTGACTGAAATTCCCTGAAACCAAAGTGTTGAACGGTTGGTAGGTGCACGCAGTTTCAGGGAGATATAGTTTTTGCAGTAGGTGTACCGAAGGGTGACAGTGATAGTGGGCATCGCCATCTACGTGTGGCCTGCGCGTGGTGAAGGATGTCTGTGTTGGCAATATCCGTAACCTGAGCTTCTTCTTACCTTAACGCTTGAATAAGATGGGTGGGACTGGGATCATCACAGGCTCAAACACAAAAATAAATATAATTGCTAGATCGCAATTTCCAGCACGAATGGTCCCATGGTCTAGCTGTTAGGACATTAGACTTTGATGAATCTAGTAAACCGAGTTCAAGTCTCGGTGGGACCTCTTTTTATTCTCTCTTTTTTTCAGCTTGCATTTTTGCCTAAAGAAAAATACTCCTATATTTTTCCTTGGGACGCTTATCCTCCACCGCATCTCGATTTTTTTATTCCCCCTAGCCTGAAGCCCAGTCTCGCAGTGCAGGTCACCATCAATCCATGATTCCCTACCCTGTGTGTTTATTTTTAGTAACACATCTCGTCAGTCAGAGGAGTTAGTTGCAAGCCGGACGGATGGGCTAACTAGTTGAAAATCTAGCATTTGTTGGGCGCGGTGTTGCCCCAAATGTGACATGCATGCAGTGGCGGAGCTTCATGGGGGCGAAAAGGGCCGTCGCCCCCCCCCCCCCCCCCCCCCCCCCAGCCCATGAAGAAATTGACTAGTTTCTACAGATATTTAGCCCATTTGTGAACTAAAAATTAGCCCAAAGCTCAATGTTTAGCCCCCCCCCCCCCCCCCCCCAGCCCATTTGCCCCACCAGGAATTTGGCCCAAGCTCCGCCACTGCATGCATGTTCGTCATTTTGAAGTGCTTGAAAAAACTGATAGATATGATATAACTCAAAGGTTCTAGATTAGACGGATAAGAGAAAAACAATATAAGAAATTTGAATCGTGGAGAAGAATTCCATCTAATCTACTTCACGAGTATAATGTTCCATCATTAGTCTTCTTACAAGCATAATATAAATGTCCATGGAGACTGCGTCTCGTGTCTCATTCTTGATATCGTGCAAGTACGCATGACAAAAGTGTTTGTACCACATCGCTTACGAGTTTTTTTTTGTATTTTTGTGTGCAAGGTTCACCTTGCAACACGAGTAGTTCTGAATCTTGAAGAGAGCCAGCAAACTTGGTTAGGACGTTGAGTTTTGGGCCTATCGTTCCTTTGTTGGTCTCATTACCAATGGGAGAACCCAAGAGTCCAAGTCCACTTGAGAACTTGCCTGTGGCAAGATGGTTAGCAGGGTGATTGTACCCTCATCCCACCAAAGTTCAAATCCTATTGACACTGGTGTTTCTCATTTAGGCGGAATATTCTTCAGTGGGAGGCGACGTTCCCGTCGACAGCGAGGCGCCTGTGGTGACTTTGTCAATCTCAAGACCCGACCACCGGCTCAGTCTTTCGGAGGTGCTAATAAGGGTAGGGTGAAGCGATCAGTAGGGGTGTCACTAATAAGGGGGTCCACAGCCGCTTCGACAATGGTGGTCTGGATGGAAACATGCGACAGGGAGCCGAAGGATCAGAATTCACCGGAATATATAATCATCAAAATCGAGAAATAGACCTTATTCATGTCGCTTAGACTAGGTTGAAACTGAAATAAAGTTCTTCTAGAGAAAACAAATGAGTGGTATAGCCTAAAATATTCAAACATTCGTTAAGAAGTAGAAATCATATTCCCTTCTACATTTTCTTGGGAGAGAATACCGGATACGTGGCATCCATGGTATGGTGCATGGAATAAATGTTGAGAAAATCCTTGAAGAAATGTTTATCTTTTATTTTATCATGCCATCCGCACTACAAAATCATTATAATGAAGTAGAGAACATAATGGTGGAAACCTCCTGACATGACTAGGTGAATGGAAATCGCATGAAGAATAGTGTGAGGTTTTATGACAATCGCATGAAGATTGTGTGAGGTTTTATGACAATGGCATGAAGAATAGTGAGAAGTTCAGAGATATCCATTGTATAAATGCTCATGTTCCGCCCTTATTCAGGACTTGTGACTTCACAAATGTAAAACCAATCTACTGATCATGTAGTTTAGAATATTGGAGGAAAACAATAGCTAACCAAGTAGTGGTACTAGTCGAAGTATTATTCCACATCAGCCAGAGAGACGATGCTACTACAGCAAAGAAGACCATTATTTCACATAGTCTACGACACGGATGCGGTTGCCCTAATCTTCATATAGACAAGTCGCTACCAAGGGGTATCCACACGCCAATCACCGCCCTGAGAAGATCTGTACATGGCACGTTCAATGGCCGCCCCACTCTCTTATTCCGTGGCCAGCCTCTTTGATCATCATGTTCATTCTCCCTATTCTAATCCTTGATGTCGTGCAAGCACGCATGACAAAAAATGTTTGTGCCACATCGTAATTCTGAAGGCAAGAAATGGCAAGAGGGCAAACTTGGTAGGGATGTTGAGCTTTGGGCCTATTGTTGCTTGGCTGGGCTCATCAGCAAGTCCACTACTCCGTGAAAGAAATTATTTGAGCAGAATATCTCATCGACATTTTCTGCCAATCAAAATGGTCAATGGAGTAGATAGTTTTCTGCCGAACTAAATCGTGTCGTGTGCTCTCTTACATTTTAACGCTTGGATAAGATGTGGGTGGGACTGGGATCATCACAGGTTCAGACATAACTTTATAAAATATCCAGATCGCGAAATTCAGCACGAAATGGTCCCATGGTCTAGTGGTTAGGACACCAGACTCTGAATCTGGTAACCCGAGTTCAAGTCTCGGTGGGACCTAATTTTTCTTTCTTTTTTTCTGTTTTGCATTTTGCCCAAAGAAATACAACTACTCGTGTATTTTTCCTTGGAACGCTTATCCTCCACCGCATCTCGAAAAGAAATTTAGAGTGAAATGCACGTACAGTCCCGGAAGTCATTGGCTAGGTCCAAAACGGTCCTGGAACTCAGGGAATGGATCAATTCAGTCCCTAATGTTGCTTAGGATGTTCATCAACGGTCCTGGCTACGTATGGGCAGTGTATGGAGCTGACGTGGCAAGTGAGCTGGCCCCACGACGGCGCCAAGCGAGTCCAGCGCGTCTTCTCTGACCAGTTATTTTTTCTAATCGTGCGGGGCGGTGATTGATGCAAACCCTAGATCGAGAAATTCCCCACCGGGCGCGCGAGGGAGTGAGCTAGCGGCGTGTGGCGGAGCTTGTCGGCGACGTCTGCAGGTCGCCGGAGAAGGAAGGATGGCAGAGGCGAAGCTACCCCTCTGTTCCTCTATTCCTCATGGGTGGCGACGGCAGCTCGTCGGAGGACATGGAGTTGTGATGGCGATTCCCGCTGGTGATGGCGGCGTCTGGCGGAGCTTGTCGGCGCGTCTGTAGGTCGCCGGAGAAGGAAGCAAGGCAGAGGAGAAGCTACTCCTCCGTTCCTCTACAAGTGCTCACTCTGAATTGTCTCTGTCAATTTCTGAATTTTCTCTGTCAATTTCTGAATTTTCTGCTCACCCTGAAGCTTTGGTTGAATTTGGATTTTTTTTGCTTCAGCCGAGAAATGGTGGCTGTGAAGATGTGAAAGATCAAAGTGTGGGCAGTAGCTCAATGCAAAGGACATATGCACTGGATGAAAGAGTACGAAGCTGGAAGACAACGAAGCAGTTAGCTGAAAGCAATGAAATTGAGAAGGATTTGAAGCAGATTATTTGCCTGCTAGAAAGCTGTAACATTTAGTGTAGCTATGAAAGAGTACGAAGCTGTGTCTGATGTTCGTGTTTGTGATAAAGCACTGATGGATGTGTTAGTGCGTGATGTAGTAGTATGTGTGTGTTTGAACTAAAAATGATGTTGAATAAATGTTGCCAGTACTGTCATTTGTGTGGCACATTTGCATTGTTATATTTCGTCAATATTTCCACAAATTTTGTGGAGACCGTTTGAACACAGATTTGAATAAATGCTACCATTTGTTACACACATTTCATATAGACAGATTTAATTTTCAGAATGAAAGCAAAATGCTAGCAAAATCACAGATTTCAGTGCACACACACATTTCATTCCAGAATTGGCACATGTCGCAACTTGTCGATGGGGTTCCGACAAGTAGACAAGTCGAGCGACACTTAATCGTTGAACCAACAGTGAACTGAAGATAGAACATATTAGAAGTTTTACTTGTCACTTGAAACATCAGTGAACAAAATAGAAACTAGAATAGCTATCTGTTCAACAAGCACGTGCTAGCAAAATGATTTCTCCAGAAGTTTTTATGTCACTTCATACATCAGTGAACCAAACATAAACTAAAACAGTGATAACTGAAACTAATGAAGCACTACTCTTCATCTTCATTCGGAAAGGAGCCGGGAGGTGGGCCTTTGAAATAATCAAACATGGATTCCTTCCTTGGTTTCTTAAAAGGCGCCATGTTGCTGTAGCTGCTTCCTTGTCCTGTTTTTCTTTTACTTTGCACCTGAGAGGCTTTTGTCTGGCTTCTTCTTCTTGTCTGAGCTTAGTTTCTTCTATTTCTCTTCTCCTAGCTTCCTGATCTAGCCTCCTCTTCTCTGCAAGTGCAAGCTTCGCTGCTTGTGCTTCTTTTTTCTTTGCTTCCTGCTCCAGCCTTTTCTTCTCAGCTTGTGCTAGTTTCTCCTGTTGAAGTTCTTTCTTCTTCTGTTCGGCCGCCAACTTCTTTGCTTCAGCAACAACCTGTTTTGCTTCCCTCTCCAACCTTTTCTTCTCGTCATTAGCTAATTTCTTAGCTGCAGCTTCTGCTTTCTTTTTCTCAATTGCTTCAGCTCTTTGTTCTTCCTCTTGTGTCAGCTTTGCCATAGCTGCATCAAATTTTGCTTGATCAGCTATATCTCCCCTCTGAGCTGCAGCTTTCAGCTTAGCTGCTGCAATAACATTCCTCTTCCTTAGCAGATTTTCTTCTTTGCTAATTGTAGTTGGCTGAACTGGTGTATGAGTAGGCACATTCTCCTGGATGAAAGTGCAGTCAGGTAAAGGAGTGAACTGAGGTTGCTCTCTTTGCCTACGTGCTCTCTGCAACAAATGAAATCATGTTAGATAATCAACTCATCTACTAAGTCACAGGAACTAATGTATACAATCATGCTAGCTAATCACCTCATCTAACAATTCAGTAAGTACTTCAGGCTCATATGTTTTTGTGCCCTGTCCAACAAATGACATTGTCTGTAAGTGATGGTCCTGCAAAATAGAATAGCAATCATGTTAGCTTTGTTTGGACTTTTTCTCATAAACTTGATCAACTTATCCAAGATAATTACCTTTGTGACAAGTGCAACATGTTCGACATCAATATCTTCCGCATCTGTTTCTGCCCTCACTCTCTTTGCATTTTTCTCGGGAACTAATCCTAACTTGCAATCCGTACAACCACCTCTGTTATGCCCTGACTTTCCACAGTAACTGCAGTGTTGGATTGTTCCATGCTTACTCATTTTCTTCTCTCCCTTCTTTCCTTCTTTCTCCTCTGGTTGTTGCCTTCTATTTTTCTGTGGCCTGCCAACTTTTTCTCAAATTTTGGAGCTTTAATTATTCTGCCATCAACCTTTTCCCACTCTCTGACATCTCTACATGGCCAAATAATGTGCTCATAAGCTTTCAAAAATTTCTCAATGGAATAACAACTGCTGACATAGCTTTCTGGTGATATTTGATCATGTCTCAAAGCTGACACAGCATGCCAGCATGGAATACCAGATAAATCCCATCTTCTGCAGCTACAAGTCCTTTTCTTAATATCAACAGTGTATGGAGTACCCCTTTCATCAATTTCGAATATTCCATTCCCAGATGGCTTAGCTTCACAATTGTTGGACCACTCGACATGCTTCTGCAATTTCTTCCTGATTTTTGGGCAAATAGTACCAGTCATGTTCTTGGCTTCGACTTGCTTGCAATACATTCTAGTTGTGAGTTGGCTTTTGATTTGTTGAATCATGGCAAGAATAGGCATTTCCCTTGCTTCAAGGATATATTTATTGAACACTTCACAATTATTGTTCAACAGAACATCGCACTTAGGAAATTCACTTTGGAATGCTCTTACCCATGTGGCAGGTGGCAGCTCCTCTAGCCAATCATGTGCAGTTTTGCTTAAAACCAGCATGGCATCCATATTTTCCTGCCACTTCACAACAGTGCTGCTTCTAGCACATTTCCACAGCTGATTCTTCAATACCTCTCCTTTGAAAGTTTTGTTGAAATTCTGCCAAAGGTGTCGCACACAGAATCTATGACCAGAATCTGGAAACAAGTCTGTAACAGCCCGTATTAATCCCTTCTGTTTGTCAGACATGATGGTCCATGATGATGTGTTAACGATGCCAAGGTCTTGTTTCAGCGCAGTCAGAAACCACTTCCAAGAGCTTGTGTTTTCAACTTCTACAACAGCAAATGCCACAGGAAAGATGCAATCATTCGGATCCATTCCTATTGCAGTTAATAAAATTCCCCCAAACTTTGTCTTCAAATGGCATCCATCTAAGAAAATAATAGGCCTACAGCCAGCAAGGAACCCCCTCTTACATGCATCAACAGAGAAATAACATCTTTGGAAATGCCCTGCATCATCCAACAACAAGTAAAATGTACTACCTGGATTGGATCTCCTCAACTCCTGTCCGAAATCCCACAGCTGATTGTACTGGGCAGTCTCATCTCCATAGATGATTTCAAATGCGAATTTCCTTGCTCTTCCAAGTTTTCCCCTTTTCGGTGTCATTTTCCAATCTTTCTGCACTAACTGACCAAGACCCTTCAATGTTATCCTCTCATTAGCCCTTATCTGATCAACATAGAACTTGCCGATGTATTTTGCTGTAAATGCCTTGACTTTCCATGTGCTCTCACAAGTGTGTAAGTCCTGAAACCTTTTCACCATAATGGCCTTTGTTCTGCTGTCAGTGGAAGCATACAATTCCCATGGGCAGAGTTCTACACATTTAGCTAGAAGCCTGGTCTTGTCATTCTTCGGAAAGGTGATGCGCTTCCTCTCCTTGCAACTGTGCTCTCTTACAGCCTTCCTCAACTGGTCAATTGATTGGAATATCTGACCCACATGAAACTTGGGATCATTCATATCCATTGCTTGAAATTGCTTGAAATTGAATCTATTTGTTTCATCATCAGATTCTGCAGGCTCAAAGAACTCATCTTCAGACATTTCTCCTTCTGGAATCACCTTCACCTCCTTCGGTTCGTGATCTGCATACTGCTGGTACAGGTCATCATCACCATCTTCTACATCATTGTCGCTGTCAATGATATCTGGAACATAGTCTTCATCACTGTCAGATCCATTGTCACTGTCTCTATCTTCTATGACAGCAGCTACTCTGTTTGATCTCCTCCTTGCACCTGAATTTGCAACAGTGCTCTCTGCAACTTGCACATCATGCGCAAGAACAATGGCAGCATTGGTGGCACCACTGCATTGCTTCACTGGACTAATCACAGGTGGTAAGTTGACTACAGGATTAACAACCACATCATCAAAAGCACTTGCTTTGCTTGCTGGTTCGTGATCAAGATACAACATCAGATACCTGTGCCCCTGCTTCACCTTTCCAACCATGTCCAATGCATCTCTGTCTCTAGAAATCAACCGAAGACCATCTTCATTAATCTGCATGCCTGGCAACAACCAGTAAACATCGATTCTGCCTGCTGCCTCATACCCTAAATCCTCAATTACATCATCCAAAAACAGTGCAGACCAAGTATCACAGTCACAGCCATCATAGCAAACCTTTGTACCATCCACATACGACCTATTTCCTCCACATCCAACGAAAAACCCTCCATGGATCACTTCCAGTGAAAAAAATTCACTGGAATCATCTGAAAATTAAACAGAAAAATGAGCTAAAGTTCAGACCTTCACACCGACTAAAACCCTAAGCTTTAATCCACCAACTCGGAAGAAATCGCTACCAGAACATGCAACAATCACATGTACCCTAAACTAACTACGAAACAACCTAGGATTTGGGGTAGAGACGACGAGAATCGGACTCACCGTACACAGGAAAGGGGTCTCCTTCCCGCCGACGAACGGGCGCCATCTCCGCAACCTTGCTGCGCTGCCACGGCACCTTGCTGCGATGCCACGGTCACCTTGACCGCCGCCGTCAATCGCCTCCGTCTCCCCCGTCTATCACCTTCTCCCGCCGCCGATCATGTGCTTCCGCCGTCGTCGTCGTTCACCTCGAGCGGTCCGCCCGAAAAAGCAGGGGAACAGAGGATTGTGGACGCTCTCCGCGCTGTGCTGAGCAGGGGAAGAGTTGCAGGGGCGAATCTGCAAATTTGCCATCAGAAACGAGAAGGCGCTGGGCTCTCTCCGCGCTGTGCTGGGCCTGCTCACCTGCCACGTCAGCGTCCATACGTAGACAGGACCGTCGATGGACCTCCTACGCAACATTAGGGACTGAATTGATCCATTCCCTGAGTTCCAGGACCGTTTTGGACCTAGCCAATGACTTCCGGGACTGTACGTGCATTTCACTCAGAAATTTATTCCCCCTTGCCTGAAAGCTCAGTCTCGCAGTGCATGTCACCATCCATTTTTGTTCAGTTGTTTGTGTATTTTTAGTAACGCATCTTGTTAGTCAGATGCCGATCTGGATGGACTGAAGTTATCTAATCTTGGGGCCAAGGAAAAACCCAGCGTTGATCGGGAAGGCTGGATGGATGCGCATGTACATGTCTGGGGGCATGACCGTAATTTCAGATGCTTTACGTGCTCCTGCGCCGCAGATTGGGCTGCGCCTCCGGGGCCCGCGCCACGTCAAGTGGGCCGTGCTGCCCCTCGTGCTACGAGTCCCCCGACCTTTGCTACCAGAAGCAGCCTCTGTCGAGAGAAAAAACAGAGTCAGCAAAAACCATATTGCTTGCCTAAACAAAACCAAAACCATATTGTACATAAACCTATATCTACAACCGGATTAGATGAAATTTAATAGAAACTAGACTTGGGATGAACGATGTTGTACATAGCACAGTGGAGATGGATGTCAGATTCTGCTTGATACATAAAAACTTTCCACCGGCTGCATGAAAAATGATTGAAATGCTTACAATGAGTAGACAACGTTTGTAAGGTCGTTAAATTTGAGGATTCGAAAATGGAAACCACTGTTTAGGGATAAGGAAGCCAAGCAAAAACCTCTTTTTTGTATGGTGAATGAGACCATACATTGATATTTCTAAAATAGAAGACACGAGAAGCTGGCCTAAACACGGGAACATGGTTGCACAAAGATAATTTTCTCGTTCGAGGTACAATCTCCGTAACCACCTGCGAATACACAAGTAATAGTATCGGTTGGAATAGTTTGGAATTGTCTCAAACTATTTTCTTGGAAACCACAAATGGAAAATTCAAATGGACGGAATTGTGGCTTGTGAAACATTGAGTTCTTAATACAAATGCATATTATGAATTTTTTAGTACATATTGCATATGGGATGATGGTGATGTCGGCTAATTAATTCCGCAAGGTTAACAACGACAACCTTGAAGAAACGAGCAGCACACATAGGCTGAAAGTCCTCGAGATGATTTGAGTGCATATTGCGTTGACACTTGTTCCTCCACTAGATTTTGAGGAACGACTACCAATTGACACTTCAGACACTCTAGATTATCTATTTTGTTACTAGATTTTGAGGAGCGGAGTACCATTAAATATATATTCTTTAACTTGAGATATCTATTTAAAGTTCGATCCGTATATACTCTGAAAGCACTCTACCAATTATATGAAACGGATCTAGTTTTATTTCATGAAACGATACCATAAATTGATACATATACAATTGCGTTGTAATACTTCAAGGGCATATAAAGGGTAGAATAGTGTGAAAATAATTGTTGCTCAAACTAATGGTGAAACCCATCATAACAAAAGCATTTTGCTAAGCAGCCAGACTAGTTAATACACCATTTCTACAAAAAAAATGCAGTTTTGTTTAGCACTATAAGTGATAATTATTTGAACCGTATGACAATTTGTACCTTTGAGAATAAATGGTTGTGTTTATTATCGTTGTTGCTACTCATACCAAAAAGTTATATATACTGTATTTAATAATGTCTTAAATGAAACAACGTACTAAACATATAATTGAGTTGAGAATATGTAAAAGTGTTCAATATAAATCATTTCGGAAAGAAAGTTTTTAGTGTAAGTACGTACATGCACAACGGGAGAGCTTGAAAAAAATTAAGGGGAGGGACAATCTACGCCCAAATAATGCCCAACCACACCCATGTTATCATTGTCACATAGGAAAAGCTCGATGGTTTCCATGCAACCCCACCTATGCAGCAACGGCAGACATAAATTATCACAACGATGTTGAAACAGAAAAGAGCTCAAAGCAGCAGCCAAGATAGCCACCGGCGTGTTGCATGAACATTTTCTTAAAATTAACAATGTGTTATCGACAAAAGTTATTTTTGCTTGTTTGTGTTTGGAAACGAGGTTGGTGTGTTTTCGAACCCACGACTTATGAGAATCTGCTTACATGGTGCACATGCCTTGCGCTTAGAACAACATAACCCACATCGATTATACCAAGTTGAGGCCTCGTGCCCACTTGGCGTACAGTGTAATCTAATATGTGCAACCAAACATATTTTTTTGCTACCAATTCATCCGTTTTATTTTCTTAGAACTCCATGTGCCGTGACTTGTATTCACGTGGTTTTCAAAATCATACGGAACAAATGTCTCTCGGGAGACACCAAACACGAACCTTGAAGAAACAAGCATCACCAAGAAGCTGAGAGTGGTCGACAAGATTTGACTACATACTAGTTGACACTTCAAACACTAGTTTTTTTAGGAATGACTGCCAATCGACAGTTCATACACTCTAGATTATCTATTTTGTTACCCCTAAACTTTATATTATTTAATTCAAGATATCTCTGTCAAGTTATATATGCTAGATCCATATATATACTCTAAAAGCATTACACCAATTTGTCTAGATATATTTGTGTACATGCGAATGTGGAGAAAACCTAAAACATCTTATATTAATAAATGGAGGGAGTAATACTTCAAGGGCATAAAGTGTAGAATAGTGTTCAAATATTGGTTTAATCAAAATGGTTTACATAATTTATACAATACTGTATCAATAGAAACAACATATAACCATATAGTTGAGTTAAGAAGAGATAAAAGTGTTTCGTATAAATATATAGATGCATAATTGTACAGATCGAGCAGTACCTTAGGAGGGGACAAGTTGTTTAATCAACATAGATGATTTTGTTTAGGGATAGTCACACCAAAACTCCCCCAGTGTAGATGCGTACATTTTATAATATATGTCAAGGAGGCCGTGTCATGTAGAGACATCAAGAGTCTTCCACTGCTGTTGGTTGCTAACAGAGTGGCCTCATCTTGGAGTGGATGCGTAGGCCAAAACGACTACCATATGTGTTTGAAAAACAAGGGCGGTGTGTTCGAACTGGCGGTCTATGTGTGTGTTGTTTACATCGTGAACATGCCTTATTCTTAGGACAGGGGAAACCATACCGGTTGTAATAGGGTGATTCACACGGGGTTGCGGGCTGGAGTAATTTAGTATGTGCAACTAGGTTGATTTTGCTACCGATATTCATCAGCTTTTAATCTTGTGTAACTCCGTGTGTCGTAACATTGTATCCATATTTTTCTCAAAATTGGTAAGAACCAAATGGCACCTCGGAGACGGAGACACCGAACACGACGAAGCGGAGGTTATGGTATCGTCGTCGTTAATCCATGCTGGACTCAACGGTGGTATATAGTTGGAGCAGAAACATAATAACGAAGAGAAACGCGGGGTATTTCCAAAATTCAAAACTACGTAGGTTTTTCAATACAAACAGGCGCATGAGCGGGCGTAGAAAATCAAATTCCCTTCTGCGTTTCCTTGGCAAAGAAGAAGAGCCGGACGCTTGGCAGCCACTGTGTGCGCCTAGCAGCGAACCCTTCAAAATATCTCGCACGCAGAGACCCAGTTGGCCCGGCCCGGTCACGATCCCTATCCCGCACGCCCGCGGCCCACCGTCCGATGCGATCAGGACGGCCACCCACCGCTATAAAAGCCCACCCGAGGTCATCTTTTCCTCATCGCTCTCGGGGTTGGCTTCTCCTCCCCTCTCCGGTTCGGGTTCGAGATCTAGCAGCTAGGGTTTCTGTAGCGGAGATGGCTGACGGCCGCGTGGAGTACCGGTGCTTCGTCGGCGGGCTCGCCTGGGCCACCGACGACCGCAACCTCGAGCAGGCCTTCTCCCAGTTCGGCCACATCCTCGACGCCAAGGTATATATGTCCCCTTCTCCCGATCTACCTCAGATCCGTACGAATCCCCAGTTCATCTGCTAGATCTACGACTTCTGTGTGCTGGATCTGATGGGCTTTGTGTCTCTGTGTGTGCAGATCATCAACGACCGCGAGACGGGCCGCTCGCGCGGCTTCGGCTTCGTGACGTTCGAGACGCAGGAGGCCATGAACGCGGCGATCGAGGCCATGAACGGCAAGGACCTCGACGGCCGCCAGATCACCGTCAACGAGGCCCAGTCGCGCCGCTCCGGCGGAGGCGGAGGCGGCGGATACTCTGGCGGCGGCGGCTACGGCGGGCGTCGCGAGGGCGGGTACGGCCAGGGCGGCGGCGGGTACGGCGGCCGTGGTGGCGGCGGCGGCTACGGCGGTGACCGCGGCGGCGGCGGGGGGTACGGCGGCGGTGGCGGCGGGTACGGTGGTGGTGGCGGCGGCGGGTACGGCGGCCAGGGCGGCGGCGGCGGCAACCGCTGGAACTGATCGTCTCGTCGGAGTTATCCTTCCCCTAGTTTTATCACCACCTTCATCGTGTCGTCGTCGTCCTGTTACTGGTTTCTGCTATCATGTGTCGGTTGTTGTGTTTTTGATCGGGAGCTCGGGTGGTTTGGGTGACAAGTTGACTTAGAGCTGGTTCCGCCGTGAGGAAGAAGGTCGATCAAGTCAGAGTCGTGTGTCTGTTATCTGTCAGTATGTCGGTCGTTTCGAGATGCAATCCCCTTCTGGTCGTGGATCGGATCGGGATGTGATGTGTTGGAACTCTGTTTACCTTTGAATCAATCAATCAGTCAGTGGAAACTTTGGGAATGGGAAGAAAATCTTGTGTTGTCTGTTCTGCAGTTTTATTTTATTCTGTGCATTTGCTTACTTTTTCCTGATCGATGGTGCAGTTAATAGTGTTCATAATGAGATCCTGAGTAGTAGGAAGCTCAACTACAAATTAAAATCATCTTTAATGATCTTACTGATTTGCATTCCCAGTGGAGTAGAAATCATCCACCCATTGCTGTATCAATGTTGTAAAAGATTATCCATCCTGCAAACAGAGACATTACATGTAATGATTTGGAACCCACTGGATTTGATTGCTCTCTGATCCTGTAATGTCGACACTGCCAGATTCGTGCCGAAAATACTACGGTGCAGAGTTAAATTATGTCTGAGATTTCTGAAATTGGTTATGCTCTGTATGTTTTGGTTACTTTGACGATTCTTTGTTTTCTGTGAAAGAGTGCAGTTCATTAAGAATTTCTGTTGACAATATCCATATTTGTACAAACCACATCACAATTCGCATCATCATACTAATCCGCCTACTGATCTAAACTGCCATTATAATGCATGACTGGATCAGCAGAGAAGAATACGCCTTTTACACAAGGCCATGACTTGATCACCGGAAGAAATTATTCATCTATTGCAAATCCATGGCATATCACAATTTCATCCAAGTATCCATCTACAAAGCCGTTGCTGTGTAAGCGAAGGGTTTGTCTCAGTCGAGGACGTAGATGCGAGAAGCGATGTCCTGGACCAGCCAGTCGAAACCCTGGAGCAGCCCCTCACCGCTGTAGGCGCTGCAGCCGACGATCTTCCAGTGCCGGTCCTTGTTCATCACCTCAAGATTCAGAACCTGAAAAATCCACGCAACAGAAACTTTAATTCCAAGATACTTGGGATGTATCTCAAGTTATGCTTGCTCAGAAAAAAATCTTGGCTTCAGCTAATTTTCAAATGCAAAATCTGTCCGACTCGGTGATTCTAAATCATGTGCAGTGTAACAGGTAAGAAGAATTTTGACCAAGAAATGCGCCTTTACAAATACATTCTGAAATATGCCTTACCTTGGCGATTTCGTCGGGCTTCAAAGCACCCTGGATGTCCTGCTTATTTGCAAAGACTAACAATGATGATCCAGCTAGTCTCTGTAACAAAACATTCAAGCATGACTTATCTTCACCTTTAATAATTGAACAAGATAACACACAAAGTAAGAAAAAACATCCTTGTGCAATGAAATTTGTAGTCTAAAGACTACCCTGGTACAGAAACAATTAGACCAATTCTTCACAGCCAATTTGCAGTCAAATTACTCAACAGAAAATGAAAAACTACGCTGAAACATATTACCAGTGTCATTGGCTGGGCAGCTTACCTCTTCTTTCAGGAGATTGTGGAGCTCTGCACGGCAATCATCGAGCCTTCGGACATCCGAACTGTCAACCACCCAAACTAGACCGTCAGTCTGCTCGAAGTAGTTCCTCCAGTACGAACGGATAGTTTTTGTCCCCCAACATCCCATATGTTCAAAGAGTACCTGCAACAATAACCATATTATCAGTTTCGATTTGTTTGGTGGTTCCCATTGACTGTACTAACTGCTTTTTGACAATCAAGATTCATGACTGATGGGTATCAAGCAGCTGTCAGATTTTTTCCTGGCCAAAGCATGTAGTAGTATATTTTGAGCAATGTATTCTAACACGTTTTGAGATTAACCAATGTTAGTGATAGGATTGTTTGCTTTGAATGCTAAAAGCAACCACCCATGCAACATCTTGATGCTGACTGACATAGTAGACTTAAAGCAGCTAAAAAATGAACCGCCACATTTCTTGATTGTACCATTTACTGTCACAATTATCCTACCATGACTCTAAATTTTGTATTTTCTGACCACAACTAGTAAAAACTGCACTTTCGATACTGAATTTTCACATTGTTGTCTGCTTTTTCCACTTGAAAACATACATCTCAAAGTACGCATTGCTTCTTGTGGAGCAATACAACTCACAATTTTTTTTCTGCCTGTATTGGACAATGTGTTTTTCTGTAAGCACCTAGTGGTACATCTTGAATACTACTGGACGACCAAGAACATAGAGTTGCTACGATCTCTGCTCTCCACTAGCAGCAATTCAAACGAAATTATATTGGTGAATCACTAAACTTGGAACTAAGAAGCTCAAATGGAAAAATTATTCCTTAGTTAAAAACTAAAAAGACTAGGGTACCCTTGGCATAACAGAATTTATGGCACAGTTGAACAAACTAAAAATATCATCTAACAAAGCAATAGCCAATAAGATGACATGAAACTAGCAGTATGTGCCGAAAATTCTATACATCTCTCAGAACAACTTCAGCTAATACAAGTGGCCTTTTAGAAACACAAAGATGAACTATAGCATTAGCTAAAACAATAGTTATTATTCTAGCATCTTTAATTTAATAAATAGAAACCGAATACAGTACATACTTTTGGTACTGGATGGTCTTGATATTAAAGCCAAGAGTAGGGCTAATGACACTAGTGTCCTCTCCATTTATCTTGAGCACAATTGTTGTCTTACCCGAGTTGTCCAGGCCACTGTAAATTTGACATCAGCAAAAATGAATTAAGAACAAAAAACTGAATGGCAGAATCTGTGGTAGTCAAGAAGCATATACATATCCCCAAGAATTAAGAATAATAGTAAATTTGAAAGGGAATCTGGGAAAGATAAAAAGGGTGAAAGGCATGGAAAAGGATGCTTACACCATGAGAATCCTCATCTCCTTTTCCTTGCGCTTGATTTTTCTGATGATGCTGAGGAGACCCATCCTGGAGGTAGCCCAACAGATGAATCAGTATAAAGTAAGCTGAAGAGAGGAGCCAAGATGCCTACTGACCCAGTAAAGAAGATAAAACATGGCAAAAGGACAACAAAAATTTATCGATCTCCTCAACTTTTATTTCTGTAACATTAAACTGATAAGAAAATACATCGACTGAAGGCTTCAAGCTATACTGCCATAACTATAAGAACACGAAACTGGAGAAAATCTATGAGACAGTGAGAGTCGATCTGGATTGGGGTCTTGGGGATATCATTGTTGGTAGCAGCCTAGGCAGCGCCAAAACAGCAGGGAACGTGGCGACAGGCTCCACGCCTCGACCAGCAGGTGATAGCCGTGGAGGCGGCATGTCTGCTTACAGCGGGAGCGGAGGGGAGGGGGATGGCGATGCAGCAGTGACCTAGTTTTTTCGTCTGGAGCAGCGGGGCGAGGCAGATAATGATTTATTCTGTTCATGTAAGTCCTGTTCAGATGATCTCCCTGGTTAGGGCCCTGGTTGCTATTCTCTTGGCGTTGGACTATTGGGCTGAGCTCTATGGATTGATTGTTTAATGAATCGGTGAGGCAAGACAGGGACATAATTACATTGGTGAACAGGGCTGTCTCCAGGAATTGGAGGCCCCGGTGCGAAATTCTATATGAGGCCCTAACATTGATGTTCTCAATAACCAAAAGTTAAATCCTTCTTATAGTGTTCTTTGAAATGATCCCTTAAGTGATATATTCATAATCAATTGTCTCCAACATATCGCTCTCTAGAGCTATCTAGCCAATAAATTAAATCTTTTGAATCTGATTTGTAGAAACATGGCTTGAAAAGGTTTACATATGATGATACACATGCACATAAAGATGAAAATAACAAATTTAATGGAAGCACTTGTGTATAAACTATACTTGTCAATGTAATTTTCTCATTGTGCAACGACGAAAGATATAGTCTATATTAAATAGGATTTGGTCCGCTGGGAACTGCAGTACTACGGCGAGGATTAGGAACCTATCTAAGATGCACCTGATGGATATGGTGAATCAGTGTTGCCTGGTCGTGATCGCAGCAGCACGGAACCTAGGAACTGGTCAGTTGGCTCGGTGCAGAGTGCACGTCTGCCACTTGCGCATCTTCCCCTTCCCCAATCCTGTGGGAACAAACAGCTCGCATATGCCGTCGACGGCCCTCTAGTGAGGATCAGACATGGTTTGTGTTTGTCAACTAAAATCTTTACTCTAGTAAATTCGTAGGTAAATTTTTATCTCAGAATACACGAGCCCTAGATTTGATGTATGGCTCGCCTCTGTAAAATGACAACCACTTCCAAACTTCAGTGTGCAATGACTTGGTTAAGATAATTGTCGGAAATGGAAACACTATCCTGTTCTGGACTGACCAATAGATAGCAGGTCTGTCAGTCCAAGATCTTGCCCCAGAGATCCTGAACTAAGTCACTGCCAGACGCAAGAACAGCCGTTTTGTTGCTACTGCCTTGGAAGGAAACAATTGTCTCAAGGACATCCCGGGAGGAATTCCTGTTGAAGCAGCCGGTCAGGTCGTCAGACTGTGGATGCATATTCATTCAGTGGAGAGGAACACACTGATGGAGGACACTTTCAGCTGGCCCTGGTCAAGTTCAGAAGGGTACACCGCGAAATCAACTTACATGATGCTTTGCCATGGACTGGAAAGATCTGCAACAGCTGAAAGCATCTAGAAATGTCGCGCAGCTCTAAAATGCAAAATCGTTATGTGGTTGGCAGTCATGTACGGGATCTGGACCTCAGATTGACGTGCGCAACATGGTGTACAGCAAAGCCCAGAAGCTTGTCACTTATGCCTGCAGAAAACTGTTGAAACTGACCACATTTTGGTTCAGTGTGCATAAAGCAGGCAGGTCTGGCAGATGTGTAAGCAGTACATGCACATCCCTTTCAGTATGCCTTGCCAAAGCAATCGCTTGGGAACTTGGTGGCTGGAGGAAAGAGGAAGGCTGGACAAGAAAAGCATATATCGCTTTGACACTTGGGTGACTTTAATCTGCGGAGACTATGGAAGCAAAGGAATGCAATAGTGTTAGGTAACGCAGAAACGCAACGAAGACATCCTAGCTGCCAAGATCATGAAAGTTTTATATGAATCTATGGAGTGCAGCTGGTGTAGGTGATGGTGAATTCACACCGGGGCGAGTTAGCTCTAATTTAAGCTAGGTGCTGGTGTTTCCACTTTTGTCGCCTGACTGCAGGTGGCATAAGCTCTTGTCCTATACTCTACCTTCAATGAAATACGGTCTGCGATGGCGTACTCCCAAAAAAAAGTGTGCACTAAGAAGATAAATCTTGCCGAGCTTCTATCTCCTAGTATAAGATTTTCTACATGCATACACTGCTTATTTGGCTGCCTCGTGTACAGTTGGTAAGTTCAGCATACACATATGTCAAACCCCTGCTTCAGTGTGTGTTTTGTCAAAAACTACCAACGACTGAAACACACTTTAACACATGAACATGAACTGGTTTGCTCTTCTCTTGGCATTGCCTGGACTATAGGGCTTGTTGGGTGGGTTGATTGTGTTATGAATTGGTGGTGTACAAGGCAGGAACATAATTACACTAGCCATGGTTTGCGTTTGTCACATAAGATCTTTCCTCTTGTAAATCCAAAGCTAAATTTGGTTTCACAGGAAATGACCACTAGATTACAAAGTAAGAGGCGCCAACGTGAAGCAGCAGTCAACTCCGCATCTGCGGGTGCGCAAAGAAGATAATTTTTGCCGAGCCTCTTCTCCCACCAAGTGTAAAACTTTCTACATGCTTACACAGCTTATTTGTCTCCCTCGCATAGAGTTACAGTCAGTTTCAGCACACACCCACACACATGTCAAACCCCTGCTTCAGTGTGTGTTTTTCACAAAGTGCCGACGACTTAAACACACTAGAACACATGAACATGAACTGAACAGCATAGCCCAAGATCGGCATGAGCATTCATCGCTGTTTGTACATTTTGCGATGGAGGTGGAGGGTACGTACTTGACTGTGAAGAATGGTCGGAACTCGACGGCGGGAGGCGCCGAGCAGGGGCTACGGGCTGCGCGCCCGTACTCGGGGGAGGCGGATCCGGTGCTCGAGAGAGACGCGTCCAGAAGAGGTCGCCGGGCCGGAGCTAAGCGACGGCGACGGCGACGGCGGTGAGATGGAGATGTGGAGCTCTGAAGAGGTGAGAGTAGACGAGGGCCTAGACGTGGGCCATGGGCCGACGGCGCTGTGTATTGGGCCTGGTGTCACTTCCGTCTCAGGCTCTGGTGAAAGAAGGCCAATCCTTGGAGCAGGCCATTTTTTTTTTATCTCGGTCTGCATTGTTTTTTTTCGTTTCGCAGTGAGACCATTTTTTTTATCTCGTCTAGCCCTCTTGTCTGATACATGGTTTTTTGCAGTACGCACAACCATGTAACACATTTCCGTAGACTGTTGGGGGTATAATTTAAGAATATTCGGTGTAAAAATGACAATCATATCGACCATGTGTATCAGTATAAAATTTGATGATGTTTTCTAGTCCATGATCTTAATCTGATTTGGGTCCCCTTGTGTAGGCACAATCTTTTATATTGAAGAAAGATTCAGCGTAGATATTCTATACAAGAGAAACAAAATCACAATGTGCAAGCCGAGCCAACAGTATCCCGATTTCCTTATCAAAATTCTAATACTCAATTTGCTGTATTTTTTGTTTTATTTCTCGACCCAAGAGACCGTGAGAGAGATATCATATCACTCTGATCCCGTGTCTTTAGAATTCGCGCGCAATAATGGATAATATACGCACATGTATTACCAGCTACCTCAAGATTTCGTCGAAGATCTTGTTATCGCCCATGTTATTCCTTCGGATCTATTTGTACGGCAATATGTATACAAATCAGTATGGACCTAACCCTTTCGTGCGGTGGGAATAGAAAATTCTAAAAAAATATACAACGTATCTTCTAAGACTGATATAGTGATAAATGGTACTAGTGCTAGCTACAAGTTCACCTATTCGGCCATCAAAAATATATGGATGAGGGTTGCATGCATGCATGGTACGTGACATGGCATCTTCTTATTCTTTTCATCTCATAACAGCAGCCGAACAACCAACTAATCTTTAATCAATCATCGAGCAACAAGAACGACAAGAAAAGCATTGTCAGGGCGAATGATCGATTGTTGGCTAAGCTGTAACCTCCTGTTGCTGATTGAGTTGCAAAACTATACTTAGATTATGTTGATTTGGTCCATGCATGATATGGGTACTACTTAATTAAATTTAGCCCAGTCCATCTTTCTGTAATACTTTAAGAGATTTGCCGTGATACGCTGACGATTCTGTGTATCCCGGGTCTCCTTGGCCCCTCGTACTTTTCAGCCGCTCCATCTGTCACTGCAGAAAATATATTGTTTTCTTTTTTCCAAAGAAAGCCTTTTTTTTCTTAGAATGCCTAGCTCAGCAACAAAAAGTATTTTCCTTGAAAACCAGCTTCTAGGCGAAGTGAACCAATGTCGATTCTTCTCGTGTGCGAGTATCTCTTCTCGTGATTCATTCAATGAAACGTTTGTGTTGACTTCATCACCTTGCAAACTATAGAACTGTGCATACATATTTTTTACTCGATCAAACTGTTTCTAGACACACAAAATATATAAAAAATGAGCCAACAAAATTTATAAAACCCTCACAGAGCGGGCCTGGCTCGCGCGTAAATGTCTGTCTGTGCATTATGCTGCTGCCAGTGACCAGTCCATTTGGGTGGTTCAGTTTAAAGGGGTGCCACGTGAGTGTGTCGCCTAAGTTCATGCGCATGTCACTTCGTATAGAATATACTAGCATCATTATTTTGGTGTGATTCCAGCTGCAAATGCGTGTGGCCCGTTCCGGACAGTCCATGCAATGTATATGCAGTACAGGCATTACGTTCAGAGGGCGACTGATCAGTGCTACGAATTTAATAGCAAATAAAATGATTATTAATCTCTTTTGCTATATATGTACTCCTCCACTGTCATTCATGCATGCTTCGCTTCCTTGGCAATAAGAAGCACACGTATGTGAACTTCTGACCTTATAAGATAGTAATAGTTATAGTGAGGTGATCATAGCTCCCAAGTTATGCTCACAAATATGTTGTCTGTGTGTGAACGTTGAAATCAAGCTCCCAAGTCCCAAAACCCTGAAATCAGGCTCACACGGTCACACCTACCGTGTGAATTTCAAGCACGCGCGCGTGTCAAGTCTTCGAACCATTGAATTTTAAACTAGCGCCGCAGTTTGCACAGCTCGCGCACGTTTGGTTTACTTCCATGCATGCAGCGTTGCTCTCATCACGTGCATTATAAACAAAATCAGAGAGCATGCTAACTTTCAAAGGCAAGTACGTACGTGGCTTCCTGCCAGCCGGCCGGACCTTAGCCATGGAGCTATGTGCTCCAAGACTACGGCAACATTTCTTCAAAACGAAAATAATAGTAATAAATGTCCGCGTACAAAAATCGTATCCAAGAAGGATGTTACCGTGCACACAAAGTACAATAATGCAAGTAGGATGTTGTTTCCTCATGCAACTAGTGGAAATTAACTTTTCATACATATATAAGTTGGTCACATTATTTAGAATTGTGATGTCGGGAATATATCTTTTACCTGAATTCATGCATGGACCATTGGATCACCTCTTGCGCTAGCTCGATGTCCTGCACTACGTACTGTGCGGCATGCCGGCCATGAGGATACACACACGCACATGCTATGTTGCGTGACTGTTTTCTTGGTAGTTTAATCCATTCGAGCTGCGCAAAATGTGTGGCCAGGAACGGAACGCATCGATGCTAGCTGCAGGCCCTTCATCACGTGGCTTGATGTGTACATGTATAGATGGCGACTTGTCATATATACTACTATAAGCACGTTCGAAAATTGGAAAACGTACTCTGCTATCTGACGATTATATATTTACTGACAGATGTGCGTCAGCTTCAAATATTAATGTAAGTTTACTTACTAGGAGTAGCTCGATCTTCCCTCTTTTTGTAACTACCGCCGCAATTCGTACAGCTCACACACGTTTAGTCGCATGTGAATTTTCAGGTATATACGGGCGGGCACGCAGCGGGATTTGAAGTGGACATGAACCAATCAGATATTACCAGGCTCGTAATAAACTTGTCGTGGCAAGTATCCATCCATTTTATAGTAGTGTCGCTAAATGGATATATCTGTATATTTATACTCCGTTTTAGCGACAACCAATATGGTATTGAGCGATAGCCACGTGCCTGGATCGAGCTAGCAATGTACATTTCCTATTTTGTTCCTCTTTTGAAAAGCAACGTGCATTCATTTCATTTCCTTATTGTTGGAAATACTCCATCAGTGCAATGCATATTACGTATGGCACTTAGAGAAATCCTATAATTCCATTCGCATAACGAGTTCATCTAAAAGGAGAGGCGTCGGTGACGCGCCGGTGGAAAGGAGAATAGAGAATAGTTGCATGCATGCAAAAAAAACTTTAGTGTCACTGTTAATTAATGTTGAGACACTAGATAATGGTATCATATATGGATACCGTAACATAACACATTTCAATAGTACTCGTCCATATTCTTTGTGCAGTTTCATTAGATTGTCGGTTCAATTATTTTGAAAAAAACCACCTCTCAAGTCTGAAGTCTGAACACTATTTTTGTGTGCAAAAACAGTTTCAGAAAATATATCAATCAATCTGCACGCGCTGGTCTCCTGACTTGCGGGGCCGACATACATTTTTTCCTGCTAGAAATGCACAAGTAGCCAGGGACATGGTGACATGGCACGCATGCACCGATCTGCATGCATCACATGGAAGTCCGTCATCCACTACGGAACTGACACTTGGCACAATAGACTTGAAATTTTAAATTAAGGAGGAGCCATCGATCGATATCCATGGGTAGTGCCGTATGAGCCCTAGAAATGGTCAGCGAGCCCTATAATTAACAATTAGTTTAATGACAGCAGGCTACATGTACCACCCATGCGTAAACATTTGGTTAAACAACATCAAGCTACATGAAGCACGCACACAGCTAGTTCGATTGATATACATAGTGGTTTATATGTATATGGGTGGGGAAGTACTATCTGGGTTTCAAATTACCCACCTTTTCCAAACACACAAAGGGTATTTGACCAATTTGTGACCATGCATATTTAACTGAAGCTTACCCATGCATGCACATTTCCGTAAATAACATCACCATTTGTGACTGCACGAAAATAAGAATACTACAATTCAACAAAAAAGTGTAGTGTTTAGTTAAACAAAACATTCCAATGCCCATGTGTCTGATTCTTCGCGAAGTATTAGAAAGTGGGTCTTATGTACCAAGTTCCAAAACCACCTCAATATAACTATAAGTGAGGATTTCTGGCTCTAAACTCCATGATACCAGGAAAAATCGGAACGTATATATATTTGTTTCAAAAGATAACATACAATACCTAGCATGTACTACATGTCAAAATGTAGCAGTAATCTGTCAATCTTATCAGAAAATATTGCCGGCATAAAAAAAATACAAGTAGACGATATAAAGTAACGAAATGTGGTAGCACTATTCACAATTATGGATCATCGTCACATTTTATTCTTCAACAAAACCATTTATAAAAAATTTGCTCATCTTTAGTGTTCTCTCGAATATATCATTTTTTTAAATACATAGAGAGCTTGCTTTCTATGTTTTTTTTAACGGGGCTTGCTTTCGATGTGGGGTGCAATGTAAAATGCACACGTATGTAGTACAGTATAATACTAGTAGCAGCTAGTAGTAGGAATTGGACACGCGCGCCACGAAAAACTATTCTGTTGGTATTTGTTCCCTCGTTTCCGCTTTGCTTTCTCTCTACCGTCTAGCGATGGACGACTTCATGCAGTGGGCGATGAACTCGCTGGACCAGCAGCACCACACCCCCGCCGCTCACCCTGAGTACGGCGGAGGCGGCGACGACGGTGGTGGTGGTGGCCCAGCAGCCTTCCCCTTCCCCTCGCTGCAGGCGCTCCGGTGCCAGTCTACCGGGCCCGGCGGTGTTGGCTTCCGGGACCTGACGGTGCAGGTAGACCAGCACAGGGTGGCAAGCAGCTGGAGCGCCAGCTCCGGCGACAGCCCCGGCGCGGCCGTCATGGACGTCCAGGACGCCACCGCCACCGCCGCGGCCGGGTGGTCCCCGCACACGGCCCGCGCCAGGACCAGCCGGCCCGTGAGCTGGAACTTCAGCGCAAGTGCCGCGTCGGCGCAGACGACCGACCCCTCGGCCTCGCTGGCTAGTCCGGCCGCTGCCGGGAGTCGAGCTGGGTCTGGGTGGCTACTGGCAGCACCTACGGCGTCCCATGGACAGGGTGGTGGTGGAGGAGGAGGAGGCACTACTGCGGCATCTTCGTCGGCGTCGGCCGGCGGGCCCGTGCAGGGCCACATCATCGCCGAGCGCCGCCGCAGGGAGAAGATCAACCAGCGCTGCATCGAGCTCTCCGCCGTTATCCCGGGCCTCAAGAAGGTTCTCCTTCTTCCTCGATCTTCCTCACTTCCATTTCATGTTTCTTCTTCTTGATCTTGTTAATTGTCAGAATTAACAAGAAGATTAGTTAAACTAAAATGTTAAGGCTGCATGCGTTAACTAAGATCATGGCGAGCTAATCCCTGATAAAAGTAATCTGAATTCAAGATGGACAAGGCGACGATTCTCGGGGACGCGGCGAAGTACGTGAGGGAGCTGCAGGAGAAGGTGAAGACGCTCGAGGACGGCGACGGCGCCGCCGCCGCCGCCACCACCACCATCCGCTCCGCCGTGCTAGTGAACAAGAAGCCATGCCTAGGCTTCGCCACCAGCAGCTCCAGCGATACGTCTACGGACGGTGCAGACGGCGGTGGGTTGCCGGAGATCGAGGTGCGGGTGGCGGACGAGAAGAGCGTGCTGGTGCGGATCCACTGCGAGAACACGAGGGGCGTCCTGGTGAGGGTGCTGGCGGAGGTGGAGGCGCTCCGGCTCGCCATCACGCACACCAGCGTCATGCCATTCCCGGCCGCCACCGCCACCGCCATCATCACCATCACCGCAAAGGCAAGCACCAGCTACTACTTACTACACTGCACAAACAGTGAACTAGCACAAGTTGCACGCAAGCACACCTACCTTAAGTGCAAGTTGCACCTTTTGAATCGATGATGCACCATGAAATTAAGTGTGTCGCATGTAATTTCATCCCATTCTGTTAATTTGAGGATATCGGTCTAAGAACCCACCAAGATAAAATTTACCACCCCAATTATACACGGAAACATGGTCCTAAATCAATTAAATGTAACTCCCTCAGAAATAACATCTAAGAGAGGATGCATTTGGGTGGTTGTCTTTAAAAGTTTACCAGCTCTTAGGATAACGTGTTAAGAGCTGGGAGGCCTAATGCAAGTGCTTGGAGACGCGCTTAGGAAAAAAAAGAAAGCAGTAATTTTCTTGCCTCGATCGTAGGATAGATATGACCTTGTAAATCTCTTTTTTGTATAGTGGTTATGTGTAACATACCTTTGCTTGATGGTGCAGTGATGCTTATAAGGTTTATGCATCGTTTAGTTTTTTCTTCAACTAATGGATAATGTAGCAATATTTAAGCGCATACAAAATTAAAGGTTCATGCAGTTGAATAGATATAGCTTGTTTATATGGATGGTTGATGATTTTGCTATAGATTGCCGCACCTTGTGTTATGCATTGTATAGATGCCGTAAGAGAGTTGTGCTTGATAAATGGTAGAGGTGGTAGATTCAAGATAGCCCTCGCGATATTAAGTGGTAACTGTATCACGAGAGCATTGATATCTTTCTCTCTTTCTTCATATATAGATAAGATAGGTGGAGATCCTGACATCTTCTGCATTGATGCATGCACACAACCAGAATTTCATACTTGTAAAGATAGTGCAACACATTTTCTGCTCCGGAAAAAGAAAAGATATAGCATAACACTAAATGAAGCTGAATCAAGTACAGTACCATGCATGAAGCCAATATTTCTAGAAGGATATCATTATATCTGTAGTTATTTCATGTAATCAATTCCACATTAATTTATGAAGATCTCTGTTTTTTTGTGGACATGCCCATGTGTGGAAAATCTGTTATTACAAAAACATGGGAGGGATATCGCGACGCGAAAAGACCAAATGGACAGATCTTGAGTATACAACATAAATGATGATGTAGACAATACTTTATTTCGTATTGGATAATGGATAAGATCATTAGATATTTGATGAATGAAATTTCCGTCCATTGAGAAGTTCATAGAATGCGCACATCACACGATTGGACCGTTGAATACATAATATATTAGTAAATAAAATAAAAGAGTTGTTAGAGCTCACAGTCACAGTTGTCACTTTTGGTTGCTTTAGTGAGGTTTGAACCAGGTTACATTTGTGTTATATATTTGGCACTCATAAGCTATAACATGCACATGTCTTAACATTTGTACTTTTCTTTTAATTTATCAAACTATTGTCCCTTAATAGTTACTTGTATAATTTCCAATAAAAACATTTAAATAATCCCCTCATAGTATCCCAACATTTCAATAGGAAAACCCGATGACCTGAGCCACATTATGTAGTAGTAGAAAAAATTAGCACCTCTCATCCTTTGATCTCAAGATAGAGTTGGAATGTCATCCTAATACTCAATATGTACATATATATATATATATATATATATATATATATATATATATATATATATATATATATATATATCTCGTGTGTGCATATGAACATACTTTTGTATCATTTTAATATCTAAGATAGTTAATTGAATAATTTCAGGTGGAAGCGGGGTTCAACTCGACAGTGGAGGACATCGTCAGAAGGCTCAACTCGGCGCTGAACCAACATCACAGCGCCAATTCTGATCAAAATATTGCGAAAAGAGAATGCTAAGTAGCTCATCATACATTCCAAGCCGGTCCTTTCCTTGGATGATTACATAATACCATAATACCGTATTAAGGGAGGAATTCATGGTGAGGATTTAATTCTGACGTGCCTGCCTGAACTTCATGATATATAAGCTGCACTGATGCATGCATGTGGTGACGAGTATTTCTCAGCCACAGCTGGTTGCAAGTTTTGGTCCCTAGCCCTAGCTACTTAATTCTGTTGTTGCACAATCCAAATCACACTGATGAAATGATGAGAGAACCAAGCTGTTTTGATTTATTTTTATTTCTTATATAGAGCTATATATGGCCATACGCACGCCTCAATAATTGTCGATATATAGCCACGGCTGTTTACGATATTTTCATCGCAATTAATTCCATATATGTATTATTAAAGTCTCAATATCCCATCTACTGATTTTTTTAAAACAAATCTCCAACAATATGCAAGGAAAATCTATTTTCTTCGTATAAACTAAAGCTAAAAGAACGACCTGTTCCTGTGCGCGTCTATCTCATTGGCCCTCTTGATTTTTTAAGAGATATTGGGTGATTTGTACATCTCAGAATTTAAAGTTATCTCAATCAGAGATACACAAAAAAGCTGTTGAGATATGCACGGTGGCTGTCTGCATAAAATGCAACATATCTTTAGTTGGTAGGGCAAGCCAAGAAGATCTCTTCAGCAATAGTATATCGATATACATACCCCCAACATGCATAAGTTATATATATACACTTGTAGTATAATGCAAGGCATCCAGGTAATCGTCTTGTTCTCCATGATGGAACATATCGTGATTAACAACGCGTCAATGATGATCTCGATGCTGGGATTGGATCAGGGCTTTGTTGGCAGTTGATTTCATTTGGAGTAGTTTTAATTAGCGAGCAAGCATGTGAGCTAGGAGGATAAATATAGTGGACACCATCTTTTGGCTGTCCAGAGAAGTTGTATAGTAGCACTGCCAAACCAAACTGAAGAGTAATAGTTCCAGTTGAGACCAATATGCCTAGGTTAACTGTGTAGTTTAGCTCAAGCTAATGCGAGCTTTACCATCCATTAATTTGGAGCATGCACTGGACGAAAAGGCTTCAATAATTGGCTCATTTTAATAGAATATTTTTGCGTTTTTGGAGGTTTGTAAGTAGAAGCAAGTTCGGTGTCTCATTTAAGATATGGCGTCTCCCACTAATGTGTATTTAAGATAGGTTTGGAACACCGTTTCAAAAAACTGCTATCACTGAAAAAAAAACAGAAATACATCCACGAATAATCAAACTCAGTCTAGAATACCTTCACGCTTTCTGTTATATATTGTGAGCACCATGATTTGAACACAAGTAGGAAGATAGGTTTTTCTTTCAAAAAGGAAGGTCAAATCTTCCGACATGTGTATCCGCAAAGGCACCCAACTATAGTAAAGTAGATGCAAATCCATGATGCCAAAATGCCAATAAGAAGAGCACACAAGGATGATTTATATCAAATGATAAATAAACCACTAGAGTAAGTTGTCATTCTTCTGGAACGAGTCTTTCACACATACATCGCCAAATACAACTTATGACAGTTTCTTTATCGAGAATACCGAGTCGATCAAACCCAGAATACAATGGCGGCACGCACCTTCAGCAAAGGTGAGGACGCACCTAATTTGTTGCTAGGACCCAGCAATGAAGACCGGCTCCTGGATTTTGTTGTGTTGGACAGAAAACGTTGTTCTTATCACCAATCGATAGAAAATCTTCCGACTAGTGGTGCTACTTCACACTCCACACAAGATGGCCGTGGTGTCATGTCCTACAGAGATAGCCACAAAACAGTGCATTTAAGGACTGACATGAAAGAACCACCAAGCCGCCCCTTCCATCTTTGTGAAGACCAAAAAACAATAAAGTTGACCCTGACACGAAGGTTTAATACAAAAGCTGCAGGATTGTAGTGATTAAATCCATCATATCTGCTATGCACAATCATATCATGTGTGCACTTAAGATGCATTACACACATGCAGACCATCTTGAAAAATCAATGAGAATATTTTTGTGGCATGGAAAGGACATAGAGAAAAAAGGTAAATGTCTTGTTAAATGGGACATAGTTTGTAACCCAAAAGCTGCAGGTGGAAAGGGCGTTATTAGAAAACAGGTATAATAGAAGCTCGTACCGTAGTGTCTTGAAGCATTCGCACTTCGAAAACAGAGTCCTCCCTCTCCCTAGTTTGAGGTCAAGACTTTGCCAAACACGCAAAGAGAATCAGTTAAATCAGAATCCTATTCTTCCAGTTTAGTCCATCCGGTAAGTAGACCGTCATCCCAAACTTCAAGCCACCTATAGTCACAGTCCACATTAATGTTAAAATCTTTCCCGAAATAAAAGATGAATAATTTTCTTGTTCCTTTTTCTTTCTTTTGCAGATCTACTATTTCCAGAGCACATTTAAAAGAGAAATGGACGAGAACTACCTTGATCCGTTCCCATCTATCAACAGGCTTGGTGGTTCTTTCATGTCAGTCCTTAAATGCACTGTTTACTCCCGTCCTTGGCATAAAATCTTCCCTCGCCATTAGCCTTCCCCTTCCAAAAATTCGCAAACCAGCGGTCACCACTGTGAAAATAGTACCAACCCTGAAGAGAAGAGGGGAAACTCAGAACTTCATAAAACAGTGGGTAGCAAATATAAATTGTTTGGTAGAAAATACATATAAATTATTCCGACTGATGCAGGTTATGCGGACATATTTGATCAAAGTACGCTGACGGACTATTACGATATGAAAGTGCATATTTCTCATCAAGTGACCATGAGAATAATCAAACAGAGCATGGAATAACAAGCACAATCTGACACCTGACTTAATAGTCAAATGCGACCATAATGAGGAGTAGAACATTTCTACAAAAATTAGAATCGTGTACAAGATGGCAAACGAATGCACCATACCTTTCCATGGATATGACCGTCCCTCCATGTTCCATGAAATACATCACCATTGCTGTAATAAAGCGTTCCCAAACCGGATCTCTTGCCATACCTCCAGAGTCCATCATAAAAGCTACCGTCACTGTAGGTTAAGCGTCCCTATAGAAATGTATAAAACAAGATTATTGAAAAGGTAATACTTCCAGCCAGTCAACCAGAAGAGCAAGTACTCTAATGGGCCTTACCTTTCCTTCAGGGACACCTTCTTGGCATCTCCCTCTGTAAGTTCCTTCTCCAAACTGTATTTCAACAACTGGGCTCCATGTTTTTTCCGTTTCTCTTTCTGCATCCTACAAGAGATAACAGTTTTCATATCGCAACCCAGGCATGCCAATAAATCAGAAGGAGAACCAGTCTATAGATGTTAAGGGTATTGCACATTATCTACCAAAGTATTAGACCATGTGCAGTCCTAGCATGACGAGTAGCTGGAGAGGGAACAATGAGGATGGATTCAGGTTCACCCAATTTGGGTTGGGGAACTCAGGCATCCAATTTGCCTATATGCAATTAATAGATTGTACTGAAACATGACGACACTTCTCATCTTCAGATGTGAAAAACAAAACATTAACTCGGTTTGCATTTTTCCAACTTAATTTTATTGGGACAAATTAGATACTGAACTTGCAGATCAGGAATGTTGCCTTCAAAATCTAAACAGCAAACTATGGGGGCAGCCCCGGTGCAGTAGCTCCCGCTTGTGCAGGGTCCGGGGAAGGGTCCGACCACTTTGGGTCTATAGTACGCAGCCTTTCCCTGCATTTCTGCAAGAGGCTGTTTCCAGGACTTGAACCCGTGACCTCGTGGTCACAAGGCAGCAGCTTTACCGCTGCGCCAAGGCTCCCCTGCATTTCTGCAAGAGGCTGCTAAACAGCAAACTATACCAGGAGGAAATCCAAGATAAATCTCCATAAATAAATAAAGGTCAGACAAACATATATATGTCAGGGAGGGAAAGACTAACAAGCATTGATGCAGCCCGACTGGCAGCAGAGCCACGTTTTCGAGATCTATCCATTCTGCCCTTTAGAAACGCTGCTGCAGAACTACATATCTCCATCACTTTCTCCAAACCAATATCAGAAAACAAGGCTCCGGGGGAGCATGCCCAGTAGCTAGAGATGTGCTATCGGTAGCATTACGAGTTTCAAGCTGTGTATTTGGAGAATGCTCATCATGCTGAGCTTCAGGAGATTTTACACCAACAGGGAGAGTGATAAAATCGAGCTCGTTACTTCGACCGCTTCTATTTGTTGTTCGCTCTTTAGCCCACAGTTGTGCAATTCCAAAGGCAGGGGCATTGCTCCAGAAATTATGCTCCTGCTCTGAATTTAAGTCCTCTGCCAATGAAGAATATAGTTAGGATGCTCCACCAAAAAGACAAAAGAAGAAACAGAGAACCTAGTATAAGAAATTTTTACCTGTGCCAACATCTATATTAATTTCTCCATCAGATTCGAAATTTGCTTCTTCAAACACTCGCTGTGTTCTCCCATTGTTGTTATTGGATTCTCTAAGATAGAATTGCAATGAACATCGGTTAGCTTATAATAACAGAAAATTTAACTAAGAAGGGAAAATATAAAATGTGCCTGTACATTACCTCTCAGCTTTGATATTTTCCATCTCTTCAGAAATAGAATTGGAAGCAGTGGCATCAGTAGAAGCACTGGAAAGTTTTGATAATCCTTGTTCTGCCAAACTCAATCCATTGTCAGGCGGTTGACTGAATGAGTTATTTGACGAAGCTCGTTTAAGCTCAGGTGTGTCTCCTCCCATAAGAGAGGATATAAAAGGAAAATGCAAGGCGAAGCTCGAAAGAAACCCCTCTTTTGCCGAGGCAACATTTTCATCACGACTGTTTCTGTAAATGAACATTGCACACATTTGTCATACAATTATATGCTGATGTTAATCTACATGAGCATCATGTAAAGAACTGCAATCGAGACCATCATTTCATCATGGCCACAAACTGAGATGGCAACCATGCCACTCAAGTTTTCTGCCTCTCAGTTTGCAAACAGCAAGTACAGCGTACGACTAAAGACACTACACCAATTGCTATAGTTGTCTGAAAGGTATCCTCATTGAAGGAAACAACGTAATCTTTCCTGTGAAGATCGTTCTCTGAGAAACTATATAAAGACATCATTCTAATCACCAAAACTGGAAAGAACACCAAATACTACACAATGTTTGTACAGTAAGCTTCTGAATACAAACAGACTTGCTTATAATAAAAAATTGTACCGAAAATAGTGATTCTAACCGTGAAGTTACAGAACAAAATCTATGAATCAATTAGAAGTATCTACTACATATTTACCTAGCACATTGATATGGGCATGACGGAGGAGGTGAAGCCCAATTTCAGGACTCCACCAAGCTAGTTGTGTCATTAGTTGTGTCGTGTGAGTTTTATTGTGTCGCTGCTATTTTTAATAAGTTTTATTTGTGTGTGTTCGGTTTGGGCCTGTCCAACCGAACCACGTCGGCCCATTAGTGGGGCGCCCCCAGCCCTCATATAAGGAGCTGCTAGGCATCGTTTTAGGGTTAGCTTTGAGTTTAGATTAAAAACAGTCCATAGACTTTGAGCTCGTTGGTGAAGCATCCCTCCGGGGACGGCTATGCCGTTTATCAGTTTGTAATAAAGATTGCTGCGAGGGTGCTTGTGTTCATCAAGTGTTATCGTGCTCAGGTTAGAGGCGTGGTGATCTTCATCACGTTGCTTGCTGGATTTATTCCCCACCTTCAGGTGACGCCATTGGTGTTGTTGGAAGGATTTATCGTTCGGGTTACTCGCTGTGAAAGATTGGGACAAAATCAGAGGATCATCCCCTTGATCCTTATCACACATGCCACATAATGACATGGACACTCATGGTTAAAAGTTAGAACTACAAGCATGATATTTAAGTTGAAACGGAAGGACTAAGTATGACCCAGAAAGCAGAATCTCATGGGGCTCTCATGCCTGCTAAAAAACAATTGATGATTAATAAATATTAAATGCATCTTTTCACTCCAAAACTCAGGTTCAGACTGCTATTTTATTCCATAAGAAAGTTAAGACATGAAGCAATAGTATAGTTTCATTGTAGTAAAATATATGTAACTTAGAAGAATAAAGAAGCATGATATGGTGCATGCTCAAGTAGCGGGACTAAATGATTAGAAATGTAAAATGAATGAGGCATTAGATTCGGCATAAGTCAGAATTTTTCCAATTAGGTTCCATTGTAGCATGCAAGGGCTTACCGAATTGTAAGAAGAGAGACTACTATGAGTTTTGGCTCTAGATCAGGTTCAGAGTTTCGAGAAAATATAATATCCTTAGTGAACCCTGTAACTCGACGAAAGATGTGTAGAGTAGAGATCATGTCACTCTCAGCCAATACTCGAGAAGTTGTAAGGGATAGAAAAACCACATTGTTCAAGTCCTACATGAAAATAATATATACACAGATCAGTGTTGTGAAAACAGAACATGGTTACAGAGTGAGATTAAGCTATGAGCAGGAACGGGTTTTCCTACAACAGAAACCCATTCAAGTTAGAACTTAGAAGGTGTGCATGAAATTTAAAAACTGCACAATCCTAATAATTATAATGTAAGAGAGCTCAAACAACAGGTTTCCACATGCTTGAAAAGGACTAGCTATTGCAAAGTAAGATTGCAGATGTGAACAAGGACCTGACAGTGTTTGTTCAGCATATTTATTGCCATCATCATGTAAGCAAACATGACTCGCATTTTAAGAGAGAAAATAGTACTAAAGCTGAACTTCTTTTCTTTATTAACTGATTATTTAATTACCACCAAATCTTGAATCTAGGACATTTTGTGCAGGTTAGCCTGAAAACGTGCGTCAGACAGACATACACTAAGATGTAACATGGCAGGGCTTGAATCCCTGGTTATATAATTTTTACGGGTGTATACATGCAAAATAGACAGTTGCTTTTGCACAAGTGTAGTAACTAGCAACATTTACTCTTAGTAGGAGCAGGTCAAGATCAAACAGTTCACAGTTTAAGTAAACAACTGGAGAACCTTTATGCCACCACGAAGAAATGGACAATGAAGAACAGCCTGCTTAATAGCTGATTGGACATTATAGCCCGCACCAAATCCAACTCTAGCTTCCCCATAGCTTTTGAGTAGCTGTTACAGTTGTACACTGTAAGAATCAAGAAAAAACTCACATGCTGGTCATACAACCTAGTAAGAGATTATAATAGATTACCTTGCCTACTGTCTCAGGACCAACTTCCCTAATTTGTGCATCAAGAGAGCTCCAGAACATCTGATTAAATCCCTGATATGTCAAGTAGCACGATTGGAGCATTAAATGTATCATTTCCAATAAAAACACAAGAAATAAGAACTTAAGACTCACCGACATCATGATAGATATCATGCTAATAGTCGAGAGGACTGCATTATTGGCACTTTCCAAAGCCTCAGCAAGCGTTTCCACTTCTGTCTCAAGCAGTGAATCAGCTTCAATAACTGAGGTGGAAAAATACATATTTAACTACATGCCATTTGTTCTGGGCTGTGATTATTGACCAGATGCTGTTGACATGTTGCTAAATGCACTACAAAAAAACATGCTCTATATAATCAAATTTCAATGCAGATCAGTAAACATAATTGACTGGTTACTACTAGTGCAGTTCCTCCAGCACTACTAGAGACAGTCCACATTACATTGTGCTACACTGCTACTGTATCATCCCAGTTATGCAGACGAGGGACGAGGGCATCTGTAAACCTTCTTACTATTATAGGTGTGATAACAAGTGATTCTATTCTTCGGAAAGTCACTTTGGCTCCCAGCTCTAGTGCTCTCTATATTTTAAAAAATATCAAAAATCATATTTACAAGTTCCAAAAAAATCTGAGTAAAAATTTAGATGTAGTCAATGATGCATCCTACAAGTATGTAAAATTGCAATGTGAAATCCTTTATATTATGGGCTACAAAATAATGACAAAATATTGTATATTTTGGAGATTTAAAAGTGTATACTCAGATCACATATTTGTCATTATCATGTAGGTCTGAATCTAAAGTATTTCAAATTTAGATTTTGCACGTTTGTTGTGGGATACATAATTTACAACAGGCATGATTTTTTTCTGATTTTTCAAAACTTGTAAATATGATTTTTGAATTTTTTGAACATAGAGAGCACTGGAGCTCGGGAGTCAGAAGTCTCCACTCTTCTATTACTATTATATAAGTTTTGGTTTCACCTCCCATGTGCAAACAAACATGATGGTTGGACTGATGTACCTGGTTTGTGGTAGTGTTCTGTTCAAGAATGAGCCCTTGGTCAACATACTGCAACAGTTATAGGTTTTAGCAAAGTGTTACAGTGCTTTTCTTCTTTTGGTGTGTGTGACAGGGAGCTTGTAGCTGCCATGGAAATAAAGGCTCAAAAGCCTAGGATTTGTTTGGTGTAAAAATCTTTGCTGGGCATAGGTCCTGGCTCTGCTCCTGATTCCATCCAGGGCTTCAAAACCTAGATTAAATTGTAGTCCAAACTCCCATCATTATCTTCATTTACCCTATTGCTATCCTTAAAGTGAACCACATGATCATGCCCCCTCAGCTTCTTTTTAGTTTTTTGACGTAAGGGACCTTTGTATCACTCGCCTTTCTTTAATCACAAGCTTATACGAAACTTCGATAAAAACACCTCATAAGCTCAAACATGTCTACCTATTTTTACTCTCATTCTATCTAAAAGAAGATGGTGTGACAAGCACTACATCAGGTTATATAGCAAAGCAAATATAAAGCCCAAATAGAAGGGAAATTTAGAGAAGTCCTTTCATGAGCATTGTCTGTTTGTCTCATCTCTAGTGCACAAGCGCTAATGCATGGGGTAAAAGTAGGTCAGAAAATGATTACCAATGTGAAAGTTTGAGCATGCTTGAAGTTTAGAAATCAAATCAGATGCCTGCAGCGCGAGAAAAATACAATAGTCAATAATAAACCCAACCACAATGTCCAGATGCAGGTAGTCCGCAACTTTAAAAGCAGGCCATAGGCAGCAATACATAGTTTAATAAATGAAGGAAATTTACAGCAGACGTACTCCACCTCTACTTGCCGTCTTTGTCCCTCGAAACAAAAGGGCTTCAAAAATATTGATGCAGCCAGATTATCAGCAGATTTTGTTGCACTTAGAAGATCCAGTGCAGCAATTTGGTCAGCCTCCTGTCCGGAACTTGCAACCTACAGAATGCAACCACTGTAAGCTAGACGATCTCATCTATCTTAGCTGGCAAAATATGAAACTCAGTACGACGACATGGTGTCCAGAATAGCACGTTAACATACTATTTGATGTGTTCCAGAGGCAAATATATATTAGCACCACAATGACCAATGTGACCTTGTTCTAAAAAGTTTATGAAAGCCAACTAGACATTTTGTTACATTATTTGTCAGAAGTGCTTCCTAAAAAATTCAAAAGAAATGGGTGGGGAGTATCGCTGCATATGACATGGTTATTGATAGGTTCACTTGGTGCACGTGAATCACGAATTTTTGGAAGTTTCTGGATCTAGCAGTAGTGTTCGCATCTTTGGGGCAAATCACAAACTTAAATTCACACCAGGAACTGATCCATAAACCATGACCACATTCCCACGCAAATGAAAACATGCACTGGATTGGATACTTGGATTGTTAACAGTTAAGCCGAGCCTTGTATCTTTTCTTGTCTTGAGTCTTGACCTTCTAATTATGTATTCCCTCCGTTCCTAAAAAATATAAGATGTTTTATCCTTTTTTCCAAATTCACATGTATCTAGACATGTTTTAGTGTGTATGTTCACTCATTTCAGTCTCCATCTAGTCAAACATGTGAAACACCTAAAACACCTTATATTTAGGAAAGGAGGGAGTAGGTATCAATCGTAACATGAATTACAGGGATAAGAAGATTTATAATAATAGTTACCACTCTATTAAAAGCAGAGAATATGGGCTGAATTTTTCATGGTAAATTGTTCATTTCTAAAAAAATGACAAAGGTCAGAACTATTAACACTACAATAAATTATCAAAAACAGCAGTTAGGAAGATTTTCTAATATTAAAAGAGAAACTGATGTATATTTCATATTCTGATGTAAACAAGAACACAAAAAAGAATAAAGCACGTCAAACAGGAAGATGAGAAGTGTACAAACAATAATAACCGCCGGTGGGCAAGGATGAAGAGATAAGGAGGGTTCCAAGTCTCCGACTACTGTCTCTGTAAATAAAGAGCTGCCAGAGTCAGGTTCATGCTATAAACAAGATGTAATAGAATAAAGACACGAAAAACATGTACACGTTGTTAATGCGGAATAAACAATTGGACCAAGAAAGTACAGCTTAGAAAGGATTTAAGACATCCACCCTGACTTCTCGGTATGAACTGTACTTCAGAATTATCCACATGTACTGTCCTGAAACAAAATTACCTGTAAGACAGAATCTGGGAAGAGAAGCATATGGGGGTAAGTTACAATGTACTGAAAATGACACATTTTGCCTAGCATTTCAATATTTGATACCGTATTGGGCTGCTTGCGATTTTTTTCCTTTTTTGTTTTCAATAGGATGGTATTCCATTTGGTTACAAGAAACTCACATAATTATGTTTCACTACAGGATTTCACAACGATTTCCCATTGCATCACTCACAGACCTCAGTAGTCTCTAACATTGCGACAGAAAATGGTCTTAATCAATGTCCAAAATTGAAAAAGATAGGCATTCAAATGGCACCCCTCGGTTATTATAAGTTTATAACCAAAAGATTACGCTGATGGTCACTAGTGTGAAATCGAAGCCACACACACTAACTGAATTAACATCCGGATTACTTGGGGGAGCATGCAAAAATGGTCCTACTATTCCGCATTTCAGAAACTAACACTGGCATTAGTTCAGGCGAGGTTTACCCTTGTACAAACCACAACACCCCAATTACCAAAACCACATTGTGGCATTGTGCTACAGTGCGAGGGTTCCAGTGCGGTACCAGAAGCGGATCGGCGTGGAGGAGAGCGGGCGGGAGCCCAGGCAGAAGTCAATGACGGCGTCCTTCCGGCTCCCGACGCCAACCACCTCGACGGGCTCCGGCGGCCGTGGAGCACCGCCCTCCACAGCCATCGCTGCCACCGCGCGGACACCCAGGGCTCGTCGGCGGCGCCTCCGCGGGGACGGGGCGAGGCGGAGCGGCGGAGGGAGCGGAACCAGCACCAGGCCGCCGCCCCGGACGGAGGCCGGCATCGATTGGTCGCGGCGGCGACGAGGAGGCGCGGCCGGCGGAGGTGGTTTGAAGGACTCTAGTGTGGAGCGATGCGACCGCTGAGCCGAGCCGGTGAGGCGGACCGAAAATGGAAATCATTGTGTCGTATTGGGCCCACGAGCGGGCCTATAATTGTCTAATGGTGACGAGAACGAGACCAGATTTGTGATAGGGTGGGCTGGGCTAACTCTTGTTGATGGCCCATGTAGTTCGTAGATAGCCAATCAGAAATGTGAACCCATATCCCGGGTGCTCCTATAGGTCGCAGTACGCGACGGTAGCGTACCTATCCCTTCGGTTCGACGCGCAGATGGGCCGCGGCCCAGTGACTTGTTCTTCGGTCGTTTGACTCAGTTTGCTTCGATCGGACGTATTCCTTCGGGCAATTTTTTTTCAGGTGCTGGTTTAAAATCTGGGAAAAATTAAATTTGAAAATGGTCGGAACCATTTTAAGATTTTACCCCATTTGACTGCTTCGGTCGTTTTGAATTTTCAGAACCATTTTGAATTTCGTAACCAATTTAGAAAATGGAAACATTTTTTAAAATGGAACTATTTTTTAATTTGGAACCAATTTCAAATTTGGAACCATTTTTTAATTTCGTATCCATTTTTTCCCTCGTTTGACTGCTTCGTATGTTTGACTGCTTCGGTCGTTTTGAATTTTCAGATCCATTTTGAATTTCGGAACCAATTTAGAAAATGGAAACATTTTTGAATTTCGGAACCAATTTAGGTTCCAAATTTGGGAACATTTTTAATTTCGGAACCATTTTCAAATCTGGAACCATTTTTAAAATTTGGGTCCATTTTCAAATTTGGAACCATTTTAAGATTTTGAACCATTTTCAAAATTGTAACCATTTTATGTTTGGAACCATTTTTAATTTCAGAACCATTTTTTAGATTTGGAGCCATTTTAATTTCGGAACCATTTTTTAGATTTGGAACCATTTTTAATTTCGGAACCATTTTTAAGATATGGAACCATTTTTAATTTCGTAACCATTTTAAATTTGGAACCATTTTAAAAAAGGAACCACTTTTAATTCTGAACCATTCTTAAGATATGGAACCATTTTTATGTTGGAACCATTTCTGAGATTTGGAACCATTTTAAATTTCGAAACCATATTTAAATTTGGAACCATTTTCAAAAAGGAAACACTTTTAATTTGGAACCATTTTTAATTTCGGAACCTTTTTTTAGATTTGGAACCATTTTTTATTTCGGAACCTTTTTTTAGATTCGGAACCATTTTTAATTTCGGAACCATTTTTAAGATTTGGAACCATTTTTAATGTCGGAACCATTTTTAAATTTGGAACCATTTTTAATTTCGAAACCATTTTTAAATTTGGAACCATTTTTCAAAAAGGAACCACTTTTAATTTGGAACCATTTTTCATATATGGAACCACTTTTAATTTCGGAACCATTTTTAAATTTGGAACCATTTTTATTTCGGAACCATTTTTTAGATTTGGAACCATTTTTAATTTCGGAACCATTTTTAAGATTCGGAACCATTTTTAATTTCGAAACCATTTTTAAGATATGGAACCATTTTTAATTTCGAAACCATTTTAAATTTGGAACCATTTTTAAAAAGGAACCATTTTTAAGATATGGAACCATTTTTAATTTCGGAACCATTTTTGAGATTTGGAACCATTTTAAATTTCGAAACCATTTTTAAATTTGGAACCATTTTAAAAAAGAACCACTTTTATTTTGGAACCATTTTTAATTTTGGAACCATTTTTTAGATTTGGAACCATTTTTAATTTCGGAACCACTTTTTTAGATTCGGAACCATTTTTAATTTCAGAACCATTTTTAAGATTTGGAACCATTTTTTATTTCGGAACTATTTTCAAAATTGTAACCATTTTCAAAAAGGAACCACTTTTAATTTGGAACCATTTTTTAGATTTGGAACCACTTTTAATTTCGGAAGCATTTTTAAATTTAAACCATTTTTTTTATTTCGGAACCATTTTTAAGATATGGAACCATTTTTAATTCGGAACCATTTTTTAAATTTGGAACCATTTTTAAAACGGAACCATTTTTAAAGTTGTAACATTTTTGAAATGGAACCATTTTCAAAATGTAACCATTTTTAAATCTGAACCATTTTCGAAAATGGTTCCATTTTTAACACATTAACAATTTTTAAAATTTGGAACCATTTTTTTAATTTTTAGAACGTTTTTAGAAAATGGAACCATTTTTCGAATTGAACCATTTTTCGATTTGGAACTTTAAAACTTTTTTTAATGTGGAAGCATTTTTAAAAATGAAACCATTTGAAAAATGAATAATTTTAAGTTGGAACAATTTTTAAATTTGGAACAATTTTTAAATTTGGAACCATTTTCAAAGTAGAACCATTTTAGAAAAAAGAACCATTTTTTTATTTGGAACCATTTTTAAAATGGATCCATTTTTAACATATTTCATGCCGCAAACATATCACAATGAGAACAAATGCACTGGAACAACCAGGCAACTTCACTGAAGCATTCACTGACTTCTTATGGTGTACTACAGTACTCAGTGGTCGTGCTTGGTCTCAAAAAGGCCATCAGGTCCTGCAAGGTAGGATTGCAAGATGTGTGAGAATAAGAAAAATATAAGATAAGAAGACCAGAATGCCTAAGTAATGCAAGTGACCAGTAATATAATCATCGGCTCAACATTGTACTGTCTATAGCCATTTTTATGTTGTAAAAGACCTAATTAAAGCGGTAAGCCAATCTTCCTTATGAGAAAATATATTCAACCAGTACATACAAGTCAATGCTGAAATGCGGCAGATTTGACAAGGACTCTACTGTTGACTTGTGGTAGCAAATTCATCATGTATATTTTTCCTATTATGGTTCTCATGGAACCAATTACACGCAATTTTGAAGAGTTCAAGACGCAAAGATCCTTGTGGGTGAACACAATACTACCACAACCGAGTGCTTAGATTTTATCATCTCACATGCTAGATATGAGGGAATCAGGGGCGACTGAGAAGGGCATATAATCATAGTAACTTTGCAAGTAGATAGCACACAAAGCTGGCGCATGTAAAAAGATCTACATGCATAATTAGATTAACTGTCTACAAGAAATACATCCCACAAAAGAGGATTATGATGCGTGTTTGTAACTTTGTATATGAACATCTAAAACATGATGCAAGTACGACCGGTATCACAGTTCTATCACAAAGCACGGTAAATTTGTTGTCAAATATTGGCAGCGTAGAGAGCACATCTTGAAGTGATTTGTATCAGGAGGTGCAAGGGAGTTTGCCAGTTGATATTTTAACTTGTTCAGCTGGGTAGTAATAGATGGATAGGTCAGCAGTTGGTTATGTCACATCCTGATGTGGGTGAAAACTGATTCATGAACTGGCTGGGCTTAGACTGCTACTATATAGTTTGATGTTAATAGAGATGAGACAAGGGATGTATCCTTTGCTTAAACAGATATTACAAGGCAGAAGAAAAGTACTTGAAATAATCAGGGTACCCCAAGTTGTTACAAATTAACTTCTTGCTGTTTCATACAACACAAATTAAGGTAATCCTTCAATGGGTCAGCAAATTTCAGACTATTCCTTCGGGACTTCCAGAATAAGAAATCAATATTATTGGACAGAACAAAATAACGCCCTAAGCTCTCCCAAAATGCTTTGAACAGCCTAACACTGAACATTTCTTCTAAATTAGGACAGCAAAACTGCTCATAGCTAGTCTATGTACCTATATGTCCATCATGAACATTATTCAGTATTTCCATGAGCTATCGGATAACTGAAACCAGCAAATTAATGTGACATATATTTATATGAAAAAATGTGAAACCTGACAACTAAATGCCCCGTCTAATACAAATATGTTAAATCTCACCTTTTACACATCACACAAAACGTAGCAAACATACTACACGTTAGAACAATCAGCGTAGACATGTTGCCCATATGAACCAAATTCATAGCATGCGCAATCAAACCAAGTCACTGTTATTATATCGCGATAAACAAAATCAATGAGAACACTACAGTAACAGGGATTGTAACGAACATAGATGAGGGATAGAAAATCCATACCCCAGGGGAACTCCTTGTTGCGGATGTGCAGATAGGAGAACGGCTGCAACAGCACAGACAAAGAACAAACATCAGATGTGAGATTGAGGACACGCCGGGGTGGGGCCCATGGCGCGCGCCGCCAGCGACCGGAGGCCGGATCTCGCCGCCGCAGAAGCCATGGGGTGGGTGGTGGTGCCGCTGGTTTTGGGGAACAGAGGCGATTGGCACCGTGAAGGTACCGGAAAGACGCGCTCGTCGCGGGGAGGCAGAAGCAGTGAGCTCGTCGCGGGGAGGAAGAAGCAGTGGGCTCGTCGCGGCGGCTCAGAAGCAGTAGCCTCGTCGCGGCGGACCGGAAGCAGTGCGCTCCTCGCGGCGGAGCAGAAGCAGTGCGCTCGCCGCGGCGGAGCAGAAGCAGTGCGAGCGACCCAGCGCTCGTCGCGGAGGATGAAGAAGCCGAGGCAGCGCTCGTCGCGAGCAGGGTGGAGGAGATGACGAGAGGAAGGAAGAATGCGGTGCGGTAACTGGGCCTGGCCCAAACCTGTCGGGGGGTACGCGACGCGACGCTATCGTCGCGGTACGCGACCTATAGGGTTTGCCCATATCCCCCTAAAAAAAAAGTGAACCCATGCATCACTCTCAATTTGCACACCACCGCCACACAAAAAAGTTACCATTCATGCCTCGTTGTCGATGTGTACATCTCGTATCACTCGAATGATATTCCACCTTTTACGAGACACTCAAGCTATCAACGTAGCAGGGGGATATCTGCTTGCAGGTTTTTGCCTCGTAGGGGTGCTCGAGAGTGAACATTCGCAGTGGGTTTTCTAGAAGTACCTCCGTTTCCTTTTTGGACTTATATTATGTGCCTTTGTTTCTATGTTTATGGTGATATTGTAAGAATTTGTTATTTCTATTATGAAAGTAATAGAAAGGGAGCCCAATTAAAAAAAAACTCCATTTAGCCATCCAATTGATGGTTGATTCATACCTCCACATGATAGTTTCCTAGCCAACAATTATAGTATGATGAAACGCAACAGAACCAAATTCACAAGTTCACAAACTCATCCCAAATAGAATAACGGGACTGAGTACTCACTCCAAAAATGTTCTAAATTCACGGCAGCCCACGATGCACAACGAGAGTGGTAGCACTTCCATCATCGCCTCGCCCAAGCATCCATATTTCCGAGGCTAGCCACACCATCATCCTTCTCATGTACTCCCTTTGTTGCTTAAATACGTAATGAAATGTATACGCTTCATACTATATTTACATAGTTTTGTAATTTTCAATCGTTTTTCATACAACGGTCAAACTTAACTTTTTAGACCTTGTTTTGAGAAACAGGGGTAGTATCATCCATGATTGGTCGCGTGATCCGAATGTTGAATGCCATTATCCGTCCCGGAACTAGGGGCGCTAAAACTACCATCAACCCATAACATTCTAAGTTTGTAGTTACAGAAATAGCCGAACTCCCGGAAATCTCGTAGACTTTCAATGGTTTATAAGTTTTTTTCTGTTCAGTCGTCGTGAGACACTAGCTATCAAACACTCCTGTTTCCAGGTTTAAAACCAGAGAAGATTTGCGATGTGAGGATGCACCTTGACACCAACATCCCAAGACTATGATTCGCACCATATGAATGAAGACCACTCACGGTTTGGCGATTCGTTTCGATAGAATCCAAAGCTTCATGGTTTCCCTCCGACAAAACAGAGTCCACTCGTTGCTTGGTCATCATAATCAGTCAAACCAACTAAATATCGATCGACCCTAGCCTGATGAACATCATTGAGTAGTAGCATATCAATCACTGGGAGTATGAAAATCTTATCCGAATGTAATATATTCTCGATCGATATGCTGTCCCCGGTCCCGGTGCAAGCTAGCTAGACGCCAACCATGCTGAGCCAACGCCATGCCCGCCCTGTGTCATGTGCGCGCGCATGCGGCATGCACCCCTCGACGGCGGCGTCTACAGCGAGCGAGAGGACGGCGGCCGGCCGGCCGGGTAAAACCAGGCCGGCGTTGGAGCTGAAGACTGTGGCTATACGTACGGAGTTTAGGATCGATTCCCCTGGCCGTTTCCTTCCAGAATCATGTGCGTGAACAGAACTACAAAAGGGGCTGCGTCGGCAACAGATTTTTAAATTCCTAATATTTCAGTCTACTCTAGTAGCCTCCAACTGAATCGATCGAGTCCCCAGCTAACAATTCGGAACCATAAATCCAAGATGGATCGACAGGTCTCAGGTATCGTGCGTGAGCAGGCGATTCCCCATCTAGCTAGGTCCGGCGAAATCGATCCCCGCGCGCCTGAGCGGAGAGAGAGATCGAAGGAGGAGGGGAAGACGGACGTGCCTGTGAGGTGGGCGGGAGCAGGTGCGCCGCGAGCCTGCCCATCCGCCTCGCCGCCGCGTCTGCGCCGTGTTGCTCCATGGTGCTGGCCGGCGTGAGCGTGGGTCGCCGGAGACTCGGGGAGGAAGAGGAAGAAGCCGGGGAGGAAATAGATGGAAAGCGGAGGGGTTTATCGCGAAACGGCGAGTTCGTTCGAGAAAGAAATAAAGAAAGAGTTTGGGATGCGTGCAAGCTTTCTCTAGTGGAGCGTGCCATCATCCATCCTGCGACGTGGATAAACTTGAGCAACAGATGATGATGATGGATTGGTTGCACCGATCGGCCGGTGATAGCCTAGGTAAACCAAGAACCAGTTCGCACGAATTACATTGTTTATCTGGAAGGTAAAAGACCCCTCTTATCAGGAATATGTAGAAAATGTGTTGTATTAGGCCCTGCGTTAGCTTGTCGATTGTTCTCCTCCAATATCTTAGACTACACCATGAGTAAATATATTGACTTTTACATTTTCGAATCACAAGTAATAAGGCTTGAACGGGAGTATTTATGCAATGGACGTCCCTAAACTCGTCCCTGAACTATCACTTCATGCAATAGTCATTCACCTACTCCATGAAGCTAAAACCATTTTTCTCTTCCTTTAACTGCAAACGGGAAGCAAAACATGGACAAATGATGATCGCATGATTTTGCGGCGTGTGCTGCATGGTAGTAAAATAGAAGATAAAACAGTTTTTGAATGACTTCCTCAACACTTATCGCATGCTTTCTAACGGACCGTCATCCCACATATGCTCACCTGCCTTGAAATTATAATGTCAATGGTGTACGTGCACTCTTTGTCTTGTGAAGAGTGCAAAGATAGGAGAATTTTTGCTACTTAATCATTGGCAGGTGAGAGCAGTCAAAATCTCATAGCCACACATTCTCTTCCGACTGCCTGATTTTCTGCGGAGGAAGTAAAAAATACTGAAAATGATTGATCTTCAGGTACCTAAGGGATGTGAGAATATGTCTAGCTGCAGTTACAGGTACGTGGTCGCTGCCAGCGGGATAGCGGGTTGGGGGACACACAGACGCATCATAAACACTTGTTGCACATTTGAACAGGGCTGCTGCTGGTACCTTATGCGACCTGGCAGAGAACAATGTGCCCAGTTCTGAACCAGGCATCAACGGGCCTATTCACGTGGAGATTGGGTACAGCCAACTGAGACCAATCAACTAATGTCTCGAGAAGCAGCAGACTACGTTCACGCATGATATTTCTATAGTAGAACCACACCGCTATGCATGTCCCAAACATCGTCAGTTTGCTTGTTCACGGCCGACCAGCACGTCTTGCTTCTAGACATCGCCGTACGTGGATGTTCTTGCCGATCGAGTTGTTTGCTCTCGCTGGCAGGCGCGCCCTTGCAGCTTGTCTTCAATGCCTCCTAGTGCAGCAATTCCCCTATCGGCTATCAGTACCTTGGGCTGCCGCTCTCCGATCGTCGTCTTCGCAAAGGCGACCTCCAACCAGCCCTCGCCAAACTTGCAGCGTGATAATGTCCGAATGAATCACCATAAATCTATTGCATGGGCATTTAGATATGAAATTCGCCTTTTTATTTTCTGTATCGTCACTGGTGAACTTGTTTGGGCTCTCTGCATCTAATTATGCAGAGGCCAGGTGTAAAACATTTATTTTAGTGATTAAATCTTTTGAATACTTTGAAATCTTGGAAGGGAACATTTGTTTTCTTCATATATCGATTTTTTTTTGTTTTCTTCAATATTAGTGCGAGTGACTGATGCTAGCAAGTCTAGTTAATTACTCAAGCATGTATTAAGATGTGTAGTTTCGCTCACAAGTGGACATGAGTATATAGTAAGAAATGCGAACTGATGTCTAAGCTCTTGAGAGGAGGCATACTCGGGTGATCGATCGGGTCCGAAGAAATCAACGTTTATAACGGCGACCGTCGCGCGCGGCGGAGAACTCGCGGAGTACGCTGATGGGCAGGGTGGAGCGGCGGGAGGTGCTTCACGTGGCGGCCCATTATCTGGACGTGGGCGACGAGGAGACGCAGAGCAAACAGCGGGCTTGGCCCATTTACACCGAGCCGCCAGGCCCATCACGGCCATATGCTGCGCTGCGGCCGAAAAAAACGGAATACGGATGTCTTTTGTCCCACATCGCTACTACGAGCGCAGAGTAACAACCTTAATTACGTCGCTCCGGTGATTTGCGTCACCGAGCTCAATTGGTGAGAGCACACTGAGAGCTAGCTGACCGGGCTTGGGGCTTTAATTAGTCCAAGCACAACTAAAGTTGATGGCACCGCTCCAGTGAAGGGATATATCATGGGCCGCCACGCTGGGCGACTGCTGATTAAAGTCAAGCACACATGGCAGCTAGCTCTCATCTGTAAAATCTTTTTTTTTTTGTCGTTCCTCTAATGTACTGATGCATGAAAACTGATGTTAGTACCAGATTTGTTTTATTAATGTGGCATGTTGGGGCATCGCTTCCCAGATTTAAATTGATCATACTTATTTTGTGTTTGATTAGACGTTGAGATCTCCGATATTATATAATTGCGGTCATTTTAAATTAAAATGAATGGGAAACTTCACCAACTAGATTGTTTGAATCTCCTGTGTTTTAGGCCAGGCAAACAGCTAGCAGCTCCATGGCGGGCGCCCTATTCCTACTGCTCAATGCTTCCATTTTCTTGTCGTATACGAGCACAAGGATCATCCGCACGTGCGCAAGGGCAATTGTATTGGTGGCGGTATCGGCGACAAGCGAGCTGTTTGCGAATCATTTGTGTAAGCCTAAGGAATATGGTGGGCTCGGTTTTGCGGAAAGTAGAGCTAAAAATATTTCGCTGTTGGCAAAGTGGATTATTAAGCTTGAAAGAAATGATCAGGATTTGAGTTGTCAGATCTTGAGGAAGAAGTATATGGGGGAAGGAAGTTTCTTTAAATATGAGGCTGCAGGAGGCTCGCAATTCCTGAAAGGACTTCATGCTATTAAACCTTGGGTGGAGCGGAGTCTTGCTTACCGTGTGGGGAACGGTAGGAAAGCAAGGTTCTGAGAGATGTTTGGCTAAGAGAGACAGCTTTATGCTATTGTTTCCCTAGGCTGCATGATATTTGTGATGATATAGATGTATCAGTTGGTAGTGTTATCAACCAGGATGGGATTCATTTGAGATTTCGGAGGTCTTTTGGAGATAGGGAAACGAGGGAATGGTCTGAGTTGATGAGGGAGCTGGGGGAGGTACGACTTTCCATGGAGGTGGATGTGGGGTACTGGAACTTGACAGATAAGAAAGTGTATACAGCGAAAACAATGTATAATATGATTTTGGACCCAGGAGTTCGGGATACTCGTATGTCTGAACTGTGGAAAGTTCATATGCCGCTAAAGATTAAGATCTTTGTGTGGATGTGTATTAGAGGGAGGATCCAGGTCACGTTGATCTGGAAAAAAAGATGACCAGGGAGTATTGATGTAGCTTGTGTGGAGAGCCGGAGTCAGTGAACCATTTGATTTTCAATTGCCCCATCTCTCATTTTAGCTGGTGGTGCATCAAAGAAGCCTTGGGCTGGGACCATCCTCCTTGTAGCTTTGTTGATTTTTGAGAGATTGCTCTGAAAAAACCAGGGACAAAATCGAACTTGAATTTTTGGATGTGTTTTGGGGCGTTGGCGTGGGCTATTTGGCCACGAGAAATGATTTGGTGTTTAACCGCAAAGTTTGCTCTTCTCCGTTAACTAATCTTTATCGTGCCATTTCTTTTCATGTCCCAGTGGAGGGTGCTCTTGCCGGAAAAGCATAGGGAAGGGCGGATGAGATCATGGAGAAGTTGAAGACGGTGGCAAAGAAATTTCAGTTGCCGGTCTCCGTGCGTCGAGGCGTTGGCTAGTTATGCTCCTGTAGTTTTTACTTTCTGTTGCCTGCTCCGAGTGAGCTTTGTCTGTGTGCCGAATGTTGGGCTTTACTTGCTTTATCTTTTTACTAGTTTGATCCTGGTGGTGCGCGCTTTTTAGTTTCTCGGTTTGTAAACAGTAGAGGGGTCTTTGCCCACTCTTAACTGATGTGTTTTGCTTTATAAAAGCAGGGCTCTTCTGAGCCTTTCCTCTCTCACAAGCGAGCTGTTTGGCACCAACACTTTGGCGTGGTGTCCAACATCCTCTTCGGCTCCCTGTTCTTCGGCTACTTCTCGGTGTTCCTCTGCCAGCCGGAGGCCGGTGCGAGAGGGAGTGACACCTGATTCGTAGGATAGCAAAATCGCAGGAATAGGAAAATCATAGGATTCTAATGTCATGTACCCTCCAATCCTATAGGATTTTACATGCACAATAGTTTGTTTGATACCATCACAGGAATTGTAAAATGAGCTTGGAGTGAATGTTGGATTTCCTATGGAAAGTAGTATAACAATTCCTATAGGATACAATCCTTCAAATTAAATGACCAAGATAGGAAAGTTTCCTATAGGATTCATTCCTTCACAATTCCTTTGGAAATCCTTTGTATCAAACATGCCCCGAAGAGTTGTTCCTCGAAATAGACAATTAGAAAACGATTGTTCTAGTGGGACTAACATGATTTTTCCTATTCGTTTTTGGTAGATTCTTCCGCGGCGTGCGAGCTGTTCGGCGCCAACGATGTAGGCGTGACCATGACATTCGGGTGTCCAACATCCCCGCCGCCCCCCTTTTCTTCGGCTACTTCACGTCGTTTTTCTATCAGCGGGAGGCCAACGCGCGGAGGGGCTTTCAGCTGGTTCCAATAGACTTTCACTTTTTGGACGCGACACACGATGTCTGCACACTCATCTGCATCGTCCTCCAAAACATCTATTGTTCTCCTCCAATATCACAGACTACATGGTCGGTTTATTGGTTTTACATTTGTGAATTGCATGTCTTAAAAAGGCCAGATATATGGAAGTATTTATAGGGTGGAAATCACTCAAGTTCTCACTATCCTTCACGCAATTGGCACCATGTAACTACTAACTACAATGATCACATGATTTTGTAGTGTATACTTGCATGACAGATAAATTCCTGGACTCGCTGGGCTCCGTCATGTATATTTGGGCCTTTTGTGCACAACCCGTACTCCTGAGTCAATTCTCTCAGCAAAAAAAGTATTAGAGTCAACAGTCCTCGCTGTAATCTGAGACCTGTGAGATCTGTAGAGGTTAAGAATGGACATCAGAAGGCGTTGGTATTAGGCTAACCACATCCTTTTAACTGTTTGGCAAAGATCAATAATATGTACAGCAAAAATAGTATAGATTTAAATGCTCGGGTCCCAGCTTAATATTAGCTCAGCTGATTCTAGCTAGGCAATGTAGCTAGGCTGGCTACTAATTCCAGCCTAAGATCTCATTGTTCTAGAAAAAGGAGATTAGAGCTAAGTGAGAATTCATTCTGCCTCCACTACTACATGCTAATGCCACATGACGGTGGTTTTCACCTTGTTAATTAATGACACCGTAATCATCTCTTTGCAATGCATCCGTAGATGTTTTGTAGCTTACCTCCTGTTAGTTTCCACGTAAGGCGAAAAAGAAAGAGAGAGAAAGGTTTACCCGTCCCTAATTCTTTCTTTCAACAGTCCTTTGTTATCTTTCACACCAGGATGCTCAAGCGCCAGAAATTAGTGAAGAAATTTTACTCACATGTAATCAGTTTTCGAAGGAAGGTTACTATATTAACCAATACGACACGAGTAATTTGCTTGACAACAAATATATAATTGTTGTTTATCAATCAGTTTCCTGGATGAGAGCCAGTTATAGTTTAATAGTAGTTTGAAAAAAGAGTGGGCCCTCCTCTGCAATATGTGGCGATTCGTCCTAAAACCTTTTCCTTATCAGCGAATGATGATCGGCGCTGATGTGTGCTGCTGGACCTAATCCCTTTCACTGGTCAAGAAACGCATGGAGTATGCATCATGTTCATGTATGTGCAAACTAAGTGTTTATTATTTTTTTCTTTTAGCATGTCAAGGTCTTCTTCCCTTTTCCTCCTCTAGCCATGTACTGATGGATTGAATTGAGCAGCATCCACTGCTTCACAAAAATAATCCTCTATCACATGATTTTTCGTGTGTGTTGCATGATAAAAATATTTTTTGAATGACTTCCACCACACGTATCGCATACTTAGCTAACAAAATATAGTGTGTGAGGAATTAGGATTTCAATGGTGGGTGTGTGTCCTCTCTGCCTAGTGAATAGTGTACGAAAATGCGTGAATTAGTGCTAGTACTTAACCATCCGCAGGTCAAAGCAATTAAACTCTCATGACCACATATTCTCTCCAACTCGACCCAAATGCCATGATTTCCGAGGAAATAAAAGTAGGAAAAGAATAATTCTTCAGATAATTCAGAGTGAGACGGTGTCCAGCTGGCGCTGCGGGAAATACTGTCGATATTGGTCGGGTGAGCACAGTCAAAAACCGCATCGCTTTGATTCTTCACAGACAACCAACACAGAGTGATCGGGTGAGGCGGTAAAATGGCAGGCATTCAGTTGAGGATTTGTTTTGTTGACGAGATCGATCGCACAAACATCTCATGCAGGACAGTGGTCTGCCGGCAACCGGCGCGGCGGAGCACTCTCTGACAAATCGCAGCCTTGAATAAGAGCAAAACATGAGTATTTATACAATGCATGGATATCGCGGAATATCTTTGTACTTTTCACTATTCTTCATGTGATTGCGATTCACGTGCTCACTAAGATCTAATTTTAAAAGTAGTAGACATGGTTCATTCTTCCAGTACCAGGAGGACGCTGATTCGTGGACTTCGGCCTCGCCAAGGTCCTATATGCCGCTGCCACACATATGCAGTATATATGTCTCATCCAGCGGATCGACGGAGGGCACTGTTGGATAGCTTGGCGTGGTTCTGCTAGAGCTAGTCAAGGACTCAAGGGGCGGTCGTCGAACGATATTGTGGAATGTGGAGTGGGTGGCCAGTTGTGAGGGAGAAGACTGTGTCATTTCTCGACATGAAGGCCAGCACAGAGGAGTTGGAGAAGGAGGAGACTACGTACGCAGGTGCTGCGCGTGCGTAGTGGTCACATGTGCACGAACAGAGACTTTACAAACTTTTTGCCCAAATGTGGTAGTTTTTTTGCAATTAACTAGCACGAACAAGACGCTGACAATGCGTTCATCGACATGGTCGAGGACACACGCTTGGCGGCGGGAGTGTAAAAAATTACACAACCATGAGGGAGTGATTAAACTTGACAGTTTAGATCCCTAGCTGCATGCAGGCCATCAGGATCGATGGCACAAACAAGGCATCTCACGCATGCAGGCGCAGGACAGTGCTCTGCATGCTACCGGCGACCGCCTCGGCGGAGTGCTCGCGGAGTAGGCTGACGGCTAGAATGCAGCGGCGGGCTTCGACGGCGGCGTCCAGGGTTCCGGCGGCGCGTGGCGGGAGGGGACTTCTCTGCCGTGCGACGAGTCCGGTCTAAGAACACGCACGAGGAGGGTATGCATCGCAAACAATGGGCCCCATCTGGCAGTACTAGTTAGTATGGCCTTGTTTGATTCGTAGGATTTAAAAGTGTGGGAATAGGAATAGTTATAGGAACAGTATGGAATGCAACCGGCATCCAATGGATGGAGAGTACAGGAATATTTCCTTTGGGGGTTGTTTGATATGTAGGAAAGGAAAACGTAGAGGAATTGAGCATGCTTTCTTAACGTACTTGATTAGCCTAATTAATAAGCAGAGCAGCAGCGTTAAGCAGCACCTCTGGCCGTGATGCATCATTATTAACTCCTCATGTGCCTCGTGCCTCGCATATATAGGAATGGAAAAAGGAGGTTGGACCGAATTGTCTTATTCCTGTACATTCTCTAAGAATCTGCCTGCATAGGAAAATTTCCTTTGGTCCATTCCTACGATTCAAACGTCGATACAGTGTAAAATCCTATGGAATAGGAATCCTACACTTTTCCTACGTAAGTCCTTTGAATCAAACACAATGTGCATTTTAAAAGCGGGATACCTCAAAGTCAAACGGAGACGAAGGCAGATTGTGTGACACGAATTAAGCCCCCTTCTACCTTTACTACTACAAACATATCAAGGACCGCATCAATGGCGTCGCTGATGGCACCCATGGCGGCTGCGCCCTCTTACTACTGCTCAACCCTTCCAATTTCTTGTTGTACACGAGCACAACTATCATCGGCATGTACACTAGCAGTGCAGACATGACCGAGTTGTTCGGCACCAACAACTTTGGCATGAAAACATCCTAGTGTCCAACATCCCGTCGGCTCCCTGTTCTTCGGCTATATCTCGGTGTTCCTCTCCCAGCGGGAGGCCAGCACGCGGGGGATCGAGCGCCACCTACTCCGGCCTCAGATGGTTCTAGGAAACTCTCACTTATTGGGCGCGAACCTCATCGTCGGCACGCTGCTCTACGCCGTCCCATACGTGCTCTCCCTCGACACATTTGTTGTTGTCCTCCAATATCATAGACTACATGGTCGATATATTGGTTTTACATTTGTGAATTGCAAGTCTTAATAAGGCCGGATATATGGATGTATTTATAGGGCGGACATCACTCAAGTTCTCACTATCCTTCACGCCATTGGCACTCACTAGTCATTTCGTGCAGTTTTCACCATGTAACTACAATGATCACATAATTTTTAAGTGCGTACTTGCATGACAGAGAAACTGACTTGCATGCTTAGCTATAGCCTCACATACACTCGTCTGCCTTAGGAACTAGGATGTCAAAGGTCCATGTGTTAAATGAGTTTTAGATATGTTCTTCTTCAACATTTTTTTTAATCTATAGAATGCTCTGAAACATTGAAGGAAAACAAAATATCATGATAAAAATTTACTTCATCAAGATACTCATAAATTCTTGAAGAGTAATTTATTCGTGGAACTTAAGTTTTTACCATTATATGGTAGATTTAACAATTGTTCTTGTGAGACTAACGTGATTTTAATTTTGTTAAATTCGAATATTTTGTAATAGGTAGTTGGTGGAAAGATTATTTCGTAATACGCAGTTGGTGGATGAATTTTACAATTGTGAATTGCAGGTCTTTAATAAGGGCAGAACGGGAGTATTTCAACAACGGATAAGTTTGAACTTCTAACCATTCTTGATGCGGTTGTCATAAAATATATGAACCTCTCACACTCTTCATGTGATTGCAATTCACCTGCTAATTTCTCAAGCTTTCACCATTCTTTTCACTTGGTTTTCAATAGGATACAAAACATTGATGCATAATGATCACATAGTTTAAATGACTTGCTCAACACTTATCACATGTTTAGCTAACAAATGCTATATATGCGGTCGTAAATACACTTAGCCGTCTTTGAGAAAGGTTCATTGTCACACATGAGCATAGATACGTTCTCTACAACATTGGCTTGAATCTTTGAATACCATGAAACATTGGAGAAAACCAAAAGTTTATGGTTTTACCACGCATTAGTTTGAATGCAAGATTTGAAGCAGCTTCGGCGTAAGCTTTCATTTCACTGCGCGGGTTGGTAACCGTTTGAACATTGCAAGGTTGAATACACTACAAGCTAGCAGTAAAATCACCGGATATATGTGTGCAGTATACATATGTTATGGCGGTGTTGTACGGGAGCTGCACACCGGCGATGCGGACGTCGATGATGTCGGTGTTGTATTGCTTGGACCCTCGTGGGGTTTATATAGAGGTACAAAGGGGTAGAGGATTGGAGTACAAGGCAAGTCATGCTAGGTTTAAACCGAGTCTATCTCTAACTCTAGAGTATTCCAATATCTCCACGTACTATACTTCTAACATTCCCCCTCAGTCGTAGCGGGAGTGAAGCGAACGATTGCGACTGTCTTTTGAAGGCTTGCGCTTCCGTCGTCTCCTCCTCTCCGCCATCATCAACTGCGTCTCTGATAGTCTCTCCTCTCTTCCCTCCCGCAGTCACAACGGGAGTGGCGTGGACGCAAGTGACGACGCGGACGTTGTTGACTGGAGTTGTTGCCGATGTGTTGCTGTAGACGTTGCCATGGATGTCGATGTCGAGGTAGTCGGTCGTGATGTAGCCATGGTCGAGATTGTCGCGGTCGGTGTAGCCGATAGAGCCGAAGGCGCAAAAAAATTTGCGTGGTTTTGTGTCGTAGGGTTTTGGGTTTTGTGCGGCGGCGGCAGGGATCTGCGGCGGCGGCAGGTTTTGTGTCGTAGCGCGGCGGCGGCAGGGTTTCTGCGGCGGCGGCGGGGTTTTTACCAGGCGGGCGAGGCGATTGTATGATCGACCTAGCAGAGCGCCGGCGGGTTTTTAGGCGGCGGCGGCAGGGTTTCTGCGGCGGCGGCGGGTTTTGGTTTTTGGCGGCGTGCGGCAGCGACTTGCTTGGGAGCGGCGGCAGGCAGGCGGCGGGTTTTTGTGTCATTGTGCGGCGGCGGCAGCGGATCTGCGGCGGCGGCGGGTTTTTGCGGCGTGCGGCTCGACTCGCGTGATATAGACCTTGGCGCTGATTTGTGTTGGCGGTGTAGAACTCGACGAAGATCCTGGTGTAGTCGTACAGCTTGACCTAGTTGCTCATGTCGGTGCAGATTGGCGACGATGTAGTTATCCAGCTCCCCTTCTGCTGCTTGTACGTGTCGGCTGCATCCATGTACGTATATTAGACCTGGTTCATACCTTGTCTTCTAGTCCTTGGAGTTGGTGCCATGTGCACGCATGTAGTGGATGAGGCCTGCATGGGCGTGGAGAACTGGAGATGCTGCGATCGATCTGGGTTGCGCTCTCCGCATGGCCTCGGTCTAGTTCTTGGATAGCGCGTGTTGCCAGCGCCCGTCGACGGGGCAGCAGCATCCGCGTGTAGTGACTGGGTCTGCAGCAAGGTGTACGTGGCCGATGGAGGTTGATGCAGCATGCGGCGTCGATGCCGATCAAGTCGGCTGGATCGACTGCACAGGAGATAGGCCGCCGGGGCACCGATTGATCTAGCACTGGTTTCGCCGGTAGAGGGGATCGTGAGATGTAGGGATTTATTTGGCTAAACTGAAAACGAAATTGGATTTAATCTAAGCTAAAGAACCGATCAGATCTTTGATCTAGACCGGGTGCCGCGCCCCCGAGGAGAGATCTCCCCGGGGGCGGCGCGCGATGCGGAAGTGGTGGGGGTTTAGGATCGGCGCCGCGAGGCTAACCGCTCTGATACCATGTTGAAGTTTTAGAACCCTAATTTATGTTGTTGTATTGCTTGGACCCTCGTGGGGTTTATATAGAGGTACAAAGGGGTAGAGGATTGGAGTACAAGGCAAGTCATGCTAGGTTTAAACCGAGTCTATCTCTAACTCTAGAGTATTCCAATATCTCCACGTATTATACTTCTAACAGCAAATGCTGGAGGAAATGGCAATTGTCGGGCGAGAGTACACGACCCTGGCAAGAGCGTGGAACTCAACGTGCTTGACCCTTGAGCCATTGTGACCAGCTGAGCATGTCGGCTTTGCAGCTTGTCGTTCGATTGGAAAGGACGGAGTGAGATGTAGGATACATGTGGATTTTTTAGATGCAAAGGACGTCGCCCTAGTTCCATTTCACAGAAACAAAACAGTGTTACAGAGTTTCGATACACGTGGATATTGGATACACGACTGGATATTATCACCGAGACACTCTACATGTACCTAGTCTTTTTTTTTGAGGGAAGCAGTAGGACTCTTGGACTCCGTGCTGCTCCGAGCTTTATTGAATTTAAACAAACATTACATCGTTTATGATTGTACTTACCTAGTCTATTTAATTATATATAACATGGATAATGTGTGTGCGCCCTCATGTATTTTCATTCCACGTTATTCTTTGTGATCAGTTGATCGTTGGCAAGTCAAAGGAGTACACCTTCTTTCGTGAGATGAGGAGTGCTAGCTGCCTGCGTGCATGACCACCGAGATAAATCGCAGGAATTTCAGATGGGGGCTGGAATCGTTGAGATGAGAAGAACAGTTTTGGGTGACAGTGTTGCCTTCGTCTTTCATGTTTCATACAGGCGCCTAGATTTTCTTGCCAGCTTGATTTGAACTGGGCCAGCGAGATATATATATCAAAAATTTATATCGCACAAACAACTCATGCAGGACAGTAGTCTACAGGCTACCGGCGAGAGTGCGAGACCACTCATGCGTTATATGCTGCGCTGTGACTGAAAGCTAATTATATTTGTCCCACATCGCTAGTACGAGCGCAGTGTCACCAGCTTAACTACGCCGCTCTGGTGATTTACGTCACCGAGCTCAAATGGTGAGAGCACAGTGTAGCAAGCCGGCCGTTTAATGTAGACCAAGCACGCACTGTCGATCGGGGGCAGGCTGCCCAGTATTGAGCATGGAACTGGGTAAAAATCTATTGGAAGTTGGTGTGCAGCGGAAGTTGGTGGAGCGGTATGAGGGTGTCGCGGCACGAGGCCTGGAGCACCCCCACCACGTGTGGGGACACCGGCCCATCCTCCACCGCAACGACAAGGGAATCAAGATCCTCCTTGTTGAGGCCTTCAAGACCCGCATCGTCAAGTTTGAACTTGCCAAGATCATCGATGATGCGGACATAAATCATAATGGTGTGTCATCAAGCATGCATTGTGGTGGCGGGCATTGACGAATACATCGCGCTGAAATATGTGACACGCGGAAGGTGACAGAGAGGAGTGATGTGCACATGTCTCCACATTCCACATGTGTATGCTACATCTTAAAGTCGAAATGGAAGAACAGAGTAACATCAACGAACTACTAAAAAATAATAGAGAATACCATGGGACAATCTAAAACACATGTTTTGAAAGAAATATGTATGATTCTTTTGGTGGATGGTAACTAATTTGGACGTGTATTCCCTACGATGTTTTAACAAAAGTTGGATAACTAGCTCCAAATTATTAATCATGGTGATTGCAACCTGATGATGGAACATATCTTGTCGTTTAACGTACTAGTAACCTTGCACGTGCAACGCACGTCTCAATTAATTATGTCATTCATCACATTTGTTTTCGAGAAATAGATTCAATTTATATAATGTTAAATGGCAATCACCCGGTGCAACAACTGAGCAGGATTAATACCACAAGTACTGGTTATGCGCAAGGCAAAGTAATAAGTTTGCTCCAAGATCACCGAAAGAAGCAGGAGTTTGGTAACTGTGTAATGGGTTACAGCTAAAAGTTTCTTAATTATAAATTATGGGATCACTTAAAAATTACAATGTATAATAACAGAGCACAAAGCCTGGATGGAGAAAACACCACAAGGCCTTACCTCGTCACAGAATTTTCTTCCACCAAACTTAGTAATGGCCTGACCTAGTACAAGTGCACGTGCAACGCACGTATAATAAAGAAACACTACAAACTTGACAATCGTGGAGTTAAATTTTTGTTGATTTCCATTTAACATTTTTTTCATTAATACTCCCTCCGTTCCAAATTAGATGACTTCCATTTGTCCATCTAACTTCCATTTGTCCATACTTATAACATCTAATTTGGAACGGAGGGAGTATGATTTAGGGACCAAATGTGACCACAGCAGGAGTATACCCTCTTTCCATCATTTTCACAAGCAAATTGGATGTAGCCATCACTTCTCCTCTAGTGCAGAAGCCATGAATCAATGAAGTATAGCTAATTGTATAAGCCTTAGTGCTGACCACCCCATGCACATAATTCACTAATACCAATTACCTATCAGGAACGTGGTTTGTTGCCCATATGAGAAATCGATTCTGGGTGATGTATATTCTCTAAGGCATTAACACAAACAGATGGCATGTGTTGGACAGTTGAAGGACACAAAGTTTCAGAGCTAAAACTACATTGGGATTTTTTAGGGAAAACTACATTAGGATTTAATTCATCCATGCTGCTAACTAATCCCAAGTCAAGAAAGGAAAATTAGAAGCAATCAAGCTGAGCCAATCAAGTTGTACTCATGGATGGCGGAACATGGAACTAATGAAAGGAAGACGCGCACATACCTAGAGTGGATTAGACACGACTTGGCACATCCCATTTGAGGTGATTCCCACATGGAAGGACTGCTGCGGCCTGGCCGCCTGGGCAGCAACAGGCACTGGCAGGAGCCCCCATTGACCTTCTTAGGCAACGCCGCCTGCCGATGGATATTCCTCCGCATGGATGGGTAGAGTGTGAGGACGCGGTGGAGCGGGTAGGGGACCTGGACGGCAAGGGAGAAGTAGTCGAGCTTGAAGACGGAAACTTCCCTGGCGAGCGGCCACTGGATGATGCCGAGTACTGCGATGGCGGCGAGGGAGGTGTCGTCGGCGCGCATCCGGCACAGGGACAGGCCAAGTCGAGCTTGACGGCGGCTCGCGGGAAACGGCCGCAGGTGGCGGCGATGCCGGAAGAGAAGGCAAGGGCAGTGGCGAGCGCCGCCACCGGCCACTGCTCTCTGCTCCTCCCTCCCGGCGATGCTGCGACTCGTCGACAAAGTTTATTCGGTCGGCAAAAAGAAAAATAACGTTTCGTACAGATGTGTTGAGGTGCTCAACACCGATCTTGCAATCTGGTTCGTCGATCAAAAATCGAATGCGTCAGATTTAATGTATCCGGTCATGTTTGCTCTTTTAACAGTAGTATAGATTCATAATGAGGAGCATCACACAGAATCCATATGTATGTACTGTTGTACTATAATTTTGTGATGAGTGGATCCTATGATTATACGCATTTACATAAAATGGGGTATTTAAACTACCATAATTGCGTGATCTGCAAATCGTAGCCCACGAGTATTGTCTTCCAGGTGCTTCATGTAAATAAAATCCCGCGGATTGTTGTAAAATCATTGTGCGGTCATCCGGTCCAGTTGGTTTTAATCATTTACATGCAATCAGGTATTTAAACTACAATCACTGTGCGATCTGCAAATTTTAATTTACCCTTTTAGTAGTTAAGACATATATTTCGCATTAATTAAGATTTGCACCCTGTCTATATACCGAGGCAGGAGGGGTCATGGCCATGGATATCTCGTGGCCATTGCCTCGCTTGAGTTAAAGAGCAAATATGAAAAGGAGCAATTTGGTGTACGTGATTGCACTTTTGTTCATCGGGTGCCTTGTTGTGGTTGGACAATGTAAGCATGTCATCATTGGCGTATTGTATATATTCTTGTAGATTTTTACTGTCTAACAAAAATAGTAGTAATATTTCGTATATATGTAACACAGGTCGTCCTGGGGCTACAAGAAGCTATCAAGATCGTGCTAGTGCTAATACAACTATCGCAGGCTCATCCTTAGATGGGGGCAACATTAATGTGCAATGGTGTATGCGGGGTGATTGCAAGGACGACATAGGTATTGACGGATTACTGAAGTGCAGATGTTGTCTCGCGTTGCCAGGCGAACCGTGTTGGCATTCCATCGAAGAATGTCAGGCACATTGCCCAGAATGCCACCCCAATTGCCCTATTTGAGTCGACAACGGAATTGCATGGATGGAGGAATCTTAAATAATCGTGTCCCTTACTACGATATAAAGTTTGGTGTTCAAATAAAATAACGTGTTGATGCACACGGTATCTCCTTGGCTCATCGATTACTATATATATTTGTGCACAAAAATACTAGTTATTGTCCATGCGATTATCTCTACTATATTAAAGCGGAGCCGGTGGCATTCCGTGGTACATCGTCCGCCCCTTTCTTGCGATCCGCTGCGGAAGCGGAAAAAATACGTTGAATTGATGAACCGAAAAGTTGGAAAACTAAAACAAAACAGGCAGAAAACTGCCCCAGATCTTTCTGTTCTGTTTCATTTTTGATAATGTCGACGTGTTAGTTTGCTGTACATTGCTTGGCCTTCCGAATCCTTTAAATAAAGTGCCAAATTAAATCTTCAATCAGCTTCATAGCTCAGTTGGTTAGAGCACCCGTTTAGTAAGCGGGAGGTCTTGAGTTCAACTCTCAATGAAAGCATGAGTTATTATTTTATTTTTTTTATGCCACACCTGTTCACTGCTTAGGATATCAGACAGCCGCGTGGCCTAATCTGACAGGTGGTATATTCTCCGGTTCAAAGAACAAAACAGGATTCAGTTTCCGTTTTGTTCTTGCTAATCAGCCATGCAATGAAGTAATTGATACCCGTGTGCGTGTCATTGCTCTTGCCACTATGGCACTATCTTCTGAATTCAGCCCTGAATTTCTCAACTGATCCTCAATTGGTTGACCGTCTCTGCCGACCATGCCGATTGCCATCAATCCATCCATCAGGATAGTTAGATGCTTGCATTGACCACAGAAAACCAAGGCACCTTTTGCAGCAGGAAGAGGGAAAACAATCAGGATCTTGCTACAAGGTTAGTGCAGACCTTGCGTTTTTCCTTTCCCGTCCACATCCGGTTTGCCCACGCACATTTTAAGATGCTGCCGTCGGTCTTGAGCTGATCGGGACGGTAGAACATCGCACTAACGAGGTCCATCCCTCATCCATTGAAGGTTTTGACTACTTCACAAATCGCAATCGTCTCTCAGTACTCAGTTTGTTGAACATGCTTTATCAAGCATACAAATAGGAAGATTGGGAACCCAGTAGAGAACCATCCATTAGTCTTTTCTCTTATTTATTTTTTATGCATCAATCACACTCACACATCAAACTGCTAACGTGAAATGAACAGAACAAAACATGGTCTGTTCATGGATGACCTTGCATTTTTGGTGACCAATGGCATCATGCTCAACATGGTGAGGCTACACCACCAAGGATGGCCCCAATTCTGCAAGAATCAACTAGTCGGCTACTTACACTGCTCCCACTAGGAAACCCGTCAGTGGACTGTTACTGTTTCAGTTTTGATCGGCACTGCACTATGTATTTATGGTTAACGACAGAGAGGACCAAACACACAGCTTAGCTAGATACCTATGGCACTATATCTGTGCTTTGTGGAGCTAACGCTTTCATGATTCTTCCTTTAAACACAACTATGGTTAACGACAGAGAGGAGTCAGCAACTTCAGCCTGCCCAATTTGGGAATCATCTTTCTTTTGGTGCATCAATCACGCCCAGACAACATCCAATTAATTGCTATTTGACATGCGTGAACTATTGATGGGATGATCATCCGTGTTTTTCTGACGGATGTCAATCTTGCTCAACATGGTGAGGCTAGCGAATTTGCCAAGGATCAAGTATAGTCAGCTGCTACTTACCAGTTACCACTAAGAAATCCAGTAGTGGGTTGATATTGTTGCACTTGGGTGGGCACTACGTGCTTTGCAGCTAGATACCTATGGCACTATGTGCTTTGCAGCTAAACCTTTCATGTTTCTTCTTTCGAGCTGAACTAATAATTGCAGGTGAATTTGATTACTTTGTTAGGTATGTGTTTCCGGCACAATTCGAACAGAAGCCTTCTGTTGACATATGCGTTTCCCACTGCAGTAGGATGCGATGGGAATTAAATTCTTTAAGATGTATGAAGACAAAGTAATTGAAGTGAGTGTTACTTTTTTTTTTTGAGGGAGGATCCGAAACATATATAAAGACAGCTCGAACACTTTTACAAAAAAGACCACAAAGACAAAGAAATTACACAGAGGCCCCGAAAAGTGCAAGAACCACCTCAAGTCGCCGGAAGGAATCACAATCGGATCCTCGAACTCGCCCCAAGCCTCCTAGTCGTCGGCAGAGACGCCGTACCTCGATCCGCCGGGAAGAAGCCGCCGCCACGCTTTGTAGATGACCGCAGAACTCGTCCGCCGCATGCGACGGAGCCTAGGCTCGATGAACGCCCACGGCCACAACAACATCTTCTCGCCTCCGCCCATCACCCAGCCGCCTCCGCAACGCCAAGGACCACCAGCACCAGCACCAAGCCACCTCCAGCCGCTGCTCCCCTCGCCTCCACGGCCGGCCGGAGCAAAAGCGACGAAGAGGACCTCCAGAACCACCACCACCAGCAAAAACGGGACACCCCCATCCACTCACTTCTCCCCTCGCCTCCACGGCCGGCCGAAGAAGCGCAGATGGATGAGCGCGCCCGACGAAGAGCGCCGCCACAGCGACACACGAAACCGCCCGATCCAGAAGATCGGCGGGACAGAAAACCTCCAGGCGCACCATGGAGGGAGATCCACGCAGCTCTCGCCTCAGCGCGGCCACCGGCACCGCCGAGGGAAGGGGAGAGCAGCAACTTATTTACCCTAGGCGGCAACCGATCCTTCCACTCGCCACCGCCGGGGAATAGAACCCTATCTACACGCCAGGAGACGAGGCACGAGATCCCGCCCTCCTCCCGCTGCCGAAGCAACGGGAGGAGGCAGAGATCCGGCCCCGCTCCGGCGAGAGGAAGGGGAGAAGAACTCGACTCCCTTTTCGCCTCTCTCTCGACTGTAGCAGAGGGGAAGGGGCGAGGCGTACAGAAGATATTGTTTGTCTGAAGTGAGTGTTACTATTCTCACATATCGTGCCATCTGCTGATATAAGAAAACGTTAACAATACAGTGTAATTTTTTTTGTTGTATACTAATGCTTTGCTCCCTTTTCTCCTGGAATTTTTGTAGATATGTTTTATTTTCCCAAAATCTTAATTGCCGTATGGCCGGCTTGAAAAATCATGTTTTTCACATGTGTTTGTACCAAATATCCCAGGCTAAACAGATTATAATACTCCTACTTGGATAGGATGCCACGGTGGAACTAATCATGGACCTATCCCTGATAGACTGAGTCAACATCCATTGCACTCGTGCACTGATTAATCATTCATTTCCTCCTGTCATGCAAATATCATAATGTGCCCACATCCACGTCACTTTTATGGGGCCCACTAACAGAATGCAACAACATTTTCAAGTGGGAAATGTACACTCTACTTGCAGCCAAAGTTTTAGAATGTTGTTTAGTGATAAAGGGAAAAAATAACTTGTGGCTGTCCAATGCTTGATGTGAACTTGAATTTTGTTGTGCCGTCGAACGTCCATTCTTGTCTCTTGTTACCAAGCCTTTTGTTCTTTTCTACCTTAAGATCTTCATGCAACCTCCATCTTTGTCTTATGTTATTTGGCGTCCAACTAGGCTTAGTGATGAAGCCTCCATTTTCTAAAACAAAGATTGCTTCTAATCGGTCGACCATTTTCCCTAATAAGTAAACTCCGCACCAATTGCAAATTTTCAAAAATATGTAACTACTATACTTTGAAGTGTGTTATTTGGTTTGTACATCATGGATTCGCAAGCTTTAATTGGTTTGTTGCACACTTTTACAATGTATAACATCGATACTTCTAATATGCAAAATGGCCTTTTATACTAGTAAATAAGTTTTTGGCTATTTGATTTGTTTTGAAAGCTTTATTTCGCGTGCTTCCACTTTTCATATGCGCTAGTTGCACATTGTTTTATTTTATGAAAAAATGTGCAACCTGTGTTTTGTAGCATGCAGTGAATTCTTGTGTTACTGAGTACTTTTCAAAATAATCATGTGCTTAATTTCTCCCACAAATTTATTTTTTAGAATGTTTTTACATGTGATTTGGTTTGAGATTTTAGTTGATACATGTGCAGAAAGGCCCTAAAAATAGACTTAGTGAAGCACAATTTTAAATGTTGACAGATAAAAGAAAATTCACACACATGTCATAACAATTAACCTGTTTTTTTTTCATTTTGCAGGGGATAGATCGTAGGGATAGATGAGTTCAATGAATAGTTGGATATCTACCCTGGTTTTCAGCTTATTAGTTATTCATTAGGTTGCATCATTGCATGCCATCACTCTCACCAAAACAAATGAAAGGTTCACGAAAAAGGGAGAACAAAAGATGTCCATGCATCCAAAAAGAAAGGAACAATCTAAAGCAAATACTTTTTGTTGCATCCATCCATATATATGCATGGTTGATAGATGATTCATCCACTGACTTAAGCATCAGATTCTGCTTAAACACCAAGCAGTCTATATGGGTGATCGATTGAGGAAAATGACCCAATAAAAGCCAGCTAGATATGCAGCTACGATTATATCCAGCTAGCTATCACTCACTCACTCTCACTAGTGCAAGATCGAACAATCCCTGATGATTCTTAATTACCTCTATATAGGATTATAATCCTCATAACTTTGCAGTAATATTTTTCGACTAACGATTTCTAGATTCACTCGTAACTAGTTAATTGTTGGTTAATCGATAACTTAACTTGCACTTTGCACCACGATCGACGTACGTACGCTAGCCTTTGATCAATTACACGGCCAGAGGTTTTGGTTGCTGCCGGAGTAGGCTTTGCCGTCGGCCTTGGCGGACCGGCCAACGGGGGCGGGTCCGGACTCGGCGAGCATCTGCACGACGTCGGCCATGGTGGGTCGCAGCCCGGGGATGCTGCAGGTGCACCGGACGGCGATTCGAAGCGCCTGGACCATCTCCTCCTTGAAGGGGCTCCAGGCGAGGCCCTTGTCGAGCGCCTCCGCCTCGGCGGCGGCGGCCACCTTGGCGGTGACCCACTGCACGATGTCCCTGGTCTCCCCGAACTCCGGCTCGATGGGCTTCCTCCCCGTGACCAGCTCCATGAGCACCACCCCGAAGCTGTACACGTCGCACTTGGTGGTGGCCTTGGAGGAGTAGGCGTACTCGGGGGCGAGGTAGCCGTAGGTGCCGGCAATGGTGGTGGTGGACGCGGTGGTGTCGCCGCGGCAGGAGGAAGAGGAGGCCTGGATCACCTTAGCGATGCCGAAGTCGGCGACCTTGGGCTCGAAGTCGGCGTCGAGGAGGATGTTGGAGGACTTGACGTCGCGGTGGACGATGGCGAACAGGAGGTCGTGGTGGAGGTAGGCCAGGCCCTGCGCCACGCCGATGGCCACGCGGCGGCGCGTCGGCCAGTCGAGGAAGCCCCACCCGCCGCCGTGGAGCGCGTCCCAGAGGTTGCCGTTGGGCATGTACTCGTAGACGAGCAGGTTGCAGTCGGCGCCGGAGTAGCAGCAGTAGAGCTTCACGATGTTCTTGTGCCGGATGCTGCCCAGCGTCTCCACCTCCGTCCGCAGCTCCCGCCCCTCGTCCTCCTCGCTGCCCCAGCCGCCGCCATGGCCGCCGCGATGCTGCTTGGACTTGGAGGTGGACACCCAGAGCTTCTTCACCGCCACCAGCTCGCCGCTGCTCAGCTCGATCTTGTACACCGTGCCGGAGCCGCCGTGCCCCACGATGTTCTTATCGATCAGCGCCTCCACGATCTCGTGCTGGTCGAAGCTCAGCTTGTGGAAGCTCGTCACGTCGTACGAGGACACGCCCCTCCTCGACCCGGGGACGACGACGACGTCCCGTCCTGCTCCCCGTCCTGCGCCGCCCACCGCCGCATCATCCACCGACGCGCCAGCGCCAGCATTGCCACCACGCACACGACCGCGCACGCCCCCACGATCCACGCGCTCCCGGCGAGCCCCCGCTTGTCCGCGTCCTTTTGGCACATCGGCATCGCCGTGTCCCTGGGGTTGAGCAGGAACGCCACGCACAGCCCCGGGTTGCGGGCGACGCTGTCCAGGAGCCCATCCTTGATCATCGCCGGCGGCACCGGTCCGGATAGGTTGTTGCCGGCGAAGTCCAGCGAGTTGGGCAGCAGCGCGCACAGCGCCTCCGGAATCTGCCCCGACAGCGCGTTCTCCGACAGGTTCAGCACGTTCAGGCTCCGGAGCTCGGCGAGCGTCTCCGGGATGGTGCCGTTTAGCCGGTTGCCCTGCAGGGACAGCTGGTTCAGTCTAACCATCTTCCCCAGCTCCTCTGGGATCGGGCCGGCGATGAGGTTGTTGCTCAGGTCGATCTTGACGAGGCTTCCAGCCTCGGCGATCTCGGGCGGTAGCACGCCGGAAAGCCGGTTGTCCGAGGCGAAGAGCGAGGTGACGTTCTTGGCGCCGGCGATGGACGGGGACACGGCGCCGGTGAAGTGGTTGTAGGAGAGGTCGACGATCGAGGCGTGCGGTAGCGCGAAGATCCCTGCCGGCACGTCGCCTTCGAGGTGGTTGTTGCTGACGCGGAACCGGAGCAGAGGCGAGCACTCGGCGTAGGCGGCCGGGATGGCGCCGGTGAGGAGGTTGCTGAGGACGAGGATGTACTGGAGCTTGCCGTTGGCGCAGGCGTACGGTGGCAGCGGGCCAGTGAGCAGGTTCTCGGAGACCTCGAGCACGTTCAAGTCGGAGTAGCGGCCGAGGTCGGCGGGGAGCTCGCCGGTGAGCTGGTTCTTGTACACGGAGAGGATCTCGAGCTGCGTTGATTTCCCCAGCACCGCCGGGATGGGTCCGGTGAGGAAGTTTGTGTACAGCTGGAGCACGCGGAGATTGGGGAGGGCGCAGAGCGAGTCTGGGATGGCACCGGTGAGGCGGTTCTCGGAGAAGTCGACGTCGGCGAGGCGGTGAGGTTGCCGAGCTCGTCGGGGATGGCGCCTGAGAGCTCGTTGTAGTAGAGCTCGAGGAACTCTAGGTTGGCGAGGCGGCCGAGCGACGGCGGGATGCGGCCGGTGAGGAAGTTGCCGCTGAGCTCGAGGTCGGTGAGCGTCGTCATGTTGCCGAGCCACGCCGGCACGCCGCCGCGCATGGAGGTCGTGGACAGGATCAGCACGCGGAGGCGCCGCAGCCGCGTGAGCGCCTCCGGCGGCCGCCACACGTCGAAGCCGGGGTTCTCGTTGAAGTTGATGACCTCGAGGGAGGTCATATTGACGAGCGACGCCACCGGGAACGCGCCGGTGAAGAGGTTGTTCGACATGTCGAGCACCCGGAGCGCGCGCATCGGTGTTAGGTCCGGCACGGCGCCTGACACGCCGGAGTAGCTGAGGTTAAGCGCTTGAAGGGACGAACAGTTGAGGAGGCTCCCCGGGAACCCGCCGCGGATGTCGTTGTAGGCGAGCTGGAGCTCCCGGAGCGCCGGCAGCGCGGCGCAGATGCCGGGAGGGAGCCTGCCGGTGAGCCGCCACGAGGTGAGGTCGATGCCCGTCACGTTACCGTCTCCATCGTCGCATGCCACGCCCTGGAACCGGCAGACCGGCGCCGACGAGAAGTCCCAGTGCGCCATGGCCGGCCCTGCGAAATCCTGCTTCAGCCGGGACAGGTACGCGGCCTGGGCGTCCAACGCCGCTGCACCATTAATATTATCACCGGCCGCGAGCAGGACAGCGACGGTGAGGAGACATGACACTGAGCGGAGAGCTGTGGCCACCATGGTAGAATTGAGCACTAGCTACTACGGCCACCACCTGAGTTTGTTTCAAACTGGAATGTGTGTGGTATCCGATGAAGGAATTTGATGGAGCAGGATGAGGGAGTATATAAGTGGACTGAGAATCTCTGCATTTGTCATTGTTGATGGCGATGATGATGATACAATGCAAAAGTGAGTAGGGCCTGAGAAGATGCCCTTCAAATTAACTCTTTCTTGTTCTTCCTTCTCTTCTCTTCGATGGTGGAGTGTCACTGTGTCAATCTTGGTTGTGAAATTGGGCAACAACACTTGGTTTGGCCCAGTCAAGCCCGCAAAGCCTAGTTCAATCGGGCTAAGTCGGCCTTGTGCTTCGCCCGCAATTGCCAACGCCTCGGGTCCAACTTGGCTAAATTGTGTTACTCCCTACGATTCAAAATAAGTCTCGCAGTTTTGAACTAAGCCTAGTTTCAAACCGTGAAATTTATTTGGAAGGATAACGACAGGTGTTCTGCCAAATCAATTGAGAAGATAGAAAGTAGTTTAGTTACACGCTAGAAAGGATCTAGCAAAACACAGGGAGAAAACAACAACAAGAATGACAGCGAAGGCTGCCTATCTCTAAGGACAACTACTCGCGAGAATGCGCCTCTACAGGCGGCTCCAACTCCAGATCTTCAGCTGCGCGGGCAGCCCGGGCCGCAGTCGTTGGGGTAGCCCGTCGCCCAGCCCCTTTTAAGTTGTTGGGTGAATGAGCGGTCCATAGAGAGCTGGTCGGTAACTCGACATCTCCTACATTCGAAGAAAACTCACAAAATGTCGACTTCACCGTCATGATAATCATGTGCAACATAGAGACCATGCAAACAAATTAGGTTTTCCTTCGCCCATTCCTTTCAAAACTCGCAAGAATGACCCTATGACAAAGATCCAAGTACAACTGAACCTAGTCTCTCACGGTTTAGTACAAAACACCGATAACTTGGTCGGTCTTAGGTTTTGCAACTCACTGCATGGCCTCGAAAGTCTCCAAAGCCTATGAACTCCCCCCCCCCCCCCCCCCCCCCCCCCCCCCCCCCCTACACACACACACACACATGAACACTAGGATAACACCCCGAAATTTGAGATGTTGCATAGATACATTCAACTGATGACTTATTTTTGTTAAGCACTTAACTTTACTAGGTAAATTTGGTGCGGCGGCACCGCCGCACCCGTGTGGTAAAATTCAAATTTGAAATCGTACCGCCGCACCCGTGTGGTAAAATTCAAATTTGTAATCGTCGACGTTTAAAAATTGCGTATATTTGAGAATCATTTGGATGGAAAGAGAGTTTGTGTTTGAAAATTGTTTAGGTTGCGGAAATTTGTCGAATTAAATTTTTTTTTAGACTTTAATTATTTGTAAACTTTAGTAAAATGGTTAGAATTGTAAGGCAACTGAAATTTTGAATTTAGATTTTGAAATTTTGTTGAGTTGACATGTTTTTAGACTCTATTTTTTTACGTTAGTAGAACGGTTAGATTTGAAATGCAGATGAATTTTTGGAATATTAAAATTTGTTCGCTATGTTATGGCAGTGGAGTTGATGTTTGGAAAAATGGCCACGTCTTTGAAGTGTGTAGATTTGAAAATTGTCGAAATGTGAAGAAAGCTCGTGGATTTTCCCAGTGGTTATTTATTGAAATTTTTATATCTTTTTTTCTTTAAAAAAACTGCCAAGTGGAATCCGCTGTCATTTTTTTGTCATATTTGTAAATACCGCTGTGTGAAAAATTTAAATCTGAATATGCCTACATTCAAAAGTTGTTTGAATTGAGATGTATTGAAATTCAAAGGAAGGTGATATTTGTAAGTTTTTTAAATTTTGTAGTAAGTTGGTAAATGTTGAAGGTTGTTCGCACGCCACGAACGGTGTATTTTTTAATGCCGTAATTTGGTGGGATTTGTCGTTTATTTTGTTGAAAATTTCACTAAATTTGTTATCTCAATTTGGACAGATGGGGAAATGTAGAAGTCTCTTGGAATGTCTCGTTTATTTTCTATAATTTTGCACTATCTTGATAATGTTCATTTTTATTTTATGGCATAAAGAGGTTGCATATTTTATCTAAATTGGAAATCTCGAAATCCGTTGGAGGTTAACGCTGATTTTATCCATATATTGAGTATTTTGGATTATTTACTTTTTTGGCCACAAATGGGTTGCATTTTTTGTTTATAAGAAATTTGAAACAATTTTTAGGACATTTTTTTTTTGAAGGTGTTGATTTTAGGACATTTATTATTTTTCTGTATATTGTTCAGGGAAATTTGGTTGGCATTCGGGAAATTTTAAATTTTCAAATTCGATTTGCGACGATATGCCATAATTAGTTGACTTTTTTTTTATTTTTTTGTGTTCATGTCTTGATGCTGTTATTTTTGTGAGTACTATGGTGTACATAATTTAAATTTTCAAATGTCCACATTGAAAAGTTGTTCAAAAACCGACAAATGTGTCGCACATGTGAAGTTACAAATAATTTCAGAAAATAGCTGGAACTTCTAAATTGTCGATATTTTTTTTTATTGTCCATTTGTATGTATGGGTGGAATTGTTGAATTAGTAATCTTAAAGTATTGGATCCGTGTGTTTTTTGATTTTTTTTATTTGGAACTTAGAAATTAATTAAATATTTTGGAGGGAAGTGATGGCTTGGGGAAATACCCTTTTTTTTTAAATTGTTTGAAATATTAACATTTTTGAATGTAATTTTTTAAATGTACACACTTTAAAGCAGTGCAGATTTGAAAATTATGAAAGTTATATTTCAAAAGTTGCAAAAATTGTCTCTGGAAAAAGAAAAACAGGGAAAAAAAAAAAAAACAGAAAAAAGGGCCGACCTAGCTGCGAAGCAGCCAGGCCGGCCCAATTAGCGGCCCATCAGGAGCCCAGGCCCGCGTCGACGTCGCCGTGACGTCACGGTCGTGCGGAGCTGCCGCGGCGGCGCGGAGCTCGCCGGCGGCGCGCCACGGCGTCCCAGCACGCGCCGCTAGGCGCGACGGACGCGCCTCGTCGCGGGACGCTCGGAGGGGGCGCCGCCGCCGCCTTTAGGTCGCCGGAACAGCGCCGGCGACGTGCGGACGCGGCGGCGGCCCGCGGTCACGGCGGCGACGATTCCAGCGAGGCGGCGGCCTCCCGGCAAGCAATAGTGGTCGAGGAGGGAGAGGGCGCGGCGGCGGAGGCCTCCGTGGGCGTGGATTTGGGCGGGGTGGTGCGGAGCGGCGGCGGCAGGCGTCGGCGGCGCCGGCGAGTGCGGCCGCGCGCGGGAGGAGAGAGAGGAAAAAGGGGAAGTGGTGATGCTTTTGCAGAAACGCCCTTGGGTTTTAACAAAATTGCATTTACGTCCTTTCTCACGGGATTCTGTGGCCTGCGGGTTGATGTTTGGATTTCTGAGGGGTTGTTTTTATAAAATGGTCACGAAGGCGCTGTTGTGGCCGTAGGATGGAGGATCGACGGCGCGGAGCGCGAGCGGTACTGTTCATGAACAGGACCGTCAGGAGACGTGGCTTAATCCTAGCCGTCCATTTTGACGATCGGACGGCGCAAAAAATGTGGGTGACGTGGAGGGTTGGACGTGAGGGCAAAGCGGGTGAGCTTTGATATATGGTATGATTATAAGATTTCTTTAATTAAGATGGACTTTAAATTAAGGTTGTCGACATGTACTTGGAGTCGAGCAAAAACTAAGGAGGTGCATATAGTTGTTTAGAGTGACCCACGTCAAACTCGTTTAGTCTATAATAGATATGGCCCAACCGGGATCTACTCTTCGAGCAACGACTAAAAAGGGGCCGGACCCAATAGAACATAATCGTGTTTCACATTTTTTGTAAGAAATTCTGAAAATACTAGTGGGTAATTATGATGATAATGACCTGTCCAGAAGAACATATAATGCAGCTGCCATTTTCGGTGGTCCAAAACTAATGGAGGTAGCTATTAATCTTGTAGTTCTAATGCTCTTCATAGGCTTAACGACGCTACGTACTACACTCGCTGCAGTCCCCATGGGGAACAAAACCATCTGATTTGTTTGGTGCCCATCCCAGTCACTGCCAACACTTCAGGAGTAGAAGGAGCTGACAGTTTTTTATATTAATTCAGACTACTTTTCAACCGAATTAAAATTATTGATTGAAAAGCAACATCAACTTGGGGTGAAGATGATGATGTGTGGCTCACTAACATTTATTTATTTAACAATGTGTGCATGCATATGCCAATTTGCATCTTTTTTTCCAGTTGAGGGTGTGCGTGTGCAATTGATCACGAATTATGTTCAGCAAATGCTAATGGAATTGTAATGCCCGAAAGCATGCTTAACTTTTGGGGGAAATCTTGCTGCTAGAAGATATGGGAATTCTGGCTCAAATTCAGCGAGTCAACATTCTCTAATATAATTTTCTAGGTCTGTAAAAATTTAGGCGATTCACCACTAGTGATAGAGCATTTCAGGTTGTTGGCACATATTCGGTTCTCGTATTCAAATGTCACTAAAGGAATAGACATAAGCAAGGACATATGTGTGATCCACTTTGTTCTTCTCTCGAAGGAGGAATATTTGGATAACACAAAAGAAAAATGAAAGTTCTCATTACACTCGCATTATTTGAATCCATTCATTTTTCCAACTAGAAATATTTTGTTTCCAACCCGTGTTTATTTTTCTCAAGCAGATATGCATGACTTCTTGTTGGGAAAATAGTTATTCACAATTAGTCACACAAAGTACTCGGTCTTATATCTGAAGAACCGTTTTGCGATCTTCTCGACATTAGAGATTTATTTCTCTGCATTTGCCACACGGTGCGCTATGATAATCATGTTTTCATCAATAACCTACTTTGCTAATTATTTAGTCAAGCATATGTTTTTTCCTCCAAGTGGATTATAAAAAGAAGTGCAACACGCTTCAGCTACCACAGTAAACACACTCTAGACAAAAAGTCGGAATAGTACATAAAAGCCCAACAACATAGAGAAACTACGACACGTATCAAAGTCAAACAATTTTTTCTATAATTTCCAAAAGGCTGAATGAATAAGAACATATCCTTTTTTGTGGTGGTGGCTCCATAGTGATGACTCCGTAGTGGATAAGGAGGTGTACTCTCCCTCCCTATGCGTGTCATGCATGGCAAAGATAGGTGATGAATACCCAACACACAAGATGCTCACTCAAAAGGGAGCATGCACCTGTGATTAGATTAAACTCACCATGGTGGACCTTGACATGCTAAAAGAATAAACATAAACCCTTGTTTGCACATACATGAACATGATGCATACGTCCATGTGTTTCTTGACTGTTGAAAGGGATTAGGTCCAGCGGCACACATCAGCGCCGATCATCATTCTCTAATAAGCAAAAGGTTTCAGGGCGAATCGCCACATATGGAAGACGAGGGCCCACTTTTTATTTCAAACTACGACTAAACTATAATTGGCTCGTCGAGGAAGCTGATTAATAAACAACATCATTATATATTTGTTGTCAAGCAAATTGCTCGTGCCTGTCAAGCAAATTTTTCAGTAATTTCAGTTTCTGGGGCTTGAGCATCCTGAGACGTGAAAGATAACAACACAATGTCGAAAGGACGAGTTAGGTATGGGTAAACCTTTTCTCCCTTTCTTTTTTCACCGTACGTGGAAACAAACAGGATGTAAGCTACAAAACATCTACAAATTCAGTGGAAAGAGATGATTACATTGCCATTAATTAACAAGGTGAAAAACACCGTCATGTGGCATTAGCATATAGTAGTGGAGGCAGAATGAATTCTCACTTAGCTCTAATCTCCTTTTCTGGGACAATGAGATCTTAGGCTGGATTGAGTAGGCAGTCTAGCTAGCTACATTTCCTAGCCAGCAGCAGCTGAGCTAATTAAGCTGGGACCAGAGCATCTAAAATTTTACTTTTTTATGTACAGATTAGTGATCTTTGCCAAACAGTTACAGGATGTGGTTAGCCTAATACCAACTCCTTCTCATATCCATTCTTACCAGCTCACAGACTACACCGTTAGACTCCAGTCAATTTCTTTCGCTTTGTTGAAAGAATTCATCAATTTTCTTTCGGTGAGGGAATTGACTCGGGAATTCAGAGTCCAGTGCGGCAAGACACTACCTTGCCGATCTCAACGAGTTGCTGGCGAGTGCAGTAAAGGCACACGTGTAGATGACGGAGCCCAGCAAGCCATCGAAATAACTTAGTGGGCCGCGTATGCTAGCCCACGGAAATTAAGAGCGCGAATGACTGTTTCTGGGGAAAAAAAACTGGACTCGATTCCATCACATTTGCATCCCCTGCATTTGATTGCAGGCTTGAAAGGTCATATACAGATCGACCCACATACTACATGTAAGTACTCACTTTGCTGCATTTGATTGATACTGCGTTTTCTGGTTTGGAGTTGAACTTGTGTGTGTGTGTTAAGGTGGTAACAGGTTTTCGCCACATAGCTAGGGTTGATCGAGATCGAGCCGTCTCAGCGGGTTTCGTGCTACTGCCTAGCTCGCTTTCCCCCTCATCCTTTCTCTCTCTCCAGCTCTGGGTGTTGTAGTCTGAACTTTGTATTTTTATTAAGAAATTAATGGAAAGGGGGTTAGCCCAGCTTGAAAAATATTTATAGTAGATGATTACCATGATTATTTGTTTTGCTCCAATATTTCAAAGTATTGCTCCAAGGATTCTAACTGATGTGGAGGATGTTAGAATATGTATACGTGTACAACTAGATAGACTAGGAATTAGAGTACATCTTGTATTCCAAGTCATGGGCTTCTTGCCCCCAAGTTTGTACCTCCTTATATACCCCCGCGAGGGTCAGATCAATACAACAACAAAAATTAGGGTTCTACAATTTTCACATGGTATCAGAGCGGTTTGACTCACGTCGCCGATCCTAGGTTTCCACAGCTTCCGCATCGCACGCCGCCCACGGGGAGATCAATCTCTTATCCTCAGGGTGTGGCACCCGGTTCTGATCAAAGATCAGATCGGTTCTTTAGATTAGATTAGATCCAATTTCGAGTATCTTCAATTCAATTCCGTAGATTCGATCCACTTTAGGCAAATAAATCCCTGAATCCTACGCCCTCAAATCCATGGAGAAAATCAGTACAAGATGGGTGCAGCGCTCCTTCGAGTACAGCAAATCTGCTACCCGCTGTCGGCCACCCGCGGATCTTTCGTCCTCGACAACCACGCGTGTCTATGTCAACAATCTTCGTCGACGCGGCCTCGCCTCCGACATGGAGCGTGATGACCCACAAGTATAGGGGATCGCAACAGTCTTCGAGGGAAGTAAAACCCAAATTTATTGATTCGACACAATGGGAGACAAAGAATACTTATAAGCCTTAACAGCGGAGTTGTCAATTCAGCTGCACCTGGAAAAGCACTAATAACAGGGGTGATGTGAAAGCACCAGTAATATGAGAGCAATAGTAATAGTAACACAGCGGCAGTAGCAGTAACACAGAGGCAATGGCACCAGAAAATAGTTGATACTACTTCTAATGGTATATAGGACCGAGTGAGTATTTGATGATGAAAGATGGACCGGGGTTCCCAGCTATCTACACTAGTGATAACTCTCTAATAACAAGTGTTGGGTGAACAAATTACAGTTGGGCAATTGATAGAATTGAAATAGCATTAAGACAGAATATCTAGTCTATTAACTATACGTAGACATGTTTTCCATATATAGTCATACGTGCTCGCAATGAGAAACTTGTACAACATCTTTTGTCCTACCAGCCCGTTTGCAGCGGGGCCTCAAGGGAATATACTGGTAATTAAGGTACTCCTTTTAATAGAGCACCGGAGCAAAGCATTAGCACTTAGTGAAAACATGTGATCCTCATATCTAAACCATCCCCTCCAGTTATCCCAGTTGCTGTCACTCTGGGGCCTCGGGTTCCGGACATAGACATGTGCAAACAACTTGTAGACACAATCTAAGCAATAATTATAGAGATTAAATCTAAGATCATGCCACTCGTGCACTAGTGACAAGCATTAAACACAACAAGATTGCAGCAACAATAACTTCACAAACTTTAATAGATAGACTGATCATAATGTAACAATTCATCGGATCCCAACAAACACAACATCGATTACATCAGATGGATCTCAATCATGTAAGGCAGCTCATGAGATCATTGTATTGAAGTACATGGGAGAGAGAGTACCAACTAGCTACTGCTAGAACCCGTAGTCCATGGGGGAACTACTCACGGGGACTCCGGGGGTCAATCCCCGTCCCGGCAAGGTGCCGGAACAGAACCTTCTGACCCCCGAAACTAGGTTTCGATGGCGGCGGTGCTCCGGGAGTTCTTCTGGAATATAATCGATTTTTTTAGGGTTTACGCCTCAGAGGGAATAAATAGGCGAAGGGGCGATGTCGGCGGAGGCCCGAGGCTCGCTCCCCATAGGGTGGCACGGCCAGGGGCCCACCCGAGCCGAGGTATGGGGAGGGCGCCTCGGTGCCCCCTTCGTCTCTCCTTCGGACTTCGTGAACGTGTTGGAAAAATAGCCATCTGGGATTTTGTTTCGTCCGATTCCGAGGATATTTCCAGAACAGCTTTTCTGAAACCAAAAACAGCAGAAAACAGGAACTGGCACTGTGGCATCTTGTTAATAGGTTAGTCACAGAAAATGCATAAAAATGCCATGAAGTGTGAATAAAACATGTAGCAATTGGTATAAAACTAGCATGGAACATAAGAAATTATAGATACGTTGGAGACGTATCAAGCATCCCCAAGCTTAGTTCCTACTCGTCCTCGAGTAGGTAAACATAATCTTGATCCAATAATGATGTAAGGCATGTGAGCTGAGATCAAATCATTCAAAGCAAATGTCTATAATTGATATTAAATAAGAGATAATAAAGCAAGTTAGTTACACAAGCTAAAAGTTTTCATGAACTATTGCTTTAAAGACATGAAACCGTACAAGGTTCATTAAAGATGTTTTAAGTATCCAATGTAGGAGTTCTATCCTTCAATTCCAAGCATCAAGCAAATTTTCATAACAAAGAAGGATTCAGTCAAGTAAACATAAACATGAACGTCATGAATCAACTGTTTCGAAGCCTACTCAACCGGTGAGCGCAAGCATTTGGTATTGGCACCAGGATGTTATGGCTAAGAGAACATTAATGGAGGTTTGGAAGGCCAAAGGAAGAAAGTCTCACAAAGCTATAAGTGATCATTAGACAAGAGGAAGTCTTATAATCGAAGCTATGTAAGGAGTAGTGATTGCCATGCAACGGATGCACATAGAGCTATATGTGTATGAAAGCTCTCCAATGGAACTAGTGGGGTGCATCCAACTTGGTTGCTCATGAAGACCTAGAGCATTTTTGAGAAAGCTCATCATTGGAATATACAACCCAAATTCTGTAGTGTAAATTCCCCACATAGTTATACTAGTAAAATATGAAAACTCTCTCACATGGAGTATAGGTGCTAAACATGAGCACAAATGATGACTATGAAATGCAGGTGCTGAAACATGAGCACAAGTGTGGATAAAGGATAGTAATGTTGCCCCCTTTTCTTTATTTTTATTTTTTCTGTTTCTCTTTTCGATGGCCTCAATGGCTCTTTTCACTTTTAGGGGCAACACTCTAATATGACAACACACTTTTTGGTACAAATAACTCATAATGAACAAAACATGATGTATGAAACTGTATGCCTCTGCCAGTGTAGCAGGATGTGCAATGATCTAGCGTAACATGGGTAAACCACACATCAGCTGTATAGAATCATGCAAAGCAATATATAAATGATAAATGACAACAAGTCATGTAATGTAAGATGGAAGTTGCATGGCAATATATCTCGAACAGCTATGGAAATGCTGTAGTAGGTAGGTATGGTGACTGTTTTGAGGAAGACGTATGGGTTTATGTGTAGGAGAACAAGAGAAAGTTCTCCCATGGGTTTGGATGTACTGGCGAAGTATGCACAACTCTCAATGTGAGCAGAAGGCAATGCACAGCACCGAAGAGGCTAGCAAATTTGGATGGTGGAAGTGCCAAAAACCGTAGCTCAACGTTAGTCAAAAAGAACTCACAAGCTTATTGCAAACATCTAGCAGGTTCAACATTAAGAGCATGATTAAAATTCACTCCAAGGAGGGCCGTTCACGGCGGCACAAGTACCCCGCTAGATCCCTCGACCTTCAGCACAACTTAGTTATTACGAATCACCTTTAGACATGGAAAGCTATCAAGTTCGACTACACCTTCAACAATTTTAGTAGAGTTTGTAGTACGGTACAAGCTTAAAGACAACAATCCACTAATGATTTTAACTTAATTAACCAGCAAGCTTTACCATCTAAATATCTCAAAACGTTTGCAAAGAATCAGGTTATCAAAGTTCAATGATCTACAAGATTATGCAAGTTTTTCATTATACCACTACCACATGCAGCATTTTCTGAACCAACACATCAACCAAGCAACTAAACAAAAACTCTCCAAATGATTTACAAATGAAACAAGAGAGTACTACTCCTCAAGAATTAACAGTTCTAAAAGAGATGCATGAAAAACAGGAGCTAAAAACATACAGTAGCTAGATAAAAATACTCAAAAGATATAAGTGAATAATATGAGTATTCACATGAAAAAGCGGAGCGTGTCTCTCTCCCACACAAGAATGCTAGGATCCAACTTTATTCAGAAAAATAAAAACAACAAACAAAAATAAAAGCACACAGACGCTCCAAGTAAAATACATAAAATGTGGAAGAAATAAAATATAGTTTCACTAGAGATGACCTGATAAATTGTTGATGAAGAAGGGGATGCCGACGCTTGAGTCTTCTTGAATATTGCAGGGATGACCCACGGGGGCATCCCAAGCTTAGGCTTTTCACTCTTCTTGATCACATCATATCATCCTTCTCTCTTGCTCCTTGAAAACTTCCGCCACACCAAACTCAGGTAACTCGTTAGAGGGTTAGTGCATAATCAAAAATTCTCATATTCTACTGTGACACAATCATTACCAAAGCTTCTGGACATTACTTACAGCCACTGATGTTTAATGGAGCAAAGAAATCCAATCAAACATAGTAAAAGAGGCAATGCAAAATAAAAGGCAGAATCTGTCAAAAACAGAACAGTCTGGAAAGACGAATTTTTTCGAGGCACTTAACTTGCTCAGATGGAAGAAGCCCAAACTAATGAAAGTTGCGTACATATATAAGGATCATGATTGATTTTTTTCAGAATTTTTCGAATTTTCTGTAGCGCATACAGCTCAAAACGGTGGACAGCAAAAATCTGCACTGCGCAGAAATCCAATTTTAGCAACAACTTTCAACTAGAGACTTTACTTGGCACAACAATGCAATAAAATAAAGATACAAAGGAGTTGATACAGAAGTAAACAGCACCTTGACTCAAAATAAAATAAAATGACAGAAAATAAAAATGTGGGTTGTCTCCCATAAGCGCTTTTCTTTAACGTCTTTCAGCTAGGCTTGATAGTTTTAATGATGCTCTCATGAAAATAGAAAATGAAGCAAAAGGAGCATCAAGAAGCAAATTCAAAACACATTTAAGTCTACCCCACTTCCTATGCATAGGAATCTTGTACACAAATAAATTCACAAGGAACAAAGTGACAAGCATAGAAGATAAAACAAGAGTAATTTCAAAACTTTCAGCATATAGATAGGTGTTTCAATACCATGAAAATTTGTACAACCATATTTTCCTCTCTCATAATAATTTTCAGTAGCATCATGAACAAACTTAACAATATAACTATCACATAAAGCATGTTTTTCATGATCTACAAACACATAATTTTTATCAAGCTCAAAAATAGTGGGATTAAAACTTTCAAACCCACTTTTAACCATTTTATAACAAGATGATTGATCATTCTCAAAAGGTATGGGAATCATAGATAAAGTCAAACCTCTCCAATCCCATTTTCATTAGTAGTACAATTAATAGGACCATCATCTAGAGCTTTATCATAAACATTTTCCAAGCAAAACTCTTAGTACCATGCATTTCGATATCAGCCACAAATAAAGGATTATCATAAGATTTTTCGAAATAGCATGGATTATCATAAATAACAGTAGCATAATTATTCTCACACGTTTTACTCATAGGGAATATTTCAAGAGAGTCCTCATGAATATAACATTCATCCTCCTTTGGTAAGCATGGAGGGCAATCAAATAGTGTAAGAGATAAAGAGTTACTCTCATTAGAAGGTTGGCATGGGTAGCTAATCCATTCTTCCTCCTTTTGTTCATCACTCTCCTCCTCTTTTTCATCTAATGAGCTTTCAGCTTCAGCAATTTCTTCTTCCACAGGTTCCTGCAATTGGTGAGTACATTCTTGTGCATGAATGAGTCTCTCTTTATAATCAATGATATAAGAATTATTGCTGAAATTTTCTAACAATAATCAAGGATAGAAGAGACATAATCTTTAAGGTCCTTACAAGCAACACAGTTTCATAGTTTTTAGACATGAAGGATTCTATTTCAGAAGCTCCCATAAATAAAACAAATTGTTCTACTTGCTCAGCTCCCAGATAAGCATAGTTATAACAATGATAGCTCATAATTATATCTTCTTTACTAAAGCCACATTGAAATTTAAGATGTTTAGTATCCTGTTTAGAGTAACAATTTATATCATGGCGTTTAAGCAAAATTTTAGCAATTTGATTCAACTTTTGTAACACGCCTCTCACGACTTGACCCTTTCTTGATTCTCTATACTTCATATATAATTCTTTAACTTCCATAGAGGTTCTAGCATGTTCTTCCATAACAACAGTTTTTTAGATTTTCGGTTTTTCAAATTTTTATGGATTTTTGGGTATATAAGAAAAATAAAACAAGACAAAAATAAACTAGACAAAAGTAAACTAAGCAAAATAATACTAGACAGAAATAAACTAAGCACAAATAAACTAGACAAAAGTAAACTAGACAAGACAAAATAAAATAAAAACAGAGAGAGAGGTAGAGTGTACTCCCCAGGTGAACTTATGAGTAGAGCTATGCTCCCCGGCAACGGCGCCAGAAAATAGTCTTGATGACCCACAAGTATAGGGATCGCAACAGTCTTCGAGGGAAGTAAAACCCAAATTTATTGATTCGACACAAGGGGAGACAAAGAATACTTATAAGTCTTAACAGCGGAGTTGTCAATTCAGCTGCACCTGGAAAAGCACTAATAACAGGGGTGATGTGAAAGCAGCAGTAATATGAGAGCAATAGTAATAGTAACACAGCGGCAGTAGCAGTAACACAGAGGCAATGGCACCAGAAAATAGTTGATACTACTTCTAATGGCATATAGGACCGAGTGAGTATTTGATGATGAAAGATGGACCGGGTTCCCAGCTATCTACACTAGTGGTAACTCTCCAATAACAAGTGTTGGGTGAACAAATTACAGTTAGGAAATTGATAGAATTGAAATAGCATTAAGATAGAACATCTAGTCATTAATTATACGTAGGCATGTTTTCCATATATAGTCATACGTGCTCGCAATGAGAAACTTGCATAACATCTTTTGTCCTACCAGCCCGTTTGCAGCGGGGCCTCAAGGGAATCTACTGGTAATTAAGGTACTCCTTTTAATAGAGCACCGGAGCAAAGCATTAGCACTTAGTGAAAACATGTGATCCTCATATCTAAACCATCCCCTCCAGTTATCCCAGTTGCTGTCACTCTGGGGCCTGGGTTCCGGACATAGACATGTGCAAACAACTTGTAGATACAATCTAAGCAATAATTATAGAGCTTAAATCTAAGATCATGCCACTCGTGCACTAGTGACAAGCATTAAACACAACAAGATTGCAGCAACAATAACTTCACAAACTTTAATAGATAGACTGATCATAATGTAACAATTCATCGGATCCCAACAAACACAACACCGATTACATCAGATGGATCTCAATCATGTAAGGCAGCTCATGAGATCATTGTATTGAAGTACATGGGAGAGAGAGTACCAACTAGCTACTGCTAGAACCCGTAGTCCATGGGGAACTACTCACGGAGCATGATGGAGGCGGTGGCGTCGATGGAGAAGGCTCCGGGGGTCAATCCCCGTCCCGGCAAGGTGCCAGAACAGGACCTTCTGACCCCGAAACTAGGTTTCGATGGCTGCGCGCTCCGGGAATTCTTCTGGAATATAATCGATTTTTTTAGGGTTTACGCCTCAGGGGGAATAAATAGGCGAAGGGGCGATGTCGGCGGAGGCCCGAGGCTCGCTCCCCATAGGGTGGCGCGGCCAGGGGCCCACCCACGCCGAGGTATGGGTAGGGCGCCTCGGTGCCCCCTTCGTCTCTCCTTCGGACTTCGTGAACGTGTCGGAAAAATAGGCATCTGGGATTTTGTTTCGTCCGATTCCGAGGATATTTCCAGAACAGCTTTTCTGAAACCAAAAACTGCAGAAAACAGGAACTGACACTGTGACATCTTGTTAATAGGTTAGTCCCAGAAAATGCATAAAAATGCCATGAAGTGTGAATAAAACATGTAGCAATTGGTATAAAACTAGTATGGAACATAAGAAATTATAGATACGTTGGAGACGTATCAGAGCGCAGACAGCTTCATCAAGCAACAGGAGCCACACGCGCGGCTATACGTCGAGCCCGTGAAATCCATGCACTAGAAGACAACAGGTATGCATGCAGGCACCAGGAGATCATCTACGTAAGCTAGCAGATGCGTGCACCCACGACATGGAAAGCGGCGCTTCTCCGTCTTCATCAAGTAGCGCGGGATATAGGAGGCAACTTCGGGCCACGCGCACGAGCATGATCCGACTCCACGCCGATATCGCCATTACCGTCAAGCCAATCCGTCTACACTGCATCGCCGAACTACATCGAGCCGAACATCTACATCGAGCTGTACGACTACATCAACAACAAGATCTTCGTCGAGTTCTACATCGCCAACACAACCATCGCCATGGTCTACATCCACGTGCTCTTTTTCCGTTGCCGTCGCCCAAAAACCCGCCGCCGCCGCAGATACCTGCCACCGCCGCAATGACACAAAACCCGCCGCCGCAGATACCTGCCGCCGCCGCAATGACACAAATACCCGCCGCCGCCGCATATTCTTGCCGCTGCCGCAGCCTGGCGCTCTGCTAGGGCGATCACACAATCGCCTCGCCCGCCTGGTCAAAAACCCGCCGCCGCCGCAGATCCCTGCTGCCGCCGCACAATGATAAAAAACCGCCGCCACCGCACAACAAGACACTACGACCAAAGCCGCACAATGATCCGGCGCTATCGGCTACAGCAACCACGACAACATCAACCATGGCTACATCATGAACGGCTACCTCGACATCGACATCCATGGCATCGTCTACAGCAACACATCGGCAACAACTCCAGTCAACAACGTCCGCGTCGTCACTTGCATCCACGCCACTCCCATTGTGACTGCGGGAGGGAAGAGAGGAAGAACATCAGAGACGCAGTTGATGATGACGGAGAGGAGGAACGACGGATGCGCCAGCCTTCAAAGCCAGTCGCAATCGTCCGCTTCACTCCCGCTACGACTGAGGGGGAATGTTAGAATATGTATACGTGTACAACTAGATAGACTAGGAATTAGAGTGCATCTTGCATTCCAAGTCATGGGCTTCTTGCCCCCCAAGTTTGTACCTCCTTATATAACCCCGCGAGGGTCAGATCAATACAACAACAAAAATTAGGGTTCTACAATTTTCACAGAGGAAACAAATTACGTAACGATGGACCTCTGACATCCTAATTCCTAAGGCAGTTGAGTATATGTGAGGCTAGCATATATATAGATCTTGTGAGCAAAGCATGCCATAAGTGTTTTCTTTATATATAGGTAGTCATTCAGGAACTGTTTTCTTTATCATGTAAGTATGCACTGCAAAATCATTTGATCATTGTAGTTGAATGGTGGAAGATTCATGAAATGAGTACTTCGATGCCAATCGCATGAAGAGTAGTGATGTAACTTCCGTGTCCATTGTTTTCTCTCTGATTGAGTCATTGCTCCTTGACTCTCTCAGTCCTTGTGTTCGCATCCATGTAAATGTAACCATCTGTGTTCTTTGTTATTATATAAAATAACCGTAGGGGCTTCCCCTACGGTAGTTCGGTCTAAAAAAAAACTTCCGTGTCCATTATATAAATATACTTCCATTCCAGTCTAATAAATATTTCAACATACCGACCGTGTAGTATGGGATATTGGAGGAGAACAATAGATGAACCAGTAGTTGTTATAGGAATAGGCATGTTCCACATCTGATATTCCAGCTTTGCCAGTCCTCGGACCAAAGGCCGTATTTTTCATAGGCTACCATACATAGTGTGAAGTTTGAATCTTCAGATAAACGATACGATTCGGTAACACGCTGGTTGAATCAATCATCGAGTGCCCTCTACACACTCTTGCGTTTCCTCTTAATTTGGGATATGTGACTCTCATTCGGGGCGGACGGGGACATGTTGTAAGGGTACTTTGTGGGCGGCCTGTCGTGGGACACCGACCACCACAGGCTTGAGACAGCCTTCAGCTTCGACGAGGAGGTCCTCGATGCCCGGGTCCCGCTCCGAACTACATGCTACTGCCTTTATGTGGTACATCATCTTGTTAGGATTATTTTTATTGTCCAAGCGCTCTATGGACGCACCTCTTCTCCATGTCGGTTCCTCAAGAATGTACCTATCCACCTTGTACAGATATCCAAATCAATCAATAAGAGAACACAGTTCGATTCATTCGTTATCTCTCTCTCTCAATTTTACTTCCAACATGTTATCCACACGGTCAACCATGAGTAATTCGACTATAGCCACAAAATTCAGTGCCAAGAATCGAAAGAACAAAGAAGAACATCATACGAGAAAAGGAATAAAAGGGGATTAAAAAATAAGGCAAATCGGTAAGAAAAACTGCCTGAGGCATCCCGTCACTCTTTTTGTTCCACTCGTTTAGGGAAAATCGAAGAAAGAAGAAGAAAATGTTTGGGTCTAGTTCCGCAATTCGTTGCTTCCTCCTTAGCACCACCTCTTTGCCGCAGTTCTTCCGACACCTTGGTGCATGCCACCGGGGCCTTGGAAAGGCTCCGCCTGTATTTGCCTTGCCCATGCGTCGTCATGTGTCAATGCCAGGAGGGATCCCCCTTTCGTTGGGGTGCCGTGTCTTGTGGGTACAATTTTTTGTGTCCGGCATCCAATAGGCTTTTGGGGTGGTTTGACTTTGGGTTGCATTGAGTGCCGTCGGTGATGCTATAAAAAAAAAGAAGCCGATTGTGCTCAGGTTTGCCGCGGCCATGGAAATGTGGCACCGGCACGTACGTCCTTCTTCTTCCTCTCCCAAATGCAGGGCGACGGGTCGGGCTGGTCGCCGGCGATCTCTCCGACGAGCAGAGCACGTGACCCCACTACCCCAGAGTGTGACGATTGGAGGAGCATCAGCTGGTCAAATTCGTGGTCTAGTGCCTAGTGGGCCGGGCTGGTCTGATAGCATTATTGTGCCATGGTTAAATAAGGCCCAAACGCCATGGGTTTTGTACTGGTCAGAGTCAGAGTCCTGCTTCATTTTCTCTAATATTTGAATCCAGCCCATGACAGACCATCTGAGTCTCCTTCTACGTGATGCGATGAACAAATTCGAGGGCGTGCCGATCCTCCTCGGGTGCATGCCTGGTGATGCTCATGGTCATGGGTTCTTCGGTTCTTCGTCGCCGCTCTTTGCATGGTTTTCACTCTCTAATAATGTACTGGCGGAGATCCATATGGACGAATGACCATAGATAATTTAATCTTATATAGAACTCTGTAAATTCTTCCACATCCTTTGCCATAGTTTAGCCTTAGGTAATGCTGAATGTATTGCTCAATATATATGCCAACAATTGAAGTCCTCATATGTTTTCCCATAAGTTCATTAGAAAATTCTAGAGATAAATATTCACTCTGCCACCCTAAAGATCAAGGAGGATAATATCTGGAAGAAACAAGCGCCACCAACAAGTGAGAGAAAACCAGCATTTTGAGAACAAAATATGAACACTTCATACGCTTCAGTTTGAGAATAGACTGGCAATTGTCTTTTCATAGCTCTAGAAACATCTATTTTGTTACACATAAACTTGATGGTCTTGAACTTTACATAGTTGTATCAAATTATTAGATAAATCCATAAACCATATAATTAATAATATGGTAATTTTTTATAGATATTTAGTGATATTATGGAAAATTATACATATAGAAACACATTTTAATACGTAAATGAGCATCGCCATTTTGGTGGAATATGTGAAAATATTGGTTTGATAAGAATATGGCGAAACCCATTGTAAAAAAATATTTTCTTAAATGGACAAACTAACGTAAAAAAGACACAACAAAGTTCAGTTTGGCACTATAATTATTTGAGTTGATAAAGTTGCTAATATTACCAAAAAATAATTGTCTATATGATATATAAACAATGATAAACCAACATATATCAACGACCAGTGGATTCAAACAGAGTAAAAAGATTTAGTATAAATACATTATAAGTGTACTTGTGTATCGGTGTACTTCCATGAATAAATATTGGTTGTTACGACCACTCACGTTATTAGGAAAATATATCGCGGTAGCCTAGTAGAAGCGGAGCCAGGTGCGGAGGCCCTAGGAAGCTGTTCGGGCACCCTCGTGTGCAAAATTTGCGGCCGAGCAAATGGAAATGGAGGTGGTCATTGTACATGCCACAACCAGATAAGCATAGGATGTTGTCGTGGCCAAGCGCAAAGCCACCAGGATCACTACGTTAGTTCTCAAAGAACTGAAGGTATTGGTTAGTAAGATTGATAAATAGTAGCAAGTGAAAGCTCTCAAAGAGAGAAAGCCCAATCCTCTTATGTGGCAAGAGGACAAGCTCAAGTGATGTGTAACTTATATGTGGAGAACGTTCCCGAGGGCGGCATGGATATTGCTAGGCATAGAGATTTATTAAACAACACGTTGAATATCTTGTCAAGTTTTAATCTTCTTTGGACGGAGCCATAATTAGGTATAGCTAAATAAATAAACTACAACCCCTTATGATGGATCATGTGGCCAAGTAAATGACTGCGCAAGAATTATGAAGACATAATGTCCCACCACAACATTACACTCTAAGGTCCCCGATACTAATACCCTCATAATATAACTTCATGACTCGGTCTCAGGTTTACATGTCCTCCCAAGTCTCCCTCAATTCATTATACTACGGTGTTCTCCTATGAGCCCATATAGGTGAAGTGTTGTGCAGTCGACGTTCGCACAACACCATCATAGAATCACATAAAAGATAAACTCTTGACAAAATACAACACATGTTATATATAAATCATTGCCAATTCATCATATGCGCTCAGGAACATATAGGAACTACTCAGAACGTGCAAACATGATGATATTCAGTGGCATAAATGGTACAACACAATATGAAAATATAACTTCACCGCTAAATAATGACAAGTACTCAATCACAAACATGAATAGTAGCACAAGACAAGTATCTAGGGTATAGCAACTCTCAAACTACGAGGGGTACAGAGTGGATCACGGCGATGATGATGGAGATGGTGCTGGTCTTGATGGGGGTGATGATGTCGAGGCCTCCTCCCACGCCAAGGAGGAGAGGTGATGACGATGACGATGATTTTCCCCTTCTCCGGAGCTCCGGAGCAGCAGAATCTGATCCCCTCGGAGGGAATCAGGAGTTTCGCTGCTGCCGCGGCCTCGGATGGTTTCGTGAAAATTAGGGCGTTACTTTTCGGGCGAGACGAAGGCGTCGATAAAAAGCCCCAGACGAGGAGGTTCCCGAGGCTCCGTTTACTGGGTCCCACGTGGCCAGGTACATGGGCCGCGTGGGCCCACCTAACTTGGGCCTCGTGGCTCTCCTCTCTTCGGTCTTCATCCCCCTGCCTTCCTTCCGATGATAAAACAGCTGGGTGTTTTCCTTTTATTATTTGGGTCCCTGTAGCTCCTGAAACATTAAAAACAAGAAAAAGGAGGTCTGCCTCCCAGAAATTAAATACCAAAAATAGGGACTTAGTATGAAAGTCTCATAAATCATCTAAAACATGTAAAAATGATGATATAACAATGCAAATAACATTCTAATATGATACTAAAAGTTGTATAAATGATGATATACAATGCACGTATCAACAATTCAAACTGAAAAACTCAAGGCGTGCTTGATGCAAGTAATCTTTTTGGCCCACTTGAATAATTGATGTTGAAACAACATTGAAAAAGTTTGAGTTGAACAATGGTCAAGACACTAGGTTAAATCAGGTCCATCGCACATGAAGACTCAACTGACGAACAAGGCAGAAGACTTAGTTTTTTTATTTTACAGTTTTAAATCAAATAGGACAATCGTACTATTAAGAGGGGTTAGCTTTAGTGGGGAGCAAATCCACAGAAAATGGCTTTAGATCTATGGGTTTAGAGTACGGGTTTAAGGGGTAGAGGAGAGGGCCACTAGGACGGGGCCATTTCGGTCATGTTCTTCCTCGGTTTGGTGAAGGGCTAAGTAAGGTTTGGGTCGATTCAACTATTTATTTGCCTAAGAGGCTGGTGGGCTGAAACAGGCCCGCGCTCGCGTCGCCTCCAGGGGCGGCTCGGGCGAAACCCTAGCGCCGCCGCCCCTAGCACGCCTCTCCTCCCGCCCTCCCTCGCCCGCTGCCGGAGGAGGCCGCTGGGCAAAGCCCAGGCGGCGGACGGTGGCGGCGCGGAATCTGGCCTCGCGCGAGTGCTATCTCGGTGGGGGAGGGTCGACCTCACGGGCAAGGTGCGGCAGCTCCGGCGGCGTCCCTGTGGTGCGGCGGCGCCATCGTCGGCGTGCTGTGTCCTCGGGCGCAGCAGGGCTTGGGCCTCCAACGGCGAGCCTGCGGCTCCTTGTGTTGGGGCTTCGGCGGTGGCGCAAGATGCGGGCTCCGGCCAGCAGCTCGCCTTCGACGAGATGGGGTCGGGTGGCGGCCACCCTCCAAGCTCCGGCGATGGCTTCCTCTCTAGGGGTGGCGACTCTCTGCTGCTGCGCTCTGCGCCGGCGGCGGTTCCTAGCCGGGGCGGCGAGTTGGCGGCGGAAGCGAGGCCTATGGAAATTTTGGGTGGCTTCTGCAGCCGCCACCTTGCCGCTCCGTCCGGCGGCGTGGGGGCCTGTCGGTGTGCTCGAATAATGGTGGTGGTCTTCGGGTTTCAACTCGCGCCAAGATGAAGATCTGTTTGACGCCGGTACCTTGATCTGGCAAGATTGTCGAGTTTCGGAAGGCTCCGCCGGTGATCTTTCATGGGCTAATGCCTAGAGATTGCTGGATCGGAAGGATTTGGTCGCGCCGGAGGGAGCGGCGTGAAGCTCTGCTTTTGTGCCATCATGGGCAAATCCATGGTGTAGTCAGAGGCGGGGAATGTCATGAAAGCTGAGATTAAAGGACTAGCAAATGGTGATTGGAAACTTTGCGACGATGAGGAACTTGCTTGGAGTTGCAAGAGGCGGAGCAGTGGTATGTTAGTGGGGGCAACATCACAGGTGAAGTTCAAACTCCTACCTTTCAGGGTGAAAATCCAAGGTCTGGCCTTAATTGGTTGTGCCTGGCAATGGTCTTGCTGAAGACATTGTTTTGAGAGCGGGAACTATCTTCAGGGTGAAAACCCAAGGTCTGACCTTAATTGGTTGTGTGTGGCACTGTTCTTCTTCAAGACGTTGCTTTTGAAGAATTGAACATCAGGTGGTGACTTGGTGGTGGTTGTGCGGCTGCTGGAAGGACTGTAACTCTGTAGCGGGACGTTTCTTTTTATTTCTTCTTATTATTGTCTTTCGGCTATGTGCATCCGTAATAGTTTTGATTATTGCGTTGTTGCAGAGGCTGGGTGTAATTTGTATCTCCGCGATATTAATATACACTCTTTATTAAAAACAAAGGCAATGCGTTGGTGGCCATTTAGGTGTGCTTCATCTCATGACGCCTCCGTTACGGGCACTGTAGATACCTGGTGTTGGCCATGGGTGTGGACGACTGCCACGTCGGACGGGGCATGGCTGATACGTTTGAGCAGTGGCGCAGCTAGAGGACCAGCAGGGACCCTGCCCCCAGTGGCAGTGCACAACACAAAGAAAAATAGCACTTTAAGCTAATTTCAGCATGATTTTTAGGCCTCATTTGCTTTATTGGTTAGACTCCTTTTAACCACCAATCCTGCCTCCGCCCCTGAGTTTGAGACCCTGGCCCCGAATCCAGGGCGTATAGTATGGCTCGAAAAGTCTGTTTACAAACTGCTATGGCGCGAGTTGTAGTCTTTTTTTTTTGAGAATTGCGCGAGTTGTAGTCTGTGCCGTTGATTTCAGTTGTCCAGGCTATTTTGTAAATTAATTTAGATGTTATTTTTATGACTTCTCAAGAATAGGTCAATTTTGTCTTCGTTTGTGTCTCACCTTTGCACGGGTCTCCTACAAGGCTACAACTACTAGTAGGAAAAGATTCTACCCTGTCCCTGACGGGCCGACCTATAAGTAGACGGACGTCAAAGCAAGCAGTGATCTGATGTGACCAGATGGATGGATTGGACACTGACTGAGCTGCAGCCTACAGCAAGTGCGACTTGACCAGCCGCTGGATGGAGCATTGCTGCCGGAGGCAGGAGCACATTTGTTGGTTTGCCATGCATCTCTTTTGTTAATTTCGACGGGACAGGACCTCATCAGCGCAGGCGGCAAAGCACATGAATACAAGCTGCATGCAGCTGATTCTGGATCTGGACGCATGCACCAGGTTCTTTCTTGGGTATTGACACCTCTCCTCCTCTTTTTACGCCGATTTTATCGTGCAATCGTGCGTGTCCATGGATGATGGATCGGTTCAAGTTTCCTCTCCGGAGCATCGGAGCCGTCAGCATCTACACGAAGAGCCATCTGTTAGTCTGATGTGAGCTTCACAAGATTGCTACAAACGAGATCCTGCTGGATGGCTGGAGTTGGCGAAATCAAAGTCATTGAGAAGTGATGCACGATGATGCTGATGGGTAATCGAGCGGCTACCCTTGTCTTCGGCGGTGTGTAGGTCCTTCGGATAGCCAGGGTGGTGTCCCCTCGCGGCGGTCGTGTTTCCAGTTTTATGGCGGTCAGCACTTCTCTTCGTTTGTTTGGGTTTTCAGAAATTGACTGGCCAATTCATATATTTTATAATTAATAAAAACTAGGACAGTGGCCCGCGCACATGCGCTGGCAACATCTTTTGTGTTTTGAATATGCTTATGCAAAGATTGCAAAACTTGTATCTTTTTGTATGGAGAATTCTGTACCAAAAACGAAAGGCAATATAATTTTGAAACCAAAGAATATGAACTATACGTCTTTTTATGATTACATGAACTAAGTTCTTACTTGAACCCTTATACTAAGGTGGGACCACGAAACAATATCAGAGGATTATCTAGATTACAACATATAACCTACAAGGGGGTTAATGATATATGAATGTCACTATTAATCTTGGAGAAAGAATTATATTACAAATTGGAATAGAGTGTTTGACCTAATATGGAAAAGTCAGCTTTTCGATCAATGCTAACATATAATGAGCTTGAAGCAACCTAAGATATTACGTATTGAAACCATTCATGCGACCACTGGAACCTGAAAGCAGTAAAATCATTTAGGCGAGGGCATGCTTTTTAGTGCGTCGACAAACATACATATTGTTCCACAGAGCCTGGTATGAATGTCAGCCTAAGCAATGGATTTATAAGCTCATAGCCTTGAAAACAATAAATTTAGATCTTGTAGATCCTCAAAGAAAAATAAACTGAGGTTGTTTACAAGCGGGACAAAGATATCTAGGTATGAAAATCCTCTTAAAGATCAAACCTGGATTCGTTCCTCTTTCATATCTCGATGATGGACACCCTCGGCACCAGTGGGTGTAAGCAAATGACGGGAACTGAAGTTTGCTATTTCAGTTATTGGAACGGTTGATTAGTTTCCCTGTTTCGGTCCTTGTTTGTCCTCTTAAGCCTTCAATCTCCAAAACGACCCTCAACACCAAAACCGAGATGAGAATGCAAACACCACTTACAAAAATATCGAAATGATACTGGGATGTCTTGATCCTCATATTATAATATAAGAATGTGTTCTCTTAGGTTATCTTCTCTGATTTAATAATAAACATGGAAAATTTACCAAGATATGCAATCAACTTGTATTCTAAATATTCGGATATGTACCATAAAACATGAGGTAGACTACTTTACCATAAAGTAGTACATCATTTTTCTTTCTATTCTCCTTTCCTCGTTGAGCACCTAAATATACAATAGAACCGTCGAGTATACTTTGACGTCGGAAAAACATATCGGAAGGGTCGTAACAAATATGAGGATATACTGTGAACTATAGCTATGATGCATGCATCACTAATGAAAAACTCATAAATTTCATGGAGAGTAGATTCCGCCAGGCATATGCATGCATTAACTACAATTGGGATAAATCATTTTCTCAGCATTATTAGAATACAATATTAATCATGCAAAAATAGTAGTCCACTGCATAATTAAAAGATTGATTACATATGAAATACTCACAGATCAATCAACTACCCAGATTCATACGTTTACTTGAGAACCTATATGAAGCTCGTCTATGATTACCTAGCTCTTTATTGTCTCCACAAAGAAAGTCTGCAATCCATGTTCCACGGGTGAGTGTCCGTCGGTGATCTGAGCCATCCATGAGGCCAAGCTAGATTGATCATACATGAGCCTCTAATATACGTGGACTTTGTGTAGGTCGGCCGGTCCACGGCACCGCTGCAAATACAGCTTTGGCGGCGCACGTATTGCTTGATCGTACGTACATCTTTGTTGTCTATTTAATCCAGTCTTAAGGAGCTCTTGGATCCATCTTGCAGGGATATAAACATGAGTTGCTGATGTAGCTACCTTCATTGGAACCGATCATGTCCTTGCCTCTTTGATTTCCTAAATATTGTTCCAAGTGGTGTAGCTCTCTAGATGTGGAAAAGGCTCTTATAACATGTTTTACATGCATCATTGCATATAGCAAAGCATCCGATCTGGGTTGAGCTCTGGCGTCAACTACACCTAGATGCGGCTGCTACGTTGCGGAGAAAATAAAAATAAAAGATCTGACCTAGGTTTAGCGCCGGAGGAGGAATGAGGATGGGAATAAGGTCAGCGCCTAGGTAAGATAAACGTACCTGATCTCGTATTTCTTACCAAGCAATTCTCCCATCGTACCTAGATCGTCTCTGGAAGAAAAATATTCGATCCATCTGCGGGAATGAGTCTTCGCTAGTAATGTGTTCCATCCATTAGGCAACCCAGATTGAAACATGAGCTGCTGGCGTGCATGGCCATGGTGGAGGCCGGCCGGCCGGCCGCCAGACGGCAGCACTGCAGAACAACGGCGGTGGCGTCCTACGTGAGTATATTAGGTTTGCTTTTCTTTCGATCGAGGATTCTGTAACCTATTAGCAATATAACAAAGCGGTATCACAAACTTAGGGAGGGCATCGGTGGGTAATTTATTCAACCTTACTCGGAAGTCTAAAATTGATGGCTGTGATTTTCTCGTATATTCAATAGATGGCCAGATGTTACTGATTAATGTGGGATTTTCTAATGGAATTCTCTAATTTCTGGTTAGCCCTTAATGCACTTTTAATATATAATAGATAGATGACAAGTCTTTACCTCCACGAAAAGTTCTACCCCCTGCATGTCGAGAAACGAGAATCTCAGTCTGCATGCAGCTAGCAGAGCCAGTGCAAGCTTGCACCTGTTGCGCATGTGTAGCCTAGAGATGGCGCCATCTGCGATTCACTACATCAGTCTGTATGTATCATTTTGTTGCAGAGGCTGGGGCGAGGCTCCCATTTCTATAAATAAAAAAATCTGTTCCCATATGGAAGCTAGCCATCACATGTACACAAGTAGTATGTGAGTACGTGTAACTACCAAGTACCCGTACTACATTGCAGTACATTACACGAAATCTGTGCCCAGCTTGCGATGTCAGTGAGCTTTTCGATCCTTGGAGCTGCTTTTGCAGCGGAGTTAAAAGACGGGGTAGCTTTCTTCGGATTGGACGTGACGACTCCTTCCTCTTGGGGACTGCACTCTGGAATGACGGGACGCTCCCGTGTGTTTCTCTCCTCGTCTCCATCTGACCAGCTACAACGCTTGCACGTTGACAGTCAAAAACAAGCTTAATCGGAGGATTAACACGACGAGGCAGGACTGTAGATTAGTACAAGATTACAATCACAAAATACTAGTACTAGGTTCACTGAAACTCTGAAAGACATGGAGCATTACAAGCCGGAGTGGTAGCTCTAGCCCGAGGAGAGAGATCGCCGGCAACAATTCAAGCACAAGCCAGAGAAAACTGAGGCCGGCGAAACTTGGTCGCCTTGTACTCTCCCCAACAAACCCCGATCATCATCTATATATACGCTAGCTAGCTACGATTGTGTATTCACAGGGCAAGATCGAGCCGGGCGTGCTAGCTAGGAATGGAGGCACCTGCACCTCCAGCCGAGCGGCTTGTAGTTGGAGCGGTCGTCGTAGGACGAAGGACGCACCACGCCGCCATTGTTTCCGCCTGCTCCTGCTTCTCGCAGCGTCTCCTTCTTCTTCCTGTCGCGCAGCAGCAGGAGCAGCAGGTCGTGCAGCGTGACGGGCACCTGCACGGCCTCGCACCGGCGGCCGCACGACGACCGGCACCGCCCCTCGCAGCTCGGCGGGCGGGACCCCAGCATCTTCTTCCTCAGCAGCATCGTGCTCTCCGCGCCACCACGCTCCTCGTCCACTTCCTCCTGCAAATCAAAACCAAACCATTTCAATCATGCATGCATCGTCCACGGTCGAGCAGTGATCACCTAGTTCGTAGTTGACTGGTGGATATCGAGCATTCGAGCTAACTTGGTCACGCACCACCTCGGTAATGGCGGGCTGAGGATTGCGGCTGCTGTCGGAGGCGGTGGTGGTGGTAGAGGTGCCGAGGACCGGGAGAGCAGCCTGCAAGAAGAGGAATAGCAGGAGGAGGAAGAAGACCTGGCGGCGGCGCCGGCGGCCCATTCGGGAGGATTCTACGGAGGGAAGGCAGAAGAGAAGTGAGGAGGCAGAGGAGAGGACACGAGGCTAGCTGCTTCTCGATCGGCACGGATATGTACTGCTGCTAGATAGATCGATGCGACGTGCAGCTACAAGTGATAGACAGCTAGCTCATCTTTTCACTCCGTCGTGTCACTTCACCGTAGGTAGCTAGCTTGATCCATCTCCAGGTGCTCCATCGATCGGACAGAACAGGACCTTGGGATGTCCTATAAAATACAGTTGCAAAGGAACAGCACACGGCAAAGATGAAAAATGCAAATGTTTGGCATGCAGTTCAATTATGTGTGATGTTTTTGCTACTAATTAAAATGATATCTCGACTTTTGAAAAGTTTTTAAAAGTTTTTTTTTCCACAAAATGACCTTTCTAAAATGAACATTCGTAACTTTAAAGCTAAATGACTAAGGTCATGGTCATTTACATGGCATGATTCATGATAAGTTTCCCATATTTGGCACCTCCCTATTTTCATATAATGTAGACCATATTAAATGAAAACTTTCTATATAGTTTGAACTTTCTAGTTAATTTCACATATTTCAGTAAATTTCAGGCACAGAGGTTATTGAAGACTTCAAGCCGATGTGCCGACACATTGACCTAATCAAAACCTTTGTGGCATGGAGTCCTTTTATGTGCAACTAGTTTTCAAAAATTCGGGCATTTTAGCAAAAGTTGTAATGTTCAGTTTATAAATATTTCCAAAAGATCATTCGCAAAATGTCCTATAATGTATGAACATTCAAGTCCTTCAAGCCCCGTGACTACGGTCATGACCATTTCCACGCCATAGGTAATGATAAAAAGCTCCTATATTTGAAACGAGCGGGGGGGGGGGGGGGGGGGGGGGGGTCATCTAGGTCGCGGGACATGAGGCTTTGAGCTCCCAATGTACACCTTCTTTGAATATTCAGATATGATCGAATTTTTTGAGGATATTCACATTCCAGGAACAACAGTTGCATGCATCAGTGTTCTCTATTTGACTAAATGTCACAATAATATGAACACAATTCTTATCATTTTGTGAACAATTTAACTAATATTTTTGATGAATTCTCTACATGTAGTTTCTATTTTGCTCCTTTATCGAACATCTATTTCTTTAAAAAGTTTTATCCTAACCAAAGTATATGTGTGAGTCTGCATATACGCTTAAAATCAAAATGTTTAATACTCATCGAGTTAGTTTGCTATTGACATGCAAATTAAAAAAATCTTAACTCCTATTGGTCAGTTATGTCATATTTTTGTATGGGGTTATATGCGTAGCCCGCTAAATTGTTGCTTGAATAGTTTCATCGCTAAGTTTTCCATAGTTTACACCTTTGTCACTTACAATATATAAATAATTAGGTCTAAATAAATGAGAAATAAAATTTGTGTCACCAATTTACTGTTGAACATTCACTGAATGATATTTTTCATACAAATAAATATCACCTTGACATAGTGATATGATAAATTAAACAGTCATTGGGTCCTCTTTTAGAACAGTGTGGATTTGTAGTATTGTGTTCTGTCTAGTATTGTAGTACTGCCGATGATGAATACACCCTCAACACTAGATCTTACATTTTATTTAAAGTAGCATAGAAAACTTGTCTAGTATTTGAAGTCTAGTATTGTGTTGTGTCTGTTTTTAGTACTGCCGATGATGAATACATCCCTCAATACTAAATCTTGCACTATTTTAAGTCTACTAGGGTAAATTAATTTCAACGCTTTATAGTACTACCGATGATGAATAGATTAATTTCAACCCTTTGCTAATCCTCGTTATGGTTTTGTGTAGCTAGTGTATGAAGTAATAGTATATTTCGGCGACAATGCAAAAAAATGGTGAGGCAATTGAAGGTAACATCACCTTCAAGCTCTGCCTCCAAATCGTTTCGATCGGACAACAAGCACACGGATATAGGCGCTTAAGGTGTAAACTGTTTTCATCTTAAATTGTATTTTATGTCATGTAGCATCATATTTTGCTCTTTTCTAACTAGACATCCATGTATTTATATGCAGAAACACCATGCAGATCCAAACAAGCTTTAAAAGAGCTAAATACAAAGTGGGATCATATCCGTGAACCGTCGCTGTTGTGACGTTTCGCTGCACTGTTCAAAACACTTTTTTAATTAAGAGTGTCTTGGACAGTGTGGCCGAAATGTCACAGCGGTGACGCTATTATATTTCGGCGACACCGTCCAAGATGGAGCAAGCCTCAGTACGAAGAATTTGGCAAGATTAATTTGCTAAGGAGGCTTGCGAGCTCGGTGTGGTTTCTGGTTTTCAGTTTCTCCATCTATTTTGTGTATGTGTGTAGCAATTTGTCTGCAGATGTGATTTGGAGAAGCATGAAACCGCTACTCGAGTCTTTTGCTATGTCGAATTCCGTTTTCGACGCTTCGGAACTGAGGAAGAAGATGGAGCTGGAGAAGAGTGGAGTGTCATAAAAGTTAAGTTTAGGGAGGCATGAGAATGATAGGATTAGTGAGGCATGTGTAACTCATCTTTTGATGCTATGTAATGATGATAATTCTTATATACGTTATGAATGGATTTGCTAGCAACTTTGTGCTTCTGCTGTGAGATTTTGAATGTCAATTGGCAACCGCATTGCTGCTGTAGGCTTCTGAACAAATCTCAATGCAAACGAGTAAAATAGAATCTCCGTTACTGATGCACCGATACATCGGAAACGGAGATTGGTCGGCAACCGTAGCCAACTTAGGCCTCATCGGTGACGGTTTTTTGCCTCCGTTATCGATGAAGGCCTTCACATCAGTGAGAGGGTCGGGGACACGGACCCTTTCTCCATTGCCGAAGGGGTTTTTGGCCCGTTTCCGATGTGTCGTTCTGTACTAGTGGTGTGAACTCGACAACAAAGAAAAAAGGAAGACTCAGGATTTCATGAACATAATTAAGTTAGAGCTGCTGCCAGCAGTGATGAGACAGGGAGTGAGCGATCAGCTGAAATGCAGGAAGTTTGTCGTCTAAGGTTTGGGACAGGAGTGCTCGAGTTGTCTCAGGCTCTTGATTTACACATGCTTTGAAATTTCAAATAGGATTGGAGTTTATTAGAATATTCACATTCCACGAACAACAGCCGCATGCATCAGATTTTTCTGTTTGATAGAATGTTATAATAATATAAAGAAAATTCATGTCAATTCTATGAATAATTTAACTAACGTTATTAATGAATTTCTTACATATAGCTGCTACTATGCTCCTCGATCGAACATTTATTCCTTCATATCCCAACCAAAGTATGTGTGAGAGTCTTCATCTAGGATTAAACTCAAAATGTGTTAACAATTTTCCTCAAGGTAATATTATATTGTCATGTAAAATGACGATATTTTCTTCGCTCCTATAGATAAGGTATGACCTTTTCGGTTGGGATTGTATGTGCATGTGTCCATCTAAATTTAGATTAGGTATGTCCTTTTTGGTTGGGATTATATATGCATGTCCATCTAAATTGGTGATTGAATAGATGCATCACAAGTTTTCGCTACACATTTTCCTCTTACAAATATATAAACAGTTTGGTCCAAATAATGAGAAAATGCATGTGTAGCACTAATTTTCCGTTGAACATTACCGAATGGTATTATTTCGCACTAATTAATGCCACATTGATATCGGTGATAAATAAAGCAATTGATGGGTCCTAGTTTAGAATCCCTACAAAATTGACCCGTGTGTGTCTTTTATTTGCACTAGTAATTTTGCACGCGCAATGCGCGTTTAACTTTGTGCCCTCATGAAACTGGTTTTTTGGTAATGTCTAATTTAAGACTGTTAGCCAAGGTCAATACATACCGACATGATATTTCTTCAATAAAATTGTTGCATTAATTTCCACTCTCCTTCAAAAATCACTATTATGGCAAATTAATGACAGTTTCCAGAATAACAACACGGGTATGTAAGGTTGTAGGTTTTAATTTCCTAAAAACGCGCCCCTAATTAATTCCTTGGATTACTCCCCTATTATCTCGGCTGCTGATTTGCAAAACCATCTAAAATAAGTAAGGCTGACAATGTGTTTTAGCGGTGATTGAATCCGTTGGATCTAGCGTTAGACGGTCAAGATCGTTTGGATCACCCCTGTCCTCCCTTTTTATATTAGTGGTGATGGTGATGGTGATTCACAAAAGAAGTTCATGACAACAAAATACTTTAATTTCTTTACATAAATAATGGAAGAATTCAGATACAACCAAAATACCTCAAAATGAATCCTTGTGGTCATTTAGAGAAAGGTGCAAACACACACATATTACTTATGTAATGAATACGGTAGATTAATTTTATGTTTTAATTATTTTTATGTTTTCAGTATATTTAACTTTTATATTTGTCAACACGTGCATTCACCGTCCGAAAAAGTTACCACACACAGATGATTAGTAACAAAAAACTACGAATGCGGCTGCAGGTCGTAGGTAATAGGCCGGGTTTTCCCTTCTCCCAGTCCCCTCATTTTTGGAGCTCTCCATGTCTCAATGCTTTGTCATTTGAGGAAGCTCAAGGGTTGTGGAAAACATAAGCACATGCAGAAGCTTTTCTTGTACAATTATGTTTCCCCTCGAGTCACTTGAATCACCTAGAATGGCCTATTAAAGGAGTGACAATGCAAAACCCCAAGACACGGTTACTAAAACTTCACAAATTGACTGAAATTTCCCATAATTATCTAAATTTTGACCCAAAAATGATGGAATTTAACAGAGTGAATTAGCACCACTAATAACACAAGTGAATGAAACTTCAAGAGCAATTTAGGCTCATGCCTTTGGGAATGCTAACTAAAAAGACGTTGCGATATTTTGCCTGATATTGGGACTTTTTTTGAAAATTATACTGTACTTAACTAAATCCCAGAAATGTTGCTCTGAAAAACTTGCACCCTTATAAAAACTCGTTCTTTGGAAAAGTTTTAAGAAAACCTTCTGATGTTTAGGTGACTCATTACTGTATCTAGATTCCAAATTTCGCGACAATCGCAATTGTGCTGTGAGCTGTTGGAATAGTAAAACCAAGTCTTCTTTTACAACCGGGAACTGCCAATTTTAGCCCCTTACTTTTGTTTTTGTGTAGACTACAATCAACATTTTGTTTAACAAAAATTTCACGGTAAAAGTCTCATTGTAATACCGACATTCCTGTTATTTTGGATCTCTTAGTAATCTCCTAAAGTGTAAACATGCGCACACGTGCTGAAAATCCTCATTCCTACGTTGTGTGTTTACCATGCTGACAGTACCGAGGGGAAATGAGGGAGCAGATATATTTTGCTGACACAGCGCAAGAATTTCTCCTTGAGAGTCCACAATTAATGTCGAGAGAACTGCAATTGTCACAAATTATACACCAAGAAGTATGTCCGAAGCCGATTGCAGCTCCAGCCTGTTTATCGTTGTCGTTGAAGTATGTTAATTACGTACCCTGAGTACATATGGATTTCAGAGAGGGATGACGGTGGGACAGTTAGTACGGCTTCTCGCCGTCGTAGTTCCCGGGCGGGTAGTAGCTGCAGACCATGAGCGTGTTGCCGTCGGTGCAGGTGACGCGGCCGCAGCCGACGCCGGTGGTGTCCTTCCAGACGACGGCGGTGTAGTGGCCGCACATCTTGCCGGCGTCGCAGCTGTTGGGCCCGTAGTGGTAGTTCTTCTTCTCGTTGCTCCACTCGTCGACGGTGTGGCGCCACGTCCACGCCTTGCCCTCCCCGAACATGAGGTTCTCGCCGTATGGCCCCCCTTGCGAGTGCTTCAGCGCGCAGTCCCCCTTGCGCTCGTTCGCGTAGTGCTGCGCGTACTTGGCCACCGTCTCGTTCCACCTGGACATTCGATGGTACTTATGAGCTCGATCACCGGAGTTATTCTGTTTGTTGTCTCCATGCATGCCGGCAACGGCGAGGTTAGATGTCTTACGTGAGAGGGGGAACATGCTCCTTGGCGCGGAACACGTTGTGCTCCTTGAGGATGTTGGCAATGGCCTTGGGGCTCAGCCCGTCCACCGGCTCTCCATCGTCGTCCACCTGCTTGCTGGCACCGCCGCCGCCACCGCTGTACGAGAAGCTGGCCGAAGAAGACGGTGTTGCGGGTGTCTCAGGTTTGTTGTCCACCTGCTTGCTGGCACCGCCGCCGCCACCACCGCTGTACGAGAAGCTGGCTGAAGAAGACGGTGTCGCGGGCGGCTCAGGTTTGTCGTCCACCTGCTTGCTGGCACCGCCGCTGCCACCACTGCTGTAAGAGAAGCTGGCTGAAGAAGATGGTCTCGCGGGCGGCTCAGGTTTGGTCGGCGTCTCGCCGGTGCGGTAGAAATCCCCCTGCCCTGGCGCCGTGGGCGTGACCGGCTCCGGCTCGGTCGTTGTAGCCGGTGCTGGCTCAGGCTCTGTCGTTGTCTCTGGTGTCGGCTCCGGCTCTGTTGTCGTCTCTAGCGCCGGCTCATCCTTGGTCGTCGTCTCTGGCGCCGGCTCGGGCTCCGTCGTCGTCTCTGCCGCTGGTTCCGCCTCCGGCTCGGTCGTTGTGGTTGTTGTGGTCGTTGGCTCCTCCGGGAAGTAACTCGAGGCGCTACGGAGTTCCCCGGCGAGTGCAGCGTCGGCCTGCTGCGTCGTCTTCTCTTCCCTCTGCGGGGCATATACGGCGAAGCCCGGCCTCTTCAACAGGTGGATGGGCACCGGCATCACCTCCGGCTGCGGGAGGAACTGCTTGTTCTGGTTCGTGGCCAGAGGCTCCTCCACCTGCTTGCTGGCCGCCGCCGGGACGTATTCCTCTAGGCCATGGGCGGGGCCGGCGAAGAGCAGGCACACCACCGCCACGCCGGCGATCACCGCCGGCACTAGCTTATGGGCGTGCATGGTTGCTCAACTTAGCTGGGGGATTAATTTGCACTTTTTACTACTTGATGCGTGGTTATGTAAACGCAGAGAATGGGTATGCTAATTCCGGGCGTGGATTAGTAACCACTGCTATTTTTGCACTACTATTTTCCTTTTGGCAAACGCCCAACCGTACTACAGCCAACAATGGACGTCCTACCAGCTGTAAAACCAAAAGAACTTCTACAAAATTAAGGAAAAGAAGAATAGACATATGCATTGATAGCAGCACAAACACATTCTTTTTCTATTGCAAAAACAGTAAAAAATGATTACGGTATTAGTACTAATAATTTGAATGCCCTCCTGGATTTATCCAATGGACAACATAAAGATGATCTAGTTTATTCTCATGGCTAGGGATATTACTGAATGTACATATATTTTCCCAATGTTAAGTGTCAAGAAGCTGCCATCAAATGTACAAAAGTGACAGCGCATGCTTGATCAGACGTTTGGATCAAGTTCATTCAGCAGAGATGCACACGCCATGGGCAGAGCTTACCAGGCATGAGATGAAACCTAAATTGTTGCATTGCATGTTTTTTACAGGTATAATGATGCTCCACTTAACTATAGTCCTATGATCCTATCTAAAGCCCATTTTCTCTAGATACTTGTATGACATATATTGATGTGCATTTACACGAGTCGACAGGTGGAGACGTTACTGCTCAGTTGGCTATCCGATGCAGTATCACAATAAACCTTTCTTCTGTAATCTAATGAGGGAAGTTATGGACCTCAGGTTTCCTTGCCGTTGGACTCGCCCGAGGTATGCCTTTCTTCCTCACCATTCCTATCGATCTGAATTTTCTCCAGTTCTATATCTTCGGTGTCAGTGAACTGGCAATACGCTGTATGTAATCGGTGGTGAATGTTTTCCATCCGTCCCGACCGCTCGTCCTCCCTGTCCATGTCGATAAGATCCTGCATGGTTGGAGCACAGCACTCAGCGAAACAGACCTAGGTTCATCATCTAGGTTATTGTGGGTAGTAACGCAAACACGAACCTGCGCTGGAAAAGTTTTGAACAGCGGGAGGAGCCGCTTTCTGCAGTACTGATTGAATAAAAGGGTAAGGATGACAAGAGGTATGGTGAAGCCTGCAGCTACCGGTGATTTTTTTAGGCCGAATACGCCGAGGCAGATGATCTGGGTGAGCACCAGAGAGAAGATCACCGTGTTGTGTGCGATTGGCCAGTACAAACCACCAGTATCGTACCTCGTGTGGTATACATTCAGCAGCTGAAAAGCATGTAAATATCGTTAGCATGTGGAATGGTAGGGTTCAAGCCTAGCAAATAAATGCGTGATAGTATTTTCATCATGCATTTGTTCAAAAGAACTGCACCATATTTTTCCTAATTTACATGTGTGCATAGCAGTGTAAGCTACTACACAGTGTTCACCAATGATTGCAACATAATTGCTCCAAGAAGTAAATAAACAGATAATAACTGCTTTGTTTTTTGATTTGTAGACTATAGCACCACCTTACCTGATTGCGGTATACAACATAACCAAGGAAGAAGTACACTAACAGGAAAGGTAAGATCAAAGGTGCCAGCACGGAGCATGTGAAGCCCAGTAGTCCAAACAACAAAACTTTTGGTACTTCTGTGTGATACGGAAACGAGGGCACAAACTCTCTATCTTCTTTCATTCTCAGGATGTATTTCCTTATAAAGTTCCATATCAGACCAAAGAGTTGCATAAGTTCAGACGATAAACTGGCCCAACCTGATGTCAGAACATAGGTGACGAAGAAGGTAGCCTGAAATGAAAACATAATTGCGGGATAATAGCAAAGTGTCAGCAGCAAATTTTAGGAAGAACATGCAACAAGCATCTCTTTGGTGAATCTCAATACTGATCTTTCCAAAAGCAAAATGGTTTTTCTGCAGCATGAAGACACGATATATAATATAGACTTGATTTACCTGCCCAGGTATAACCCTAGCGAGATGGACAGGGATGTCCTTTGGGCTTGAAAAAAAATTCAATTGTTTTATGACCGTGCCAGATACTAGGTTAACAAAGAATATATTCCAAATCAAGAAGTACAGCACTTTACAGCAAGCACTCCTCCTCCTAACACTGTGAGATGTATGCCCCTCCAATGTAGAAAATAACATCATTATTGGCGGAACAGTGTACAGAAATATTTGCAGGATCACACTGGGAAGGTACCCTGTTACTAGCTGGATCATGTATTGCCTGCAAATGAAAGAGGAGTTAACAGAAGCCGCGTACGAAGGAACAAAGGGCCATGTGTCTATGCTGAATGGTGCAAACTATAATGTGTATGCCCTCAAGAATCTCAAAGCATACACCAAACTATAATGCCTTAATCAGTCTAAATAGCAAGGATTTTACATGTTGTATCAAATTTGAAATCTAAAAGAGTCTACAAGTCAGTAAACATGAAGATGAACTTTAATACCAGTACCACATGTCAGTTCCAGTACAATGTTGGTACTTACTTCGTCAATAACCCATTAAGGAAAGGAAGCTTCTTCTGCAACTGCTCTAGCTGAGTTAGACCTTGTATAAATGCCACCGGTCCCAGAAATAAGAGCATAAAAACAATTGATCCTAGAAGCGTAGCTATCCGTCGAATCCAAAGCTGCTTGTAGGGAAGCCAAATGTTTGACCAATACACATCGTTTGGTTCTGGAGCTACATCAGTAACCCACTTCGCAGGGTTCGATGTCTGAAGTACTTCTGATGCAACAAGTGCTGCATACCGAGTTTTGAAGAAGACAAAAGCAGCTGCACATTCCTGTGTATGGTTCGGCAATTAAAATTACTGATTTACACAGACTTATTGAGGACTTTAGTAAAAAGAACTAGTATTTGCAAAATTACGAAGCAAACCTCGTTATCGGGGTTGAAGATAGAATCATCCAGGTCAGCTTTCCCTCTGCTTTCTACAACTTCTTCAGTGGGCAACAACTGGAACGAATTCGAAGTGGCTCCACAAAGACAACATCGGTATGTAACTGCTTTGTAGCTCTGATCAACCGCAGTGCCCGTGAAATGTTTCAACTTTCTACATGCCCTCTTCGCACCAGTCTAGAGCATATGAAACAGTTTTACTCCAAAAGCAGAATGCGACATACTAATAAGCAGTTAAAGGTACAAATCCAAATCGAACGGTTTGAGATCAATTCACTAATTCATGGAGAGAACAAAATATATCATGCGGAAAGGAAGGTCCAATATCACAAATGCTTTTGCAGGTAAAAATTATAAATCAAACTCAAATGATTTGAGATCATTTCACTAATACATCACGACGAAGATATCATATGGAAAGAAATGTGTGGTGCCATAAATAGCTCTCTGTTCTACGCCATAGTGATTACTAACCAGAATAAAGTAGGCCTAAGAGGCTAAGACTAACAACATTAAATTATAAAATACTGCCATATAAATTATGTTGCAATACCCCTCATCCTCCAACACCCAAACATATATAAACGTTGCATGAGAATTGCTTACCATTATCATCTGAACTTTCCCAGCTTTGTAAACAACTTGATGGAATAGGTAACTCGATGCATGATACTTGGTGAAGAAATCATCAACATCAATACTGCACGATTCCTTCGTTTTCTTTGGTATTCCACGAACAAGCACGGTAAATTGGCCTGGGTTGGGTATTCCACGTTTAAGGTGAAGGAGCCTCAGCCTAGCTATGTGCATGTACTCCTATTAGATTGAGTAGAGAAACAACATCAGATGTGTTCCGCAATATGAGGATACAGAATACTCTGAACTCTCCATGAGCAAAGAACTTACAAGATATAGGAGAATGCAAGCTACTCCAGATATTACGTAGAGGACTAAACAATGAACCCAAAGCCTGCAATGCAACCAGCACATACAATAAATACATAGTACGTATATTTTTACCATACATGTTATTTTCACATGCTTTAAAGAGTGGAGGCATACACGGAACTAATCAAGTCCAGTTCGAGGCAACAAAAAAGATAACTTATAAATACCAATAGCTACACGGCAAAACCACAAACCAATATCACATTTCAGCCATTGATACAACCACCTTATGACAGACTTAAAATAAATTTCCGGCTCACCATCTTGATTTCACTTCCACATTCCCAATTGTGAAGATATCCAATTGTTCTGAAGGAATCCGAAGATGATGCATATTTTTTCCAAAATAATGCAGTGGTAGAATTCCAAAACCACATAGAAGGGCAGCTAGAGAAAAGATGCGTATGCTGCAGGATACAGATGCATCAGTGTGCGAAACTGGAGTCTTAGGTTAAACCGATAGAAAAGTAGTAGATATATAACAGAAGACAACCAATAAGAGAGATCTATAATTCTGCATAATATACAGCTGCCAGAGCTACAAGTTTGTCTTCTTCTAGTTCAGGCCACATGTACATGTTAACAAACCCATCAATCAGATGTGGATGCCTTCTAACCAACACAACAATGATACGAAGGGAACGGAATTCGGTGTACCTGAATACTATCATTCTATTAAAAGCAACAGCATCCAACCCAGCAGCTGCCAATAGGTCTTCCTCAGTACACTGCAGGGCTTTCACGATCCAGCCAGCGGACGGAACAAACCTCTCCAAGATAAAGGCCTCTTGGAGCCGACTACGCTCATCGGCAATCCTCCGGCCGAAATAGACCCTGACATTAGCTGGCTGCTTCCTCAGAACAGAGTAGAGCGACAGAAAGAGCACACAGAGTCCAATGTTGATGCCTGCGGAGGTGAGAAGCGCGCTGATCTTCATGGATTCCTACCGGACAAGCCACGGAGAACGCACCATATATGTCACCTAGATACACAGAGAAACATGATCCTTGATTCCCCTCAGCACCTACAGGTACAGGTAGAGGAATTCAGATATTGAAAATGCACAATGCATGGCGTGACTCTAGTTCCCAGTGTCAGGAAAACAGTCCCAGCATGAGCTTATGTGCAATCCAGATGTGCTTCACAAGTTTCTCCACTTACACCAGATTCCAAATGAAGACATTTACCATGTGTGAAAGCGTAAAAGGGAAAAAGAAGAGCATATACATTAGACTATATTTGGCTGGCATGGCGGTGGTATATTCGGTAGCACGTCCACTATTTCTACTGTTGGATGCATCAGTCAGTTGAAACTCTTTTCTTGAGGTGTAACCACAAATGCTCAGCAATGCACATGCAAACAAGCGCCGATTCGATCTTATCAGTGGTACATGTGACATCTTAGCATATACCTCCAGTTGTCTGAAAGCTGCATAGGTGGAGTCGAACTTATGAACTGCGACCGTGACAAAAATATTAAGATTGGATACTTGAAGATTGTATGCGTAAATAAAGCGGCATACCATTTTGTGGGTTTAGTAATAAACGTAATTACAGAGTGGGAGTATACATACATTGTAGTAGTAATACGTTTCTACTAGATAGGATGGGAGGGGCCGTCAGGTTCAGTTGGCAGCGACAGGTTGCCGCAGCAGCAAGGCTACCTATGCTTCTACGAAACCACCAAAGCAGGATGCTACTACGATCAATGGACGAACAGAATGGAACCAGGAACCCATTTGCCTGATTGCCGCGTCGAGAAGTAACTGAAATCGGCGAGCGAGCTGAAACCAATCTGCCGAACTGAACCATGTGTATGTACAGCCGAAGAAGAGGAGGAGGAGGAGGCGGAGGCGAAATCCGTTACCTCGAGCCTCGACGGGAGCCCGCTGGGCGCCGGCGAAACCAAGCAGAAGAGCAGCCGCCGCCGCCGGATGTCGTCGCCCTCCTTGCGCGGAACGCCGCCTGCTTACCATTAAAGCGAGCAGCATAGTCAGAAGGAGAAGGAGAAAACGCCGCCGTACGTCGGAAGCATGGGCGGAGGGAAGGACCTGCAGGGGCGCGGCGGCGATGGCGACGGGGAGACGAGGCGAGAACGAGCTTCGAGGAGGCAATGGCTGCGGCGGCGGAGCGAGAACGTGGTGGCGGCGGGTGGCCACGTAGGCTGGCTGGATCGTCCTGACGTGTGCTGAGCCGTCGGATCGGATGGAGCGCCGATCGACGGCCGAGATCGTGTTCGTTTCGAGCTGGGGTCGACCACACGCGTACCGGATTTTTGCCAACCGTGAAATAAATACAGGAGGAGGAAAAAACACGCCATCGTTGCTTTCAAGCCAGAACCAAAAAAAAACATCGCTACTAGTGATTATATCTTTTCCAATCGTGTGAGTATTATGGCAGTTTGGTTTTGCTTATTTTTGCATTTTAGATTCTGGCTTAAAAGTCACAAAATTGTGTAAGTAGATGCTTTAGCTTCTACCTTTGGGTTCATATCGTCACGTAACATTATCCAGTCATAGAAACATTGTAACATTTTGGACAAATAAATGTAGGCAAAGTCAACGACGATGTAGGTAAGCAACAACTCCGCCCGGACTATCCACGTCGCACTCTGAAAACAAAGCTTTAGTAGCCCTACATTTAATCTTAGTTCTTGTACATCTAACTACATGCAAAACTCCAAACTAAACATGTAGATACATGTATCAAAATTTGCGCGTGAGTTGTCACGAGCTTTTTCTTTCATAGCGATAAATTGGAAACAAAGCGGTCTGACTCCTACACCAGGGATTTTTTTGATAGCCTTCTTATTACTCGACAAAAGATACCATGGTACATACTGCATTATAAGCACCCCCACTTGACTTGTCTTTACAAGAGAAGAAGATCAGGTGATGGATTTCGGAATCGGCACAGAAGGATCATCATTGGCAATTTGATTAGCATTTCACTGCACCAGATGCTCCCATGGCGATCCCTGATGGCGGCTTCCCCAATCTAACCGTCTCCGTCGTTGAGTCTATAGGGGCCTTCTGAATCAGGATACACGAAGCGATGTCGACACAAACTACAGTAAGAAACAAGATTGTGGCCGCCATGAAAATCCAGACGCCTAGCGCAGTACAATTTCCATTCGCCACCATATTCCTCTTACAGTCGCAGAATCCCAACATTGAGCCCACCAGAAAAAGTAACACCACTTTGATTGTAAGGACCCTGGAAGATTGCATGGCGAGACCAGATTAATTGTCTTCTTAAAAAGGAGACCACAGTTATAAGTTCGGTTTTTTATGTAGAAAACGTTGATTTTGTGTGTGTGAGGACATGTTACGAAAACGGTTGTAAAGGAAGATGTATATATTGTGAGGTTCAAGTACAATATAATACTATCTAACTTCAAGTTTATGGATATACCATGAGGCGATGAACAAGAGGATGGCCAGGATGCGCCTGGTCTGGCTGGGAACTTTCCGCCCCCACGCCCCGCAGCAGCCGACGGCCGTGCTGGCGAGGATCTGCGTCGTTAGCGCCAACACCGCCGCAATAACGCCAAGGGGCATCGTCGGCGATGACATGTTCGGGGATGGATTTGTTCTCTGCATGAATGAATAAGCAACAGTTTAAAGAGCCAACAAAATATTATTAGCATTGGTTACTACATTTAATTAAGAACGACCTAAAAGAATCTCTAGCCAGAGAACATAATTGTTGGAACCAAGAAAATAATTACTCCCTCTCATGCATGCACCAGAACATGCATCAGAATCAAGTAGAAAACTAAATGTAATTTAATGACATACGTTTGAGTTTCTAAGTTTGTTTTCAGTACTTTTATAAGAGATTGCTACTATGTGTAATTTAATGATTATTATTGGTTGCTGGAACGTCGTGTGGATGCAGCGCAATTATTAATTAAAATATGAATAAAACTCCTGGAAATTTAAGCTGAAGCAAGATCATATTCTAATTGGACACAGCCACACCATCTTAAAAGAAAAAGGTTCAAACTGTCTTATCACTTGGATAGAGTAGACACGCATCTCTGGTTGCTAACTTTCTTTGCTTTCATTCTTTTCTATTCTCCCATTCATTTTTCTTTGCATGTACACATTTGTATATAATAAAGCTTCATATACACCGGTAAAATGTTCTTGTGTTTTCCTGCATGTAAAAAAATGATAGTATTGTTGGTGGTAAATCAGGTACAGATAATGCAAATGACAGCTCAAGAGCTGCCACCAGATGCAAAAGTGGTCGCACATGGTTCTTGATAGACAGATTAATTCCTCAAACATAAGTAAAAATGTGATGTGGCATTGCAATTAAGGATGAGAGAGAAGATTCTGGTATATTATGATACAGTATCACAGTGCATCAAACTAGGAAGGTTCATAAGAAATAGATCCTATCCACAATTTCACTCTACAAACGAATAAATGAAGTGATAATATGATGATAATGTTTGACATTATACAATGTGGATGCAGTAACTAAAGTAGTATCATGCAATATGATACTATATGCATTGTGGGTGGCCTTGATGCCTACCCAAACGAAAATTGCACCCTAGCAATCATGACGATCGATGCTTCACTTGGATTACAATCTTCAAAATTTCCTAATGCATGTTGTACTTGTTGGGCTGTATATGTGTTGTGTGTGTGTAAGTAGCCCATTGGCCCACTTGTGTGTGTATATAGGTGTGTACCTGTACCTAGCAGTAGAGTGAGAGAATAGAATCCAGAAATTTCCACATAGCACTACATGGTATCAGAGCTGATGGCGCCGGTCGACGGTCGCCGGCGGTGAATCGGCAGGGCGCGCCGGAAATCCGTACGCCAAGAGTGAGCACGCGGTGAGGCAAGGTCGTGCACAGCTGCAGGAGGTGCAGCTAGCTGTCGGAGGCAGGAGAGGAGCAAGCTGCAACCTGCAGGAGCGGAAGGCATCCGTGCTGCTGTGAGCAGGGGTGAGAGGCGGCGGCCGGACGGGCTGAGCCTGTGTGGGCAGCGGAATCACACGGAATCGGCATCTGGGAGTAGCGCCGGCGGCCGGCCGGAGCTGGACAAGACATCAGAGGGTGGAATCGCAGGGGAATCGCAGGTTGCAAGGAGGAGGCGAGTAGCTTCAGAGGAATCAGTTTCTCGGTTGCTGCTAGCAAGTGGATATAAGCTGCAGGTACTCTGAGCTGCAACAGGTGAGTAGCTTCAGAAGGGAACTGCAGTGTTGTGTGTGCTCTGATTTTGCTGCTCTGCTTGTGCTTGTCCCGTGAGGTTCAGAGGAGAAAGAGCTTGTGCTTCAAATCATGGGAGATCAGGGGATTCAACAAGTTCTTGAAAAATTAGTTCAGCTTCTCGCAACAAAGAAAAGTGAAGAATCATCCTCACAGAGTGCACTTGTCCCTCACACCGAGCAGATACAAAAGATAGAGTTGATGCCAAATGAAATTAAGTTAGAGGGTGTGAAAAATTATTTGAGTTGGTCAAGGAGGGCACTGCTAATCCTCAAAACAAAGGGGCTTGAGAGCTTTGTGAAGGGAGATGCACCAGAGCCAGTGGACAAGACAGGAGCTGAATGGAGCACCTGGAGTGCTACTAACTCCCTGATTGTGGCATGGTTATTTAATTCCTTGTCGCCAACCATAGCGACAACAGTCGAGACCATATCAAGTGCGGCTGAGGTGTGGAAGACACTATCAAAATTATACTCAGGAGAGGGTAATGTAATGTTGATGGTTGAGACAGAGGAAAAACTCACTGAGCTGAGACAGGGGGAACGGACTGTGATGGAGTATGTTGCGGAGTTACAACGACTATGGACTGATCTAGATCACTACGATCCCATTGAGCTGACCCATGCAGATTGTATATCCACAGTTAAGAAGTGGATTGAGCGCAGGAGAGTGACACAATTTTTGAAGGGGCTGAATTCAGAGTTTGATGGAAGGCGTGCTACTATGTTCCATCAACCTACTCTCCCTTCTTTGGAGGAAGCAATAGCGGCAATTGCACAAGAGGAGGTTAGACTGAAGGTGATGAAGAGCGATACAGTACCACCATCTCGCCATGCCTTCATAGTTACTAGGAAAAATGAGACTAGAGACTGTTTCAATTGTGGTGAGAGTGGACACCTGATTCGTGATTGCCCTGCCCCACGCAAGCCAAATCGTGGAAGGGGAAGAGGAAATGACCGAGGTGGCCTAAGAGGAGGTAGAGGCCAGGGATATAGGACAGGTCACAAAGCAAATGTGGCACTCCAAGAAGAGGCATTGTTTGATAAAGTGGAAGTATTTGCGAAAGAGCTAGAGGAGTTGAAGAAGAAGATGGACAGTAGTCATGACAAGTGCCAAGAAAACTCCACATTTGGTGATTTTGCTCACTTTGCTTATGCCAATGAAGGCAATTGTGCCCATACATCCACATTATCACTAACGTCATTTCCTGATTGGATTCTTGATTCGGGTGCATCGAAACATGTAGCGGGCACATCAAAAGAGTTTGAGTCATATACTAAATATCCACCCACACGTAAGGAAACTATTCAAACAGCTGATGGCACCTCACAGCCCATTAAAGGAATTGGCACAATACAATGCACACCACTTATTAAACTTTTTTCAGTTTTGCATGTTCCTGCTTTTCCGGTCAACCTTGTGTCAATGAGTGCTTTGGTTGATGATATAGACTGTCGGATAACAATTGACCGGTACGCATGTTTAATTCAGGAAAGGCAAACAGGGAGGAGGCTTGGGACAGGAACCAGGAATAATGGGCTATGGTACATTGATCGTGAGGTGCCAAGCAATGCAGTGTCTACGGTGTTAGCAGCAATAATGGGGGAGAAGGAAGCCATGGTCATGCTCCAACATTGTAGAATGGGTCTGACGAGGTTATACTTTGCGGGTACCCCAGTGTATGGGTACCTGGTGCACGTGATGATCAAAGGAGCCCAAGGATTAGTCGAAGCCCATGAAGGAAGGCCCAAGATGAAGAGTGCTTTCCAAGTTAGATCAAGTTATAGTCGGTTAAAGCTTTCCATACATGTAACCTTGGTCGGTTATGTTTCCCGAGACCCAGCCTCCTATATAAAGGCTGGGAGGGCAATCGATCAAGGAAGCAATCCATAGCCACCAAAACCTCGACGAGATCAGCAACTCGTCGAACCCTTGTAACCCTCATATTCACATAATCAATACAGACAAGCAGGACGTAGGGGTTTTACCTCACTCGAGGGCCCTGAACCTGGGTAAATCCCGCTTGTCAGCCGTCGATTCCACCGATACTACGCGTTCTCTACCACACAATCAACCCTAGGTATAGCAACCATGGGATTTGCCGAGGGCACACCTCGACAATTGGCGCCGTCTGTGGGAAAAGGTAGTATTGGGCTCGCGGTTTCGCCGGTCTCATCATCAAGCGGCCACCCGCCGATCGCATCTGCACAAGGTAACTCACCTACTACATCATCAAAAAGCAAATCACCGACCACCGCTGCAAACGGCAACTCGCCGACAAGATCGACCAGCATCAATTCAAAAAGCGATCACTCGCCAAGATCGCCAAGAAGGCTCACGTCGCACTCAAAGGAAGCTCAACAAGCCTTTGCCGGACTCGAATCAGGTTTGGATATTACAGTTGGAGAATTTAACTTCTTTGTCGATAAAGATGGTGTGCAGGACCTGTTAGACCCACTCGACAAGGAGACGCTCGACACGGAGACACTCAACGACGCTTCGACTGCAACACCATCCATCTTGGCTGCAACATCGTCACAGATCGTCCCGATCCAATCGCCAAGTGACTCTGCAACATCCATGAACTCGCAAGAATTCCGCGACGAAGTGGCAAAAAGATTTGGAAAAAGTGAGATCGAATCTGCGTACTGCCCAAACAACTCAATCGAGTCACTCGATGACATCATCGACTGCAACGACGTCGCGGGGAATGAAGAGAACATAGATGACAACATATACCTCGCCGATTTCAGCGGCCCAGAAATCCGTGCCAGCCACGGGATATTCACCTGCGACGCAGACAGCCTGGACAAAGCACTCGAAGATGTACTCGATTGCGATAGAAACCCAAGCAAGCAAAGCAACTCCAACATGAGCCTGGATGACGACGCCGAATCCATAATGCGCATTGGCAGCACATGGGTAGAAGATCGGGTGGTACCTTATCAGGTCTACACCGCGAGCACAGCAGAAACGTCAGCAGCGGCAACATGCCGTCGACCTACAGAATACCCTTGCACAGTCACCATGCCTGACGGAACAACCACGCTGACCATCACTGCAGAGATGGCGGAAAAAGTGAGCAAAGTAATCGAAAGCTGCACAATGCTACCAGCAAATGCAACTCCGGAGGAGGTATTGACCTTACAGTATTTCCAGTGGCAAGAATCGATACGGTTGAAGAATTACCGAGCAGTACTCGAAGAACGCAAAAAGCAAGCCAGCATATCGAGTGCTCGACGAAGAGCGTTGTCTGTGAATTCAACGGGTAGAAACGACCCCGCGAATAGCTCACGAGTCATAAACCTCGGAGACGCAGATCGTGCAGCGGTCACTCGAAACCTAAACCCAGCCTTTATGGCAGTCGACGCGGAAGGAGTCCCCATACCTACTGAGCCAGCCGGGGCGCTGATGACGCTAGGCACCTATCTCAGAACAATCGAACCTCCTGCAGGAGACTCAAAGAGGGATCAGCACCTCCAACTGTACAAACAACTGGCAATAGCAGCAAAAGCCATACAGCATCCACAAGAAACTCCAAGGAGAGATACAGATCGGGACCGTCGCAGTCGAAGTCCTCGGGGAAGGAGCAGTCGAAAAAGCTCACGTCATCATCGATCCAGCAGAAGCCACTCGAGGAGGTCATACAGCAGCAGCTCAGACTCGGAAGCAGAAATCGGGCCATGTGGAGCGCTATGCTTCACTCGACGGATTTGGGAGGCTCGTATGCCCAAGAAGTTTTCGCTAGCTACCACGCCAAAGTTCAACTGCAAACAGGAGCCATCAGGCTGGCTAGAAGATTACAGGCTGGCTGTTGGATGTCAGCGCGGTACCACAACCACAGCTATGCAGTACATACAAATCATGATGGAAGGAACAGCTCGCGATTGGCTCAAATCGCTACCCGAATCATACTACGATTCGTGGGAGCACTTCAAAGGTGATTTCATCAAATACTTCGAACCTCTATGTGAGCGCCCCAAAACTTTCGAGGAGCTCCGGACCTGCAAGCAAAAGTCAGATGAATCTCTGAGATCGTACATACGGCGGTGGACCACCATCCGCAACTCAGTAGGCAACGTATCAGAAGATAGGGCAATCGACGCCTTCAAAAACGGACTCTGGAGAGAAGACTTCAAAGAAACACTTGGTCGAGAAGATCCAAAGACAATGGCGGCACTCATGGTACTCGCGACAAAATGGGCAGATGGAGAAGACTCCGTACGAGCACTCGACCCGTACCCTCACACGAAAATCACGAGGGTGGCAGTCGAGACCGCAGAGATAGCTACAGAGATGATCGAAGGCGCAAACGCAAACATCGTTATCACGACGATGATCATCCAAACTTCATCGCAGCGGGCTTTGTCCAGCCAAGGGACAGCCGCGACCAAACTGACAGACGACCCGACGATCATCGTGATAATCGAGATCATCGTACGGACGATCGCCGAGGTAATCGAGACCATCGCGTAGACGATCGACGTGACAGTCGAGACCACAGACGCGACGACCGCGATAGCTACAGAAGGCCGGAGTGGCGCAGGCGAGCAGACAAAGATCCCGAGCGCTCAATCGAAGAAAGGATGGATGATTATTGCAGATTCCATCTTTATAAAGGGGATGATGGTAGGCTTCGCTCTAACCACTCGCTGAGAAATTGCAGGGAATTCGATCAACTTGCGATTGAACATATACTGCGGCTGCAAAAAGATGGACGTGCACCTCCTCAACTAGTGCAGACTCCGTCGACTGCATCACAAGCACAGCCTGTCCAGGCATATCCAGCGCCGCAACAAGTACAACAAGCACAGGTATATTCCATACCACCGCAAACACAGCCTACTCAGGTGTACCCTGCATCAACACCAGCACAACCGACGCCAGTGTACATGGTACCAGCACAACCCGTTACGGGAACACAAATGGCAGCAGCCGTACACCAGATGCAGCAAGGAGATGAGCAAAAATATCCCGTAACTCGCGGGCAGATGAACATGATCTAGCGAGGACGTCCCTCCAATAGAGAGCAAAAGTTACACACTCGACACGTCAATATGGCGGTCATGGCACCCCCAGCTGTCCAGATTTTTTGAAAGGATCAGAAATTCCGATTGTCTTCAATCGAGAGGACCATCCACCCGCAGTATATCGACCAGGGCACGCAGCCTTGGTACTCGACGCCCAAATCGGAGGCTACGCCATGACCAAGGTCTTCATGGACGGAGGTAGCGGCCTCAACATAATCTTTGCAGATACGCTACGCAGAATGAACAAATCAGTCGAAAATCTACCAAACTCCACAAGTACCTTCCACGGTATCGTCCCAGGCAAAGCAGTGCTCCCAGAAGGCACCATACAACTCGATGTTACGTTTGGAGATCCTACCCACTTCAGAACCGAGTCAATTGTGTTCGAAGTGGTCGATTGGAAGTCACAATACCATGCAATACTCGGGCGCCCCACTTTCGCTCGGTTCATGGCCGTCCCACACTACGCTTACCTCAAGCTCAAGATGCCAGGGCCAAAAGGAGTCATCACGATCAACGGGAACTTTACAGAGGGCTCAAGGCCATCAACGACGAGATGGAGCACAAGGGGCACCCGACTGAACCTTCAGATACGGTCCACATATCGGCAAGTCACACTAGTACATAGAGGGGCGCATCCGCGTCAGTTCTATGCATAGATATGTAATAGCTCATAATGTCAGAAGAACCAGCAGGTTTCAGACGCACTCTTTTCCCTTACCAGGGTACCTAAGGGGACTGGAAGGTTTTAATGAGGCGGCTTGCTGGTCGAACACATATTTCGAATAAAGACACATGTTACTCCATATTTCTCATATATATACCTTTTATTGTTTACCCCACTGAAACACTCGGGGGCTCGAGCATAAAACCCAAACCCCACTCAATATACTCGGGGGCTGGGTCAAGCAGAAACATTCAAAAACCACACTCGATATACTCGGGGGCTAGGTCAAGCATAAAAACTCAAAAACCCTACTCGATATACTCGGGGGCTGGATCATATAACTCGATACATAAAAGAAAAAGTTGCTCAGCCCAGATCAATTACTCGGGGGCTGAGCCTACAGGCATAAGTTGGAGCTTCAACTCTCATAAAATTCATAGCCCCACTCGAAGACTCGGGGGCTGTGTAATTCATGTTCCATGTTAAGTAATTTCTCATAAGCCCCACTCAATTCACTCGGGGGCTGCATACATACATAAGCACTACGTGCAAGTGGCAAATTTACACTCGGGGGCTGCTCCCTATACATAAATACCCTAATCTTCTGGTTCGCCTTTGACTGGGAGAACAGGGCCCATAAGTTGAGCATGATAGCACTCAACCAACGTCCTCGCATGTTCGACTGTATCGTCCAAATCAGATTGGGACAAAGACGATCCAGGCACGGGTGGACGAAGTTGCAAATTCGGGCGTTGGCTTCGGAGATATGCCATTGTGGCGTTGGCCCCATCCACAAGCTTCTGGGTGATAAAGTCCCGAAGGGGACCTGTACTCCGAAAAAGCCCGAGCAAAGCGTGAATTCCTTGAGGTTGTGGCCCAGTCGGGAAAAGCGTCTGGTTGATTCGATTGAACGCCGACCTGCACAATTCAAGCAGCATAGCGCCCCGCAGCACCTGATCCTGCAGAGTAGCGAGTATGCGTGCTCGGTGCTTGTCCAATCGAAAGTGCTGGCGGCCAGTCGTAGGTTCGTCAGTCGCATTATTCAACTGCTCATCCACGCGAGCCTGCTCCGCCTGGAAATCTTGAACAAAAACTGCAACAACTCAAGCAGGGTGAACAAAAAGGAACAGGCTGTGAACTCACAAGATCAACAGTGATGCTTACGCTCGAGCTGTCTGTTCACGATCTCCATCTCGCCAAGCACATACTCCTCCCGTTGGGTAGGTAAAGCAGGCCTTGCCCTCATCCTATCCAGCTCGCTTCGGACACTTGCCAGCTCTTGCTCCTGTTTTGCGAGTCGAGACTTCATATAACGTATTACTGCGGCATCGTTTGCCACCTGAGCTCGAGATCGAGTAGGGGCACGATGCCGCGACGAACTGGATGAAGTGGCGGATGGCTGTTTCTGTTCCAAGTATCATAAAAAGTTTCATGAGAAACTAGTCACAACGCTCAGACGAGCAACAACATACAGCTTTGCAAGCAGGATCATAATGAGGAAATTATATTCATACAAAGGTAGCAAAGGCACATGTGTACTCGCATGATCATAAGTTTAATTACAAAGCATAAAAAGGCACGACTGCCCTACTTCTCAGACATCGACTCTGACCTAGCCCTACTCGCACGAGCGGCGACCTCTGCTGCCCGGCGTTCCATGGTGGCCATAAAAATTTCAGCCAACTTTGCGGCTGGCTCGTTCAAATGCTTTAGGGACACCAGTTTCCCGCCAGGCTTGCGAGGGAAAGCAGACAGAGCAGCTTCAAAGTCACCCTCTATCCATGACCTAAAAGGAGTTTGAGGGTGGTCTCTGTGCCGCGTACCGTCAAAATGCGAGCAAAATTCGCCATAGTCGAAGTCCCCGGACCCAGGACGTCTGCGAAGCCATCCACAGTTGAGGGAGGTTGGCTGGATGGGAACACATCTTTGAACACGGCGCCGAGCGTGCTCGTAGATTTTGCAAGTGCGTCCTTGGCTTGGGTAGAGACGGCATCCAGGTCGCCGATTGCGCGGTCAAGGGACAAATCGGATTTCGATTGGTCTACAGGTGCCGGCGCACCAACAGCTCCTTAAAAAAAGCAGAAGTAACAGAAATTTTTTACATACTATTCAGTGGCAAAAAGAAGTAGGCAAAACGTGAAAGATTCAACTCACCGCCTACGTCTCGGGTGAGGCTCGCCAGGCGTTCAGCATAATTCTTCTCGCATGAAGCGGCGAAGTTTTTGGCATCATCCAGGGCCTTCTTCGACTCCGCGCGCTCCTTGGCGAGTGTCTCTTCTAACTCTTTAACCCGAGACTCAGCAGTTGCCTTGTCACCTGAGAAAGATGGACATATGTCATTCACAATCGACAAAGCAAAGGCATAAAGAAGTCAAAAACACTTACGGCTAAGTTGCTCCATGGCAGCACGTAGGTTGTCCCTCTCCTGTTCAACCTGGACAAATGCTTTACCTGATTCCACCAGGTTGAGGTAGAAGGGCTGCACGAACATGAAACAAACATAAGCTATACACAAATAGTCTCAGAAGGAAGACTCGACAAAAGACACTTACGTGTTCAACCCAAGGCGCAGGCTTGGCAGCAGAAGTCCCAATTTGCGGAATCGACGTACTCGCAACCTTTGCGGCTTCAATGGAAGTAGTTGTGGCTACTATTTGCACAACATCAGCAGCAGCAAGAGAAGCTTCAGGCTGGTCTGGAGTCGGAGCTCTTTCGGTTGGAGGAGTTGAAGGTCGCACAGTCTCAGCACTGCAAGTGATCGAAAGACATGCAGCATAAAGAAGCAGTACTCAATTCATAAAAACAATTAATTATTACATAAAGGAGCAAACCTGTGCTCTTCTTCATCCTCGGTGTCGAGTTCGTCAAAGTTTGGGCCTCCAAAAGGTAGCTGCCCACCCGACTGAGGAGGAGGAGGAGCCGAGTTCAAAGGACTCACGTCCAAGGGAACAGTTGTGGTCGTAGGAGACGAACCTGAGTTCCCGTCATCCCTCACATCCGATTCCTTCGCGGGTGAGCTTGTGGAAGAAGATATAACTTGGGCTGCCCGACGGCGCTTGCGAGCAGAAACCTCGCTAGCATCCTCAGTCGCTGCAAGCTCCTTGCCCTGGGCATCCTCTACCCCTTCCTCTTCAGCCTCTTCTGTGGGTGAAGCGGTAGCCGAAGGTAGAGGCGATTCATCCCCTCCCTTCGCTTCTACCGTCACCTCTGTTTCATAAGATGGGCCATCTTCGGGTAGAGGAGGAAGGGTTGAGGTAGTCGAGTGGCCCTGCATACAAAATATAGCAGTCAAAAGTTAAAAAGATGCACAGAAGAGTAACAAAACAGGAGATCATAGACTCGAAAGATTTACTAACCTCTGACAAAGGCTTTTCAGCCCCATAAGGGTCGACGGGACAGTCGACGTTGCAGGGTTCGCTTTGTTTTGTGCTGGTGATGGACCGCACATGTGTCACTAGTTCACTCCTGGACAGCTCCTCCTTGCTCATGCGGGTGGCGTCAAGGACACCTTCATACTCCCACATTGGATGGGCACGAGCGCGGAGCGGCCATACCCGCATCTTCACAAAGGTGGTAATCAGATGCACACCTGTGATGCTGTTGAGGAGCCCCCAATTGTCTCCAGCATGGGTGCTGCTTCCGCCATTTCTTCAGTCGAAAGCTCGTGGTCCCAGGCTCTTGTCCTAGCGGCTATACCAGCAGTCGAAAATGCTGGGGCCACATTTTGGTCCACTTGCACATAGAACCACCTCTTCCCCCACCCCTGCGCTAAGTCGACTGGCTTCAGGGCGAAGTACCGGGTGTCGCTGCGCACTTGGATCTGCAGGCCTCCGACTGGATAGGTTCGGCCGCCTCGGTTGTTTGGCCGAACCATGAAGATGGACTTCCATAATGCCCAACTCGGAGCAAAACCCAAAAAGCACTCGCACAGCGTAATGAAACACGCAATGTGCAGAATACCGTTCGGGGTGAGATCATGGATCTGCACCCCGTAGGCAAAAAGCAAACCTCGCACAAAATCATGGAGGGGGAGCGAGAAACCCCTAGGCAAAAACTCCGCGAAACAGACGCGCTCGTTAGCGCGAGGCTCGGGAAGTACCTCCTTGGGCGAAGGTGCGCGGACAAGGAGCTGGTCGGAAGGTGGCAGCAATCCTTCCTCGCGCAGCTTGTCCCCATTGGTCTTCTTGAGGTCGACGGCGGCAGCAGATGTGCTAGCCGCAATCTTCTTCCCCTTCTTCGCCGCCGCATCGGGCGCGGCGGCAGCAGTCGAGGCGGAGCGTTTGTTGCCCGCTGTTTTCTTCATCATCAACGAGCAGGTGGGAGAACGCGCAAAGCTTTAGCACATGAGCAATGGAGGCAGAGCGCAAGGAAGACGATGGAACAGGGGCGGCGCGCAGAGCAAATGGCAGGTAAAAAACAAATGCCAGCGCCGTTCCCCTATTTACCACAAGTCAAAAGCAATCACAACCATTCAGATGCAAATCGTGCGTTACGCATGCAATCTGACCATACACGTGGCAAACGCGGAGGGCAACCGTCGTCGGCCACTCCGCCCACTACGCACGCAGAAAGAGGAGCCATTATCACGCCTCTGGAAAAAGTGGGCCCGTCTGGTCAAATCAAGTCCAAGCGGTACCGTCTTTGGTCAGCTCTGCACACTACTAGGAAAACCCTTATACGTAGGTTGCTATCTGTGGCGCACCCTTAATTGGTGCGCCACAGAGCGCACCAGGTGGCGCACCAAGCCCGTGGCCAGGTGCGCCACAGAAAGTTATCCGGGGGGCGGGTTAAAATTTGAAAAAAATCCCCCCCCTGTGGATCGCCTTTTTTGTCTTGCAGTAAGTAAAAACAAATTCAAAAAAATTCAAAAATAAAATCCTTTAACTTGTAGTTAGGTATGAGTGTCTAGTAGGTATAGAAATTTTGAAATATGAATTTTGACCTTTTCTGCAACAAACAGGAAATTTTTTTGTAACGGCCATAACTTTTTCATACGACGTCGAAATAACGCAAATAATATGTCAAAAAAATCGTGAGAAAAATCCGAACTCGATTCCACCGGGAATTACCCGGTCAGCAATTCACAGATTCCTCAAATTCCAAAAGAAAAAAAGTTATTTCAAACAGACGATTTTTCGCAGCAAAATCAAAAAAATTCAAAAAATTCAAAAAAAGAGTAAAATTCCAAAATTCCAAAAAAGACACAGAAATGTATAGCAAAGAAGATTGTTGACTTTTCTTGACTTTTTTTATTTTTTTTGGATTTTTTAGATTTTTTGATTTTTTTTTGGATTTTTTGGATTTTTTGAAATTTTTTAAGTTTTTTGAATTTTTTTTGGAACTTTTGAAACTTTTGAATCTCCTTTTGCAAGTTTAGAAGTCTTTGAAAAATCTGAAATTTAAAAACACACGTTTATAACATATACATAACATATACACATACAAGACTTAAGAGGATACATATGATATATATATCAATAAGAACTTGAGTAGCACAAGGGTCGGTGAAGTGGGTGGAACTTAGAAGTTAAGCGTGCTAGGGTTGGAGCAATTTGAGGATGGGTGACCTAGCGGGAAGGTATCAGTTCAAAAAATTCAAAAAATCTGAAAATAATTCCAATAATTTGGATTTTTCATATTATTTAATATTTTGATTTTTCTGATTTTTTTTTGAAACTTTTTTAATTTTTTTTGCAGTTTTTGAATTTTTTGAATTTTTTCAGAAAAAATATTTTAGTGGCGAGGATTCTGTGGCGCACCCAGCAATTCTGGGGGTGCGCCACAGAATCTCAATTTGGTGCGCCACTGATAACCCTTTTCCTAGTAGTGGCACGAATGGGCCCACCTGTGTGTTACGTCCCATCCATCGCAGCATAACGCACGCCACGCGAGTCAGGAACTAGAGTCGAAATAAACGTCATCCCTGATGTCATTTGAAAGATCCGTTCAAAAATAGATTCGAATATGTCCAACGCATATTGGTCACTCGATTGCCTTATTTAGTTCGGGTGTGGCAAATCCTTCTTATAAGCAAATTTGGTCACTCGACCGTTCCTTCGACTAAGTCATATTACTCCCATGGGAGCGTATTCAAAAATTCTTCGACTAAAGATGGTCAAAAAGGAGCAAAAATTATTGAGATTATCCTCTACTCCAAATGAAATAAAGCATAATCTCGGGGGCTACTCCCATGGGAGCGCTGTCGCGCTCCCATAGACTTCAAAAAACAGAAAATTTTGATTGGCCAAAGCAGTGCGGAAGGATGATTTGAGATTGTCCTCTATTGCAAGGCAAATAAACCACAATCTCGGGGGCTACTCCCATGGGAGCGCTGTCGCGCTCCCATAGATTCTTAAAAGAAGGTAAGAAATTCGTTCGACCACAAACTCGATTAAATGTATTAAAGCACTTCACAAATCAAAGAATCATACTTCATAAATTCCCGGACTATGCAGTCGCAGATGTTTCGGATGCTGCATACGCAAATGCAAAGGTAAGACCCAACAGTGTTTTCCCTAGAATTTTTCCGTGTCAACAGACATAATGAAAATCCTGACGGACGCGTTAGGTATCAAAAGTTAAACTGCAGAACGAATCAGTAAGACCTACAACGGCCTGAGTCGAATCTGTCCAGTATGTTCCAGCTTCGAGTCCGGGGACTCGAACCTGATTGAAGGCTAGTATGGTTTCGCCCAAATGAGCGGTTAACTGAGCTCGATTTTCGAGTGAATCAGGCCTACTATGTCAATATCCCTAGGCAAAAGTTTCAAAATTGTTCCAGTTTCGAGTCCGGGGACTCGAACCTGATTGAAGGATAGTATGGTTTCGCCCGAATGTGTGGTTAACTGAGCTCGATTTTCGAGTGAATCAGGCCTACTATGTCAATATCCCTAGGCAAAATCTTTCGACTACGTTCCAGGCTCGAGTCCGGGGACTCGAGTCTGACTGAAGGCTAGTATGGTTTCGCCCGAATGTGCGGTTAACTGAGCTCGATTTTCGAGTGAATCAGTCCTACTATGTCAATATCCCTAGGCAAAATCTTTCGACTGCGTTCCAGGCTCGAGTCCGGGGACTCGAGTCTGACTGAAGACTAGTAAGGTTTTGCTCAAATAAGCAGTTAACTGAGCTCGATATTCGAGTGAATCAGGCCTACTATGTCAATATCCCTCGGTTAGCATACACATACAATCAAAACAAATTGGAGTTTGAAGAACCTCATCGGGTCAGAAGAACAAGTTTAGGAGACTATGACGTGCACGATGAAGGGAGCACATGCTCGATTCTTCGAGTCAAGCAAGTACTCGGGGGCTAAAGACGAGGTTATACTTTGCGGGTACCCTAGTGTATGGGTACCTGGTGCACGTGATGATCAAAGGAGCACAAGGATTAGTCGAAGCCCATGAAGGAAGGCACAAGATGAAGAGTGCTTTCCAAGTTAGATCAAGTTATAGTCGGTTAAAGCTTTCCATACATGTAACCTTGGTCGGTTATGTTTCCCGAGACCCAGCCTCCTATATAAAGGCTGGGAGGGTGATCGATCAAGGCAAGCAATCCATAGCCACCAAAACCTCGGCGAGATCAGCAACTCGTCGAACCCTTGTAACCCTCATATTCACATAATCAATACAGACAAGCAGGGCGTAGGGGTTTTACCTCACTCGAGGGCCCTGAACCTGGGTAAATCCGCTTGTCAGCCGTCGATTCAACCGATACTACGCGTTCTCTACCACACAATCAACCCTAGGTATAGCAACCTTGGGATTTGCCGAGGGCACACCTCGACAGGGTCATATGTCTTTTGATAAAATGAGCAAGATCTATGCTGATGTTATGTGTGGGGTGGATAAGAACAAGCTTGTGTGTGATGCTTGTGAGTTTGGGAAACACACAAAGATATCTTATGTGAGTAGGGGTCTCAGGAGTATATCTCCTTTTGTGCTTGTTCACTCAGATGTATGGACATGTCCTGTTATCTCTGTTAGTGTAATGAAATATTTTGTTACATTTATTGATTGTTACTCTCGCATGACATGGGTGTATCTTATGAGGCACAAGAATGAGGTATTCAAATGTTTCCAGGATTTCTATTCTTATGTTAAAAATCTGTTCAACACACAAGTTCAAATGATTAGGACAGACAATGGGACCGAGTATGTGAACAAGGAATTTGGTGCTTTTCTATCAGCGCAAGGTATATTGCATCAAACTTCTTGTCCAGATACACCTCCTCAGAATGGAGTGGCAGAAAGGAAAAATCGTCATTCTTGGAGGTGGCTAGGTCGTTGATGTACACAATGAATGTGCCCAAATTCTTGTGGAGTGAGGCTGTAATGACAGCTACATATCTCATCAATCGGATGCCACTAGTAGGAAAAGCCTTATCAGTGGTGCACTAAAAAGGGATTCTGTGGCGCACAGAATTGCTGGGTGCGCCACAGAATCCTCGCCACTAAAATATTATTTCTGTGGTGCACCACGGGAATGCGCCACAGAAACCAACTTTCTGTGGTGCACCCAGGCCGTGCGCCACAAAAATATCTGGGTAGGCCACATGCAGAGGAATTCTGTGGCGCACCCACGCCTGGTGCGCCACAGAAAGTGGTGCGCCACAAAAACATAGTTTGATGCGCCACAAAAGTTTTTTCAGAAATACATAAATTCTCATTTTCCTTTACAAATACAGGTATATTACATTAAATACAGGTATATTACAGGAAATACAGGAATAATAGAAACAATAATATATTTTGACATGGTATATGAAAACAAACACATTACTATGTCATGACAAACACTTAGAGCCCAAGATACATATACATATAGTGACAAGTGCCAAAGCACAAGTCTACAAAAGTTCCATCTCGATCATGTCACACAAGTCTTAATTGGTACGGTTCATCTCATGTCACACACAAGTCTTAGTACAAATGAAGTTGTCACCGCCGCCGGGAACGGTAGAATGCCCCCTTTCGTCCTCCACTCCCTGGTGTCATTCTGCGCCGCTAGTTGTTCTTCCATGTCCCTCTGAGACAATGCTGAAAATGGATTGGGATATATATTGGTTAGTGATATACATAGAGTATAATTTGTTCATCTAAGTAGAGAGGCAAGACGATCAATCAATGTTGTCATGGTTGGAAATCATATGGCTATCCTATTTGGGTTTCATAGCATAGCATATATATAATATATAACCCTACACATGCACTTCTACAAAAAAGTACACACTGTTACAGTATATGTAGATTGCGCTGCCCCTTTCCATCAGATCGGTCTTTTGGAATAGTTGGTTAGTGCATGAAGCTTGACATGGTATCAGAGCCAAGGTCTCGAGTTCGAGTCCTAGCTTCCGCACTTTATTCTAAAATTGCTATTGCCCCCTCGGTGTCCACGTATAGGCACGTATAGGCCACGTACAGGCACCTCATGCCTCTTAGGCCTGCCTCTGACTCTACACGTGTTGACTTGTCTTCCCTTGTCTTGCCGTCACACGTGAGTGGGGGTGTTACAGTATATGTGGATTGCGCTGCCCCTTTCCATCAGATCGGTCTTTTAGAATAGTTGGTTAGTGCATGAAGCTTGACACACACTAGCTAGTAATGCTTAGCAAGGCTATCTTTTATAATACATCCTACGTACCCAAGCGGAAGTGGAAGGACCCTGAGGCGTGAATGACATCTTCGAGGATGATCGTTGTTAACTGCAGCCGGATGCGATGGAAGTCTCGTCTATAATCAGCATCGGTGAGATCATCCGCCATTTTGGTGTATTCTGCGAGATTAGCTGCAATCTTCGTTTTCTCGCAATCCCGGACAATCGTTTTAAGGTGATGGAGGGCGTAGTAGGCCTCCATCACGCTGCCATCCAGTTGCTTGACGCAATGGAATCCGGTCCCATGCAAGAACTTGTGTGTGTTGTCGTCCTCCGTGAAAAATTCCGACTTCTTATGGAAGGTGCCGCCCTTTTTGGCATAGGCCTCGAGAGCGTCATCGAGAACACCCTTTAATCTGTTGTATGATCTCGGCTGGGATTTATTCCCCGAGTCCAAATAAGTGGCAACACAATTGAAGCGGAATGTTGGACAAAGGATCAGCGATGGAAGAAATGTACAAGAAGGCATAAGATAGGACGGTGGCGAGCGGATGTGTACTTACTCGAAAAAGTAAGGCAGAAGAAGGGCGTTCTTATTCTTGTTGGCCAGGAAGACCCTAACGAGGTACTCCTTGGCCGTTTCCCGTGTCGTTGATCCTTCCACCAGATGGCTGTCGCGCATATAGTAGGGATCCACTATCGCGACGTACGGGGTATCATCTCTCCTGATCTTCATCGCCGCATCGAGCGCATATAGGCGGACCATGTTATAGTCCAGCCGTTTGGAGTGATACAGGTTGAAGATGTCCTCGTACGCTATGAAGAACACATCCGCGGGGTCTTCCTGGACGAAGTCCACCAACTCTTTTGGCACCTTGACCGCGAACGCCGGGTAACCTGGGTTCTTGACATGGGTATGCCTATCGGGTACCCTATCATGAGGGTACCTGGTGCACGTATCGACTAGGCCCAACTATCAGAGCCTACATGAAGCCCATGAAGGGAGGCCCACGAAGATGAAGTATCCTCCAAGTTTGGCGAAGCAATAGTCGGTTTAGAGTTTCCTTACTTGTAAATCGAGTCGGTTACGAACACCCGGACCCAGCCTATTATTTAAGGACTGGGAGGGCCATCGAACCAGACAACGAACCACCAGAGCCACAAACCCTAGCGAGATCGACATCTCGCCGGGATCCTTGTAACCATCATATTCACAAATCAATAACAGACAGGCAGGACGTAGGGGTGTTACCTCCACACGAGGGCCCTGAACCTGGGTAAAATCTTTGCCCTGCTTGTCAGCCGACGATACTTCCAGCTCTACCACGTTCTCTCCCCCATATTCATAACCTAGGGACCTTAACCATGGGTCTTGATGAGTCTACCCCTCGTCAAGTGGCGCCGTCTGTGGGAAAGAATAGCGCTGGACTCGAAGTTTCGCCGGTCCCAACAGCAAACGGCAAATCGCCGATCACACCAGCAAACGGCAACTCGCCGATCTCATCTGCAAACGGCAACTCGCCGGCCATGTCAGCAAACAGCAACTCGCCGATCCAGGCGACACACGGCGACTCGCCGATCCACTCGAAAAGCGGCAGCCTGCCCGCTTCACCGCAAAAAGCGCATCTGCTCTTCCAATGAATTTCAATCCGCACTCGCCGAGCTTCAGGAGGCGTTTTCGGCCTTGAATCAGGTTTGAGTTTAACTGTTGGAGCATTCAATTTTTTCGTAAACAATCTTGGCACGCAGGACTCGACAGATCCGCAACAACTGGCGCTGGGTGCACTCGAGGCTCCGTCGACTGCGCTCGCCCCATCGTCGATTCCTGAAGCCTGCTCGCCCGCAACAACCATGTCGACCGGCGAGCTCGATAGGTTCATGATGACGGAACTCCAAGGCGAGGAAGCAGAATCAGCATACAACACAAGCAACATCGACTTCAACCTACCACTCGACGAGAGTTTCGACTGCGGGATCTCCCTCGATGACTTCTACGAGCCCGCGATTCATAACGACAACAACGTCGACTCGGAGATCTTCACCAACACCAACCTCGACTCAGAAATCCGTAATGGCTTCGCCAACACCGAGATGAGCATAGGTGATGAGCACATCGACAACGAGATTCGCCTCGAAGATCTACTCGATGAACACACTGGCTCTGACATGAGCCTCGACGGCGACGTCGAGTCCATGACTGGAATCGACAGCACATACACCTGTCCTCGGGTCACGCCCCATCAGGTCTACGTGGCCTTCACGCAGAATCATCCGCAGACGCTGCCGCTCGCAGGCCTGCACAATTCCCATGCACGGTAACCATGCCGGATGGGGTCACAACCTTGACAATCACGGAGGAGATGGCAGCAAAAGCAGATAAAGTCATAAAGGAGTGCACTATGATGCCACCAAACTCCACCCCAGAGGAGATGTTGACCTTCCAGTACTTCAACTGGCAGGAGTCAATTCGACTGCAAAACTACCGAGCGACGCTCGAGGAGCGCAAAAGGCAAGCCAGCCTCTCGAGTGCCCGACGAAGGGAGCAATCCCTCGGGTCCACACAGCAACCAACCCCTCGACCTAGGTCGCGGTTGGCAAGCCTTCCAGAACATGAAAGGGTAGCAATCACCCGTAACCTGTCGTTCATGACAGAGGACGCTAACGGAATCCCAGTGCCCAAAACTGCTGCGGGTGCATTATTCTCCGTAGGTGCTTACCTCAAGGCAATACAACCTCCGGCGAATGACCCTAACGCAGCCCTGCATCGCCAACAACTCAAATCGCTAGCTCTAGCGGCACAGGCTATGCAGCCAGAAGACAAAACTCCAGCAAGGGATCGCGATCGCGACATAGTCGACTCACGACACGCAGCACATCATCGCAGTGGTCGCAGCCACCACTCGGATGAAGGAAGGAGAAGCACGCGCCGGCACAGGTCCAGCAGAAGCAGATCTCGAAGATCCTATAGCAGCGATTCATACTCTGATCGCGAACCAGAGCCATGCGGAGCATTGTGCTTCACTCGACGCATCCGTGAGACGCGGATGCCCAAACGGTTCAAGTTGACAGGCGAACAACCCAAGTACAACGGTCGCCAAGAACCTTCTGGGTGGCTAGAAGATTACAGACTCGCCGTGGCATGCCAGCGGGCACGAACACCACGGCGATGCAGTACATACGACTTATGCTCGAAGGAACTGCCCGCGACTGGCTCAAATCACTCCCTCCATCATCATATGACTCGTGGGATGATTTCCGCAGAGACTTCATCAAAAACTTCGAGCCTCTGTGTGAGCGCCCGAAGACATTCGAGGAATTAAGGACATGTACTCAACGATCAGACGAGTCGCTGAGATCATACATACGGCGGTGGACCGAAATACGCAATTCGGTTGGCAAAGTGTCAGAAGACAGGGCCATGGATGCCTTCATACAAGGTCTCGCCAGGAAGGACTTCAAAGAGGCACTTGGTCGTGAAAAGCCAACCTCCCTGGCTGACCTCATCAAAGTTGCGACTGAGTGGGCAGATGGAGAGGATTCTGTACGCAGATCCCGTGCTTCCCCAACACGCGACAACTACGAAAGCGGCAGTCGAAGCCGCAGAGATTCATACAGAGAAGATCGCAGGCGTAAACGTCCAACGTCCTTACGACGATAACAGACCCGAGTTCATGGCGGCTGGATACACACAGCCAAGGAGGACCAGATAGAAGCAATCGACGCTCGGATGATCGACGGACAGTCGAGATCGCGAGCAGCGGAGCGACAGCTACAAAAGGCAAGAATGGCGCAAACGTAGCGACGCAAAACCCGAGCGGTCATTCGAGGAAAAGATGGACGACTGGTGCAGATTCCACCTCTTCAAGGGGGACGACGGAAAACTACGCTCCAATCACACCCTAAGGAACTGCAGGGAATTCGACCAAATGGCGACTGACTATGTGATACGACTCAAGAGGAATGGCCCAGCACCTGCTCAGCCCATGCCTGCACCCGTACCACAGCCGAACGCTGTGCCCGCTCTCATGGCGCCACAGCCGCCACCGCAACCCCACCACAGCCTGCTCCAGGCGCAAATCTCGCAGGTGCCATACAACCTGTGCTACGGGCGGAAGATGATCAATATCCACAGCCCCACGGGCAGATGTACATGATACAAAAGGGTCGCCCCTCTAACAGGCAGCAAAAGCTAATCACTCGACAGGTGAACATGGCTGTCATGGCACCTCCAGCCGTGCCGAATTTCTGAAGGGATCGGAAACCATCATAAGCTTCAGTCGAGAGGATCATCCCCCAGCTGTAGTTCGACCAGGGCATGCGGCTCTGGTACTCGACGCGCAAATAGGAGGCTACGCCATGACCAAGGTCTTCATGGATGGAGGCAGCGGCATAAACATCATCTTCGCGGACACGCTCCGCAAAATGAACAGGTCAGTCGAAAACCTCCCAAAATCTTCAAATACCTTCCACGGTATCGTTCCTGGCAAAGCAATTAGCCCAGAAGGCACCGTACAACTCGACGTTACGTTCGGGGACGTAAGCCACTTCAGGACAGAGTCGATTGAGTTCGAGGTCGTCGACTGGAAATCACAATACCATGCTATTCTTGGTCGCCCGACGTTTGCTCGATTCATGGCGGTGCCACACTATGCGTACCTCACGCTGAAGATGCCAGGACCAAAGGGAGTCATCACTGTCCGTGGAAACTTTCAAAGGTCCGATGCTTGCGACCGCGAGTTCAGCAAAATCTCCGAGATGTTCGGGGTGGAGAATCACTCGCCGACTTAGCGATTACCAACGACCGCACACTCCTTCCAGAGCATAAGAAGTTGGCAGTCGACAGATCCTTCAATGCTACAAATGACACAAGGTCGCATCAGGTGCACCCGACCGATCCGTCCAAGACAGTCAACATATCTTCGAGCCTGCCTATCGCATAGGAAGGCGCGCTCGTCGAATTCCTCCGTGAGAACTGGGAAATATTTGCGTGGTGTCCAGCCGACATGCCAGGTATTCCCAGGGAATTCGCCGAGCACTCTCTCCAATTGTTTCCAGATGCAAAGCCAGTCAAGCAAACGATGCGTCGAATCTCCGGCCCAAAGCGAACCGCAGTCGAATCTGAAGTCGACCGGTTACTCGCAGCAGGATTCATTAGGGAAATCAAGAAATCACAATGGGTGGCCAACCCTGTACTCGTAGAAAAGAAGCATACAGACATCCTTCGGATGTGCGTGGATTTCACAGCGCTGAACAAGTGCTGTCCAAAGGATCACTTCCCGCTACCCCGATCGACCAGATCGTCGACTCCACCGCCGGATGCGCACGACTCTCCTTTCTGGATGCTTACTCAGGTTATCACCAGATAAGGATGAAGCAAGAAGACGAAGAAAAAACGGCGTTCATAACCCCACTCGGGGTCTACTGCTACACAACTATGCCCTTTGGGCTAAAAAACGCGGGTGCAACATACCAGCGCATGATGCAGGACTGCCTCAAAAAGCAAATTGGACGCAACGTCCAGGTCTACGTGATGACATTGTCATTACCACAAGGGAAGAACGCACACTACTCGACGATTTGAGGGAGACGTTCGCAAACCTCAAACGCTTCCATATCAAGCTCAATCCTAAGAAGTGTACGTTCGGCGTTCCAGCCGGGCAGCTCTAGGGTACCTAGTCTCTGCTCGTGGAATCGAAGCAGACCCGGAGAAAATACAGGCCATCCTCACATGCAAAGGCCTTCAAAGCTTCATGATGTGCAGAAACTAGCAGGACGAGTAGCAGCGCTCAGTCGATTCATCAGCAAACTGGGTGAAAAGGCTCTACCATTCTATCGACTGATGAAGAAGGCGGACAAGTTCGAGTGGACGCCAGAAGCTGAAGCAGCCTTCACAGATCTCAAGCGGATCCTCACAAGCCCTCCGATCCTCGTCGCACCTAAGGAACGGGAACCACTCTACCTGTATGTCTCGGCTACAAACAGGGTGGTGAGCACCGTACTGGTAGTCGAACGCATGGAGGAGGGGCACATCCAAAGCATACAACGTCCAGTCTACTACCTGAGCGAGGTTCTCTCCATATCAAAACAGCGGTACCCGCACTATCAAAAGCTGGCATACGCTGTATTCATGTCCTCAAGGAAGCTGACACACTACTTCACCGAGCATCCGATTACCGTGGTAAGCAACTCAGCAATCGGTGATATACTCACAAACCCCAATGCAACGGGTCGAGTGGCAAAATGGCTCATCGAGCTGGCTCCAAGAGATATCAAGTACGAGCACCCGAAGGCTATCAAAGCACAAGTCCTACCCGACTTCACAACCGAGTGGATAGAAGCCCAATTACCTGGAGCACCAGACGTGGCCAATTCCTGGACCATGTACTTCGATGGGTCCAAGAAACATGAAGGCGCAGGCGCAGGCGTCGTCCTCATATCACCAAAAGGGGACAAGCTACGTTATGTTTTGCAGATGGGATGCGGATGGCAAAGGCACTCGGGTGCACTCGATTGATGATCTACGGCGACTCCAACCTCGTGGTGCAGCAAACAATGAAGGCCTGCGACGCAATCGCGGACAACATGATCGCTTATCGCGATCTGTACAACACACTAGAGGGCAGCTTCGAGGGCTGCGAGTTGAGGCACATAGGAAGGGAAAGCAATGAAGAAGCAGACATGCTAGCCAATCTTGGCTCAACTGGCGCACAAATTCCACCTGGTGTCTTCCTCGAGCGTATTGAACACAGATCTATCAAGGAGAAACGAGAGCCTCCTCCGTCGACTACGCCACCCAAAAGCAAAATGCCTAGCACAGAGGACCCCCCTGTCGAGGTATTTCTCATTGAGCCAACCTGGACTCAACCTTTTCTGGCTTACATACTCCGTAGCGAGCTACCAGATGACATAACCGAGTCCCGACGCGTGACTCGAAGATCAAAAGCATACACCGTTATCAACGGCGAGTTATACAAGCGCAGCATATCAGGTATGTTCCAAAGATGCATCGCCCTCGAAGATGGCCAAGCCATACTTCGAGACATTCATGCAGGTACCTGTGGGCATCACGCCAGCAGTCGATCACTCGTAGCCAAAGCCTTTCGCGCAGGGTTTTACTGGCCTACAGCACTCAAAGACGCGGAGGACATAGTCAAAAGGTGCGTCGGCTGCCAGAAATTCGCAACAAGGCCGCACGCACCCGCATCGGCATTGAAGACTATACCGCTGGCCTGGCCTTTCGCCCAATGGGGGCTCGATATGGTTGGGCCACTCAAAAAATCATCGCATGGCGGGCATACTCACCTACTGGTGGCAGTCGACAAGTTCACAAAGTGGATCGAGGCGGTCCCCATCACAAATTCGACTGCTACTACGGCAGTCAACTTCATAAAGAGCATCATCTATCGCTTCGATGTCCCAAACAGTATCATCACTGATAACGGCACAAACTTCACGGCTGAGGAGTTCAAAACCTTTTGCAAAGAGCAGGACATTACGCTCAACTACGCATCCGTGGCGCATCCGCAATCCAATGGCCAAGTCGAAAAGGCCAATGGGCTTGTGACGAGTGGGATCAAGAAGCGCCTCCTGGTGCCACTCAAAAGAGCTGCAGGTGCTTGGGTCGAAGAACTACCGTCTGTGCTATGAAGCCTACGCACAACTCCCAACACTTCTACGCAGTTCACCCCATTCTTCATGGTCTACGGTGCAGAGGCAATTCTGCCATCAGACGTAAGGTTCAACGCACCACGAGTTGAAGCATACAATGAAGAAGACGCAGAAGAGGCACTCGAAGACGCAGTCGACTTGCTTGATGAGGCGCGCGACACGGCCTTAGCCCGCACAGCTGTTTACCAGCAGGACCTTAGCAACTACCACAGCCGTCGACTGCGCACCAGGTCCTTCGTCGTTGGCGACCTGGTTCTTCGACTGAAGCAAAAGAAGGTGCACAAGCTCGCTTCCCCATGGGAGGGTCCCTTCATCATCACGGAGGTCCTTGGTGGAGGCGCATATCGACTGAAGCACGCGAAGACAGGCGAACCCTCTCACAATCCTTGGAACGTTGCGCATCTGCGCCGTTTCTACGCATAAAGTGCTCACAGTCATACAATGTAATAGGCTATATGTCGGATGGCTGCAGGTTTCAGACGCGCTCTTTTCCTTACCAGGGTACCTAAGGGGACTGGAACGTTTTTAATGAGGCGGCCTGCAGCCTAACATTCAAAAGAGGAATAAAATCAATGTTCCTTCGACTCCTTTGTGGCTACCACCTGCATAATTCATACCTTAACCGCACCCGAGACCCTCGGGGGCTGCGTAACAAGGATCCGAACAAAGAACATAAAAACTTTGCAGCCGCACTCGAATACTCGGGGGCTGCACAGTCATCGGTCCATAACCAACACATATTTCACAAACCCCGCTCGATTGACTCGGGGGCTCGGCAAAAAAATCAAAGTATACAAACTATACAATATACAAAGAGTCAAAAAATACACTCGGGGCTGCCCCCTATACAAAAATTGCACTCGCAAACCATTTTAATCCTCAGTCTCGTCTTTTACGGGCAGCTCGGGGCCGCAAAGTTGTTCGCGAGTGCACTCGATCAGTGTCTCCGCAGCTTGGATCGTGTCATCCAAGTCTTTTTGTTCGAGAACCTCTCCAGCTGCAGGTGTCCGCAACACCAACCTTGGTTTTCGACTACGCATATACGCCATTGCAGCGTTGGCTCCAATTACAAGTCTTTGAGACAGCAACTCTTTTTTTTGAAACTTTTATGACAGTAGGAAAGGCTCCTACTGCCTCTATATTAAAAAACACCCTCAGGAGGGCCAGGAGTAATTACATGGGCAGAATATGAATTTACACAAGGAGGATCTCTAGCTACTTATAAATCAGCAGAAAAAGAGTGTATAAAGGAATGCTTGTTCTCCTTAGTCCTATGAACCAAAAGGGAGAAGTCAGTTTTGAATCTTGCTTTCCAGGAGCAAATGTCAGGGGTGATCCATTGAAGTAAAGTCATTCCTCTCCTTCCATAGGCTCCAAGTAGCCACTGCAAAAATGTCCATGAACATGGCCCTGTTCCAGTGGTCTCTGGCAGAAGCAATTAGTTGTAGTCTGTCCAGAGTATCGTCAGCAGGGATCGTGAAGCCCAAAGCCTCCCAGCAATCTGCAGCAAAAGCACATTTGAAGAAGAGATGTTCCACAGTCTCTTCTACATTAGCGTTGCACATGGAGCAGTCAAAATTATTCCCAATGTTGTAGTGCCTCCTTCTCAGCATATTCCTGGTATTCAATCTGTCAGAGAGCAAGAGCCAGCAGAAGAATTTTATTTTGGTATACACTTTGTTTTCCATAACCAGTTGAAGGAGATATGTGGAACAATATCTCTAAAGCAGAATTTGTAGTATTTATTTGCTGAGTAAGTATCAGAGCCCCAAACATAAGTCCATTGGTCACGCTCCCCTGATGTTAGAGATATTGATTGGTGGCTATCTGAGCCTGTCTGAGTTCCATCAGAGCTTGGGGAGAGATAGGCAGGGCAAAGTTTTCCCTTGTGGTTGGGAAAACTCTCGAATGGGATTTGTTTGGCGGAAGATGTTCAACACAGCACGAATCCCTTGTGGTTGTGGCCCCGAAGGAAAAAGAGTCTCGTTCAGACGAATAAACGATGCCCGGCATAACTCCAGCAGCTCAGCACTTCGCCAGACGCGATCCTTCAGGGTGGCAAGTATGCGGGCATGGTACCTATCAAGCTAAAAGTGTTGACGCCCAGTTGTAGGGTCGTCAACCACGCTATCCAGGCGTCCTTCCACGCGAATCTGTTCAGCCTGAAAGTTGTCGACAAAGCCTACAAATACGGGCGCACCAGTTAGATCAAAAGGACAAAAGCTACACAAAAGCTTGTAAAACAAAGCAAGATTCGAACTTACACTCGAGTTGCCTGTTCACAAGCTCCATCTCCCCGAGAACATAATCCTCGCGTTGGGTGGCCAACGCGGGTCTGGCCCGCAATCGACTCAGCTCAGCCTGGGCGTCCTTCAGATCTTGCTCCATTCTCACATATTTAGCCTTCATATACTCCATCACCTTGGCATCATTTGCCACCTGACCCTGGGATCGGGTGGTGGTTGGAGCCTGCGAGGAACTAGTCGCAGTAGCAGGTTCTCGTGACTGTTCAAAGAGCATAATCACAAACACAAAGTTTGTAAGACTCGCGTCATAAGCATACAACTCTCCAAATGAAAAACATTGGCAAAAGATAGTTTGCATAAACAAGGTAGCAAAACAAAGCGCAGACTCGCGTAGTTCAGAAGGTATCATTACAAGGCATAAAAAGCAAAAGGGTACAGCTACCCTAAGCCTAAGATTTCGATTTCCTAAGCAGACGATTGGCAGTCTCGAGTGCCCGGCGCTCCATGGTGTTCATGAAAACTTCAGCCAGTCGCGCGGCTGCTCCGCTCACCCCCTTCAGCGAAATGGGCTTCCCGTCTGGCTTCTGAGGGAACGCAGACAGTGCTGCCTCATAGTCGCAATCTATCCCATGTCCCATAAGAAGCTTGATGGTGGACTCGGATCCGCGTACCGTGTTGGCGCGAGCAAAACCCGCCATGGTGGACGTCCCGGGGCCAAACACGTTGGCGAAGTCATCCACCGTTGACGGCACCACGCCAGTAGGGAACACCACTTGGTATACAGCACCAAGTGTGCTCGTTGATTTGGCGAGTGCTTCTTTCGCCTGGTTGCATAGGCCGGTGCGCTAACAGCTTCTGCACAATTCAAAACAGGCATAAGTACGACACTCGACAAGTTATATCGTCATATCAAAAGGAGAAAAAGATTACTCACCTCCCATGGCCTGCGCGAGTGCCGCGAGCTGGTCAGCATATTCTCGCTCGCGTGCAGCAGCTGAGTTGGTGGCGGCAGCCAGCTCTTTCTTCGATTCTTCGCGCTGCGCGGCGAGTGCGTCTTCCAGCTCCTTCTTCTCGCCTGGCCCAGCAAAAATTACGTGCATTCAATACTCGACAAAATCAGGCATTGCGAAAAGAAGTTGGGCAAAACAAAAGCAAAAAGGAGAACTCACGACTGAGCCGCTCGAGCCCGGCACGCATGGTGTCCCTCTCCTGCTCCACCTGGACATAAGCCTTGGCAGAATCTGCCAAGGTGTGGTAGAAGGGCTGCGAGCACACGGATTCAGCAAAAATCTAAAAATTCTCACAGACCTACAACTAAACGGGTCAAGCAAAAAGTTACTCACGTGGTTCATCCACAGCTCAGGAGCCGCGACTGATGTCCCGACATCTGGAGTTGCCGCCTTGGTTGTTTCAAGGACAGCGTCAGTGGCCATGGGCTGGGCAGCCTCGTTTCCAGTCGGTGCAGACTTCGAGTGCTCCACGGCTGGAACATTCTCGACTGGAGGAGTCCCAGGCTGTTTGTTTTCAGCACTGTGAGCAACACAACAAAACAAAAGGATGGTCAGCACAAAAATATGACAGCACAAACATTTTCATATCATACTCAAAAACACACATACCTGTGCTCCTCATCTTCCTCGTCTTCGGAGTCGCCAAAAATTGGTCCTCCAAAGGCTGGAGTACCACTCGACTGAAGCGGAAGAGTCGAGCTTGTTGAGCACGCACGCAAAGGAGCGGCTTGGAAAACAGGTGGTGAATCTGATTCCTCGTCATCCTCCAAGCCTTGCTCCTTCGCGGGTGAACTGGCAGCAGAAGGCGCCTTCTTGGCCAGTCGACGCCGCTTCGGTTGCGCGGTATCGACTTCTTGGTCAGAAGGAGCCTTGTCTTCAGATTGGACTTCTTCTGCTGCTTCTTCCTCGACATCCTCCACACGTGAAGTGGTGGCGGAAGGGATGGGCGACTGATCCCTTTCGGGTCCACCACCTATGCCTGTGTTTCTTCAGTCTCGCCATTTTTGGGCAGAGGAGGAAGGGAGGCAGCAGTCGAGTGACCCTGCATGGCACACATCACAAATTGCAAAGTCAGAATCAAAAATCGCCGATCATAGAACATGCGAGTGGCAAACTTTTCATTGCAAGCAGGCTATAACACGTACATACCTCAAGCAAAGGGTTCTCTAACCCATATGGTGCAACAGGGCAGTCGACATTGCAAGTGTCGCCTGTCGTCAAGTTGGTGATGTGTCGCACATGCGTCAGCAGCTCACTCCTTGAAAGCTCCTCTGGATTCATTCGGGTGATGTCACCTGCGCCTTCATACTCCCACATGGGGTGCGCTCGGGCGCGAATGGGCCATACCCGCCTCTTCACAAAGGTGGCGATCAAATGGATGCCTGTGACCTTGTCCAGCATGCCTCCGATCCGAGCCAGCAAAGGGCTTGCCTCCTCCATTTCTTCGGCTGAGAGTTGGTGATCCCACGCCTTGGTCCTGGTGAAAGCAGCAGTCGAGAAAGGGGCGGCTGCATCCTGCTCTACAGTCGCATAAAACCACCCTTCCTCCAGCCTTGAGCGGAGTCGACGGTCTTCAGGCGGAAGTATCGGGTGTCGCTGCGCACCTGTATTCCACAGCCGCCGATGGGGTAGGTGCGACCACCTCCTCTGTTCGGCCGCACCATGAAGATGGCTTTCCACAGCGCCCAGCTGGGAGCGACGCCGAGGAAGCACTCGCACAGCGTGATGAAGCACGCGATATGCATAATGCCGTTTGCGGTGAGATCATGGATCTGCACCCCGTAGGCAAACAGAAGACCACGAACGAAATCGTGGAGGGGAAGCGAAAAGCCCCTAGGCAAAACTCCGCAAAACAAACACGCTCGTTGGCGCGTGGTTCGGGGAGTACCTCCTTGGGCGACAGCGCGCGGACGGCGAGCTGCTCGCGGGTGGCAGATACCCCTGCTCGCGGAACTTGACCAAATGGGCGTCCTTGATGGTGGACTTCGCCCAGTCCCCGCTGCCCTTCTTCAGCGCGGCGGATGCAGATGTACCCGCCACGGCCTTCTTGCCCTTGGTCGCATCGGTAGCGGCGGCAGCGGCAGCGCCACGCTTCGCACCTCCACCTTTCGCCATCGCTACGGTGGAGGGAGTGTGGGGCTAGGAGCTTGGGCGCAGAGCAATGGAGGTGGGCGATGCAGATGTACCCGCCACGGCCTTCTTGCCCTTGGTCGCATCGGTAGCGGCGGCAGCGGCAGCGCCACGCTTCGCACCTCCACCTTTCGCCATCGCTACGGTGGAGGGAGTGTGGGGCAAGGAGCTTGGGCGCAGAGCAATGGAGGTGGGCGCGAGGAAGAAGATGAGACGAGGGGCGGCGCAGGGAGAAAATGGCAAGTAAAAAACTCTGCCAACACGTCCCTCCCTATTTACCACAGAGCGCAAAAGCGATCGTAGCCGTTAAAACAAATCCATACGCTCCGCGCGAAATCTGGCCATACACGTGGCGGCCACGGAGAGCAACCGTCGCCGGCCACTCCGCCCACTACGCACGAGAATCCAGGAAGCCATCATCACGCCCGTGAAAATCGTGCCCGAACGGTCAAATCAAGTCCACGCGGCGTCATCCCTGGTCAGCTCTGCAAAAAACGGGCCCACAGAACAGGGTCACGTCTTATCAAAGCCTCTCCAGGCACGCCATCGCTTGTCAGAGATAGCAGTCGCAAAATGCGTCATTGCTGACGTTGTTCTCTCTTTCACAACTGGCATAAAAGTCACTCGATGATATCTTCGGGTGGTCTCTCGCATAAGTTTCGGTTGGTTTTTTTTTAGCAAAAGTCATAGAGGCCAGTCGAAATTCTTTCGACTGCAGCATCATACTCCCATCGGGAGCGTATCAAAAAATTTCTTTGACTAAAATGTGCAGGGTAAAAGAATTTGAGATTATCCTCCATTGCAAGCAATAAAGCACAATCTCGGGGGCTACTCCCATCGGAGCGCGAGTTCATAAGCAAATCACACTCAAAATATTCCCGAGTTGATCCGACGATCCTTGGATGCTGCATGCATAAGTGCAAAGGTAAGACCCGCGATCAGTCGAGCTGGGCTAAGGACCGCTCCAGCAGCGTTATCCTTAAATGTTCCGTGTCAGCAGACATGATGAAAATCCCCGACGGACGCGTTGGGTAGATTCAAAATTATACTGCAGTTCGATTCAGTAAGACCTCAACGGCCGTTTCGAGTCTGTCCAGTTTGTTCCAGATTCGAGTCCGGGGACTCGAGTTTGATTGAAAGCTAGTATGGTTTTGCCACAAATGGTAGTTAACCGGCCCCGATCCGTCGTGTGTGCCGGGCCTGCTAAGCTAATATCCCTTGACTATCATAAGAAAAAACTCATAGTCGATGAAAACACTCGGCATTGCTAACATGTGCTATTTCATAAGAATTCTAAATACAGATGTAAAAAATATATATAACGTGCATGATGTATGAGTCCATGCCCGACTCTTCGAATCAGACAAGTACTCGGGGGCTACTGACATGGGTATGCCTATCGGGTACCCTACCATGAGGGTACCTGGTGCACGTATCGACTAGTCCCAACTATCAGAGCCTACATGAAGCCATGAAGGGAGGCCCACGAAGATGAAGTATCCTCCAAGTTTGGCGAAGCAATAGTCGGTTTAGAGTTTCCTTACTTGTAAATCGAGTCGGTTATGAACACCCGGGACCCAGCCTATTATTTAAGGACTGGGAGGGCCATCGAACCAGACAACGAACCACCAGAGCCACAAACCCTAGCGAGATCGACATCTCGCGGGATCCTTGTAACCGTCATATTCACAAATCAATAACAGACAGGCAGGACGTAGGGGTGTTACCTCCACAAGAGGGCCCTGAACCTGGGTAAAATCTTTGCCCTGCTTGTCAGCCGACGATACTTCCAGCTCTACCACGTTCTCTCCCCCATATTCATAACCTAGGGACCTTAACCATGGGTCTTGATGAGTCTACCCCTCGTCAGTTCTTCTCTTTAAGAAGGGTCTCCTCTAGATACAAGATATTATTCTGCAAAGTAATCATGGGTCCTTCTGCAAGGCGGAGCATGTCCCCGGACAAGATAGATTTACCAGCTTCATGAACTCGGGTAGCCTTGTGGATTCGTGTCTTCAGGACCCCGGATCTTAGGATCTTGCTGGCTCGCAGAGGATGCTTTTCTCTTCCTTTGCCCCTTCTTTTTCTTCGTCTCTGGGGATTGTGGGGGTGCAGTGAACCCCGCTTGAACTGTTTCATGCAGTGTGTTAGGGCTGAAAATGTTACCCGGTTGAGCTTGATGATCGCCGGCATCCGGAGGCGTCTCGGTGAAGGCCAGGCGCTGTGTGCATGAACTGGGACGAGCAGGTTGAATGTGGTGGTCGCGGAAGGGTTCTTCATCCATAAGAGGCATGAAGATATCATCCGCGGCGGCGCCAGTGTTGATGTAGTCTTCGATGTTTACATCATTATCATCATCCTCCTCAACATTGTCGTCGTTGCCACCAAGTTGAGGTGCAACGGCTTTGTCCTAAACATAAACAATAGCACATCCGTTAGTCGGGAAAGTCGGAAAGTCGGGGAATTCGGAAAGTCAGAACTAACCTTGGACGGTTGCGGGGAAGACGTTCCCAAAAACTGTTTGTGGCGGTTGGTGGCGGCGATGACCGGCGGCGGTAGCTTCCGGCCGGTGGTGGGGGCGACCGTCGGTAGCTTCCGGCCGGCGGTGGCGGCGACCGGTGGTTCCGTCTGGGTGGTGGTGACGGCTGCTTGTGGCGCCGGTTCATCCGCAGCATCTTTTTTTGTCCGCCTCGGCGGGGGCCGAACGATCGGGGCCGAGGCCTCGAGGTGGCGCCGCCGGTGCACCTAGTCCCATGAAGAACATTCCCAAGACGAATTTGGGTCTTCGGACATTCCAGCATCAACTCCCGCATTCGCCAAGCTTCATGTGTTTCTCGGCTCCCTGAGGTTGCTTGGGGGGGACGATGTCACGGAACTCAGGCACTACCTCCTCACATTTACTTTCATCACGAGCTCGTTCATTTGGACGTTGTGGAGTTCGCGGGTCAAAGGTTGTACGATTGTGGCCCTTGTGGCTTCCTTCAACTCGCCGTCGGACCCCCTAAGCAAGAGTATGCATGTGTCCTGGGAGTCAACACATGGCGGGCATCATGAGATAAGGCATATATAGTCTCACACACAATGTATCATACATATTCATGATCATACATATATATGTTTCCATTGTCTCACACACACATACTAATTAGTTACCTTGGTGACGGCGTTGAGCTCGGCTAATGGAGAAGGAGATGCGCCGGCGCCGGCGGCCGGCCTATCATTCTCCGGCCGCTCATGTGCATTATCATTGTTCTCCGGCGTTGGTGTATGTTGCTCCACGGCCGGGGGCGCCGGTGGGGTCAGCAGGACCGGCGACACGTTATTGCTGGAGGTGCTGCCGGCGAAGCTGGGCACGTGTATCGGCCCCTGTTGACCTCCCGCATGCCAAGCAGTTATCCCCTGCACCAATGCAGGGGGTAACAAAGCCCGGAGCTTCTCGTCCACCTTCTCGGCCAATAGCTTGTCCACCACGCTGGAGTCCACCTTCTCGGCCTCTAGTTCGTCCAGTTTCTTCCTTAGCTCGAGAACCTCGGCTCTATCTTTAGCCGGATTCCTCCTCTCCTTTTTCTTCTCGGTGTCCGTGCTGTAGTACTCGGTGAACTTCATCGCCGTACCAAAGCCGGTCACACGGCCAGCTGACGTCGGCGGCTTTGACTTGTCCCTCCCCTTGTAAACGTTCATCACCCGGTTGAAAGTCGTGTCCCACGGGCCGGCCTCAGCCTCAATCTCCAACTCAGCCGCCTGCGGACAAAGGAAATAAACGTGAACCCATGTAGAAATCAACGCAAATGGATTTTGAGATATCCGCGGTAATTAAGTTCCTTACCAGCTTTTTCTCGAATTCCAATACATCTTATAGTCGGTAACGAATTCCCCCGTCCCCGGCTTCAGATAGTAGCGGGACCGAACAAAGTTCCTAACTTGCTCGTCCGTGATTTTATGCCACGGGTTCTCTTTCCCAAGTTTCGCAACCTCTGCATCCTCCTTGTCCCAAACGGGCTTTTTTCCTACGTAACCGCCGCTTCCCAAATGGTGGTTACCTAAGTTCAGTGCCTAAATGTTCTTCCCCCACTCGGTCCATTTTTCAGCCTCCGGAGATGACAAGGACACCTTGAATATATCGAACTCGTCTTTCTCGAGGTATGGCTCTTTGGCACTGATCTCCTCCCAGCTAAGACCCTATCCAAGAATCTTCGCCTTCACCCGGCCTCTCCAGCTTGTCAAGGCGGTGTTCATCTTTGTGATGGCGAAGTTGTCCACCTTTTTGTTTCCATCAACCGGGAAAATATATCGTTGGTGAAGCTTCTTGAGGAGGTCATTGCGCAAAGCCTCATTCTCCGGATTCCTGAGGTCATACGTGTTGATCGATGCGTGCTCCCGGAGGATGCACCCTAGTTGCATGCCGTACCCTTTTGCGATGTCCCTAGGCTCCAGTGGTTGGCCACTTAAGGAGACCTTAGTGAACGTGTCTGTGACGGTGCCGACCGCTTGCGGTGTCCGGTCCTTCCTCGGCTTCTTAAGCCTCTTAGCAGGCCTCTTAGCAGGCGGGTTACTACCACCACCGCCATCCGTGTGGTCGCCACCCCGACATCCGTGCTGGTGGGTTCTCCATCGGTGGTGGTGGCTTCGGCAGACTCTAACAGAAAGTCACCATCGCCGTCACGAGCCAGTTCGGCGGCCTCCGCATCCGCCATCTGCGGGTTCAATTCCCAGAACGATATGTTCTTTTCTCTAGCTTGTTCTTCGACGCTCATGTGCTTCCCAGAAGGGCCGGCCTCGGAGGACATGTTTGCACTACATTAAAAAGAGGCAAAATGTTAGTACAACAAATATAACAAAAGCATCACTTAATTTAGTACTAAGATACCCCGGTCCATGCATTAGCCGCAATACCCCATATGTCCTATTTTTAGCAAAGTCATGGTAAATTTCACGAATTTTTTGCCATGACCTTTGCTAAAAATAGGACATATAGAGTACCCGAATTTGCCGGAACGGAATTTAATCGACGTTCCGGCAATCTCAAGGGTCTCGGGGTACCTGCAAACATTTCACAAATCATGTTGGCCGGCATCCCGGCCAACAACATCTCCGGCCGCGACATCTCCGGCCGGCAACAAACACAATATATCATACACATGAATACACGACAATCGCAGCACAAACACAATCACAAGAACATCTCCGCAAAATATAGGAGGAGGCACCACCTTGAGCAGCGGGAAGCACCACGGCGGGTACCTACACACATACGCAACACATAAGCATGTCAGTAGTCACGATATTACTTAGCAATTGCAGAGAAGAAAATAAAATTAATCTAGTGACCTAGCAACTAACCTAGCTACTGCCACTAACCTAGCTACTATCAAAAATACTAACCTAACAGCAACAACTACACCTAGCAGCACCTAACCTAGCAGCAGCAAGCAACTAAGAGGAACATCAATTTAACCTAGCTAAGTCTGAAACTATGGATATGCCAAATAGGTGAAGCCTGAAATTCACATGTTCAGCAACATTACTTGTGACTACTTTTACTAAATGGTGATGGCAACTACTTGCAGCGAGCAATCAACAAAAAATCATACAAATTCTGTAAAAAATTTGGGTTTGGCATTTGACCAAACACGTTGTGTGCAGAGAAGAGGAATGGCAGGGGAGGGGAGTGAATCGACCTTGGGGATCAGTGGAGGGGAGGTTTGGGCGTCGGGGAGGTGAAGCCGGCGTCGAGGTCCTCCGCGGCGTCGAGGACGGGCGCGTCGAGGTCCTCCACGGCGGCGAGCACAGGCACGGCGAGGTCCTCCGCGGCGGCGAGCACAGGCACGGCGAGGCGGGTTTGGGCGGCGGGCACGGGCACGGTGGGGCGGCGGGCACGGCACGGTGGTGCGGCGAGAGCGAGGTGCGGTTCGCGCGCGCGGTTAGGACTTAGTGAAATTTGGGGAAGAAAGGGGCAGCGCAGGGTGGCCCCACATGTAAGTGCAGGCGCAAGAATTCTGTGGCGCACCATCCAGGCGATGCGCCACAGAAAGTGAGGATTCTGTGGCGCATCCGCTAGGTGGTGCGCCACAGAATTATCAGGCCTAACAGGGGGCGGCCCCACATGTAAGTGCAGGCGCAAGAATTCTGTGGCGCACCTGCGGAGGGATGCGCCACAGAAAGTTAAGATTCTGTGGCGCATCCGCTAGGTGGTGCGCCACAGAATGTCCTGGGCCTATTGGTTTCAACAGTACTGAACTAACATGGACAGCTAGGTTCGAATCCTGACTGCCCCAATTTTTGCTGAACTTTTTTTCTTACAAATATTTTTGGTTAAATTTGGTTCAAAAAATACACACAATATGTCTCATACATATTTAGTTCATTGAATACATAACTCTTGCATTGTCTCACACACAATGTCATACATATTAGTTCATTGAATACATAACTCTTGCATTGTCTCACACACACACTCAAATTAAATACACCAAAAAAGTCTCTTCTTCGTCTCGGTTCCGCGAGCTAGATTCTCTTCTTTCCCTTCTTCGCGGTTGAAAACTTTAGGCCGGTCACCTTGAGATTTCTTCGCGTGAACGGACAACCTTTGGTAGGTAGGGAGGTCTTCCTTCTTTGTGTACTAGTAGTAGGCATGTCGAAGAACTTGTCGAATTCCTCCTCGATCTTTGGCTCGTTGTCCAAGTCTTGCTCGGTGGCGCCTCCTTCCATTCCGATGATGCTCCTCTTGCCCCTCCTCACGACAACACGGCTAGGCTTTGACGGGTCGGTAATGAAGAAGCATTGCTCAACTTGGCTAGCGAGTACCCATGGCTCATTTTTCGCGGAGGCGTTCTTCGATTTGGCATCGGGTATTACCATGGTGGTGAAATACCGGCCTTCTTTGACGACGTCCTTGGCCCATCTTACACGGAACATTGGCACCACCTCTCCACAGTAGTTGAGCTCCCATATGTCCTCAATCCTTCCGAAGTATCTTTCCTTGACAGTAGCCTCCTCATCGCCGTATGATAGCATAGTTACTCCTGAGTTTTGATATTCCGACATCTTGTCCTTTTCCTCGGTGTAGAATCTGTAGCCGTTGATGTCGTACGCCTGATAGGTCTTTACGTTATGCGAGGGACCCCGTGATAAGGAGAATATGAGTTTTCATCTTCCGTAGATGGCGGTTTCCTCTTTGCTAGCTCCATTTGCTTTTGCTTGAACCAACGCGTGAAGCTGGCGTTGTGCTCTCTGGTTACGTCTCCCTTCTTCCTCGGCCGGCCCAGTTTGATGTAATATTGCTCGAGTAAGCATTTGTGCTGTTCCACCCAAGTTTCGATCAACTGTAAGTGTTGTAGCGCGACCCGGTGAGCCCTGTCGTAGTCGTCCTTTCGACCCTGCATGCTGACAAAGATTGAGCTGGTGCCCTCTCGGTGACCATATCCATTGAGCCTGTCGAAGTGTTTCCTCGTGGGCAGACCTACATCCTGGTTCTCGTTGCTTAGATAATTCTGGCAGAAGGAGATGCACTCGTAGGTTAGAAAGCCCTTGGTCATGCTTGCGTCTGGACGGGCCCTGTTGCGAACGTATCCTTTCATGACACCGTTCATCCTTTCGAACGGCATCATGTAGTGCATGAACGTTGGCCCTAGCTGCCTGATGTCATCAACGACATGGAGAAGGAGATGCACGCATATATCAAAGAATGCTGGCGGGAAGTAAATCTCGAGCTCGCATAGTACCAGCTCGATCTCTTCCTGTAGCCTGTCGAGCTGCTTCACCCCGATCGACTTCCTGTTGATGACGTCGACAAAGTTGCAAAGGGCAAGCAGCGTATCACGGACGTGCTCGTCCATTATCCCTCGAATCGCAACGGGAAGTATCTGCGTCAACAACACGTGACAGTCGTGAGACTTCATCCCGCTAAACCTCTTCTTCTTTCCGTCCAGATATCTGCTTATCTGCCCGCGTAACCATTCGGAAATTTGACTCCTAGAAGACACCTGTAGAATTGCTCGAGCTCCTCCGGACTCATAGTGAAGCACGTAGCGGGAAGCACCACAGTGTTCTTCTTTACCCTTTTGCGCGACCTTGAGTCCCTTCCGTCTGATCATCATCATCATCGTCATCGCTATCGGGGGCCTGAAGATCTTTCCTGACACCAAGCCATTTCAGATCGTATCTTGCTTTCGTCCCATCCTTGGTCTTTTCCGGCATGTTGGAAAGAGTGCCAAGCAGACTCTCGGTGACATTCTTCGTAATGTGCATCATATCGAGGCTATGTGGCGTCTTGAGGACCTAGTTGTGGAAAACAGCCCTCGCTTTCCATACACCCAGCAGCGGATCTACCTTCGGTCGTTTCTTTCCCGGCGCAGGGCACTCCTCCAATTATTCAACAGCTCGTCGATTTCTGTGCCGCTCCTCGGGATCGGGGGTCCTTCGGGCTCGTCCTTACCATTAAACAGGTCACCGCGTTTCCTCCACGGGTGATCCATGCGAAGCCACCTTCGAGCCCCTGGGTACACGGTTTTCGAAGACCCTATTCCTTGGTAGCTGGAGATGCGGGGTTGAGTCCATGCACCTGACACATGCGCAGAATCCGTGGCTTACCTGGGCCGATACATATGAGCAACCAGGATAGTCCTGCACCGTCGTGAGCAGCGCGGCTCTCATGGGAAATAATCTCCAGTGTAGGCATCCCACGTACGGGCTGGGGTCGCCCACAACGTGGCTAACTCCTCTTCCAACAGCGCGAGATACGTATGTATGTGGACACCTGCTTGTTTCGGCCCCTGAATGAGAAGACTCATGTGTATATACCTTTGCTTCGTGCACAACCACGGGGGAAGGTTGTAAGGCCATACAAACACGGGCCAGGTGCTATGCGTGCTACTCTGGTTGCCGAACGGATTGAGTCCATCGGTGCTCATACCGAGCCTGACGTTCCTTGCGTCGCCTCCGAAATTTCCGACGGCGTCCAACTCTTGCCACTGGCTAGCGTCTGAAGGGTGTGTAAGGATCCTGCCCTTCTCCGGATCTTCTTCAGGCTTCTCCCTTTCCGCGTGCCATTGCATGAGCTTTGCTTCCTTAGGGTCCACGAAGTACCGCTGCAGACGGGGAGTGATAGGAAAGTACCATACCACTTTGTGAGGACCTTTCTTCCCACGGCTCTTGTACCGTCCTTGGCCGCACACCGGACATGTGGTTCTGTCCTCGTACTCGCCCCGATAAATTGCGCAATCATTGATGCAGGCGTGGTATTTAACGTGCGGTAGGTCAAGAGGGCACACGACTTTCTTGGCCTCCTCGATACTAGTTGGCAATGTGTTCCCCTCGGGAAGACGCTCGTGGAAGAATTTCATGTTCTTGTTGAAGCTCACGTCGGTCCATTTGTTTCCCGACTTCATCTCCAGAGCATCAAGCGTTACTTGCAAGCGCGTATCCTGTGGCCGGCACCCTGGATACAACGGAGTCTTCCCGTCTATCTTTGCGCCAGCTTGGCTTTCTCTCTAACGGTCCTCGCCTCCTTGAGGAGCAGTTCTTGAACATGAGACTCCATCAAGGCCGACATTAGCGAGCTCTGCGGCGTGTTCGCGTCTTCTCCACCACCATCTACTCCTTCATCATGACCATGTCCGTCGGCATCTCCTTCGTCACGATCATCTTGCCCGCCCTCGTCTTCAGGCGCACAACATTTGCTGTCGGCGCTTCATTGAAGCCTTCCATGAAACCGCGCCTGAGCAGGTGTTCCTCCAATTGTCCGGAATCAGGGTCGATCCATCTCACAAATTTGCAACTTCTACACGGACATCGTATGTGGCGCTGTTGCACCGAATCATTTCCGCCTTCGCTTCTTCCTTGTAGTTGTTGATTCGACTGGAGCTCATCTTCATGACCATGGTCGCCTACGCGGTATACATATAGAGTATGTGTTATTAAGTCGGAAATGTTCGACGAAAAAATTCGGCATGACTTCCCCTAGAAGTAGGACATATGTGGTGCAAAAATTTACCGAAATGGAAATGAATCAACATTTCGGCAAACATCCATGCACCACGCCGGCGCAACACAACAACAAAAGGCAACAACATGCACAACACACACAAACTTCATGTACACACATATTCATCCAACAATACTCACCTAGTAGATCTAGATCCGTTGCCGAGACGTGACCGTGATCGATGAGAGAGAGTGTGTGGTGATGGAGAGAAAATAGTGGACAAAAAGAGAGGAGGAGAATATATTTGGAGGCTCTCCCAAGCCCTCACCAATTATATGTCAAACAAAGTAGGTTTAACAACAAATAATGGATAATAGGATGGTCAAAATGCCATGGGAGAGAGGAGGAGCTCGAGCTAGATGCATGGGGGAGAATGAAGAAGGTCACATGGGGAAAGTGGGTGGTGCCACCTTTTTGTGATCTGGGTCACATTCTGTGGCGCACCACCCACCATGCGCCACAGAATGTCACTTTCTGTGGCGCATGGAGCCCCGTGCGCCACAGAAAGCTAACATTCTGTGGCGCATGGAGAGTGGTGCGCCACAGACGTGGTGCGCCACAGAATGTTGGGTTTCTGTGGCGCACCAGCCGCGTGCGCCACAGAATTTCCAGATGGACCTAGGCCCAATGATTGCACGTGGGTCCCACAGGATTTCTGTGGCGCATGGGCACACATGCGCCACAGAAGTCTGACTTTCTGTGGCGCATGGCTGGGCATGCGCCACAGAAAACCAACTTTCTGTGGCGCATGCTCACCAGATGCGCCACAGAAAGGCAAAAATTTATGTGGCGCACCTGCAGCCGTGCGCCACAGAAATATTTATGTGGCGCACCCACTAAGGGTGCGCCACAGAATGCCAACCTACCTATAACCCTTTTCCTACTAGTATGCCATCAAGAGTGATTGGTATGAAGACTCCGTACGAAATGTTGTTAGGTGAAAACAAGTTTGTGGTACCACCCAAGGTTTTTGGATGCACTTGCTTTGTTAGGGATCATAGACCGTCGGTGGGAAAGTTAGATCCACGCGCGGTAAAGTACATATTCATAGGTTACCCATCTGGACAGAAGGGCTACAAGTGTTGGAGCTCTACCGAGCGGCGAACATTTGTGAGCATGGATGTGACATTCAGGGAGTCTGAGCCGTTCTACGGAGAGAAGACCGACCTTAGCTCGTTGTTTGACTTCGACTCTCCTAGCACGGGTGAGGCTAGTCGAGAGGGGGAGAGTGAAGTATTGAGCACAAATGAAACTGAACCGTTGAGATTTTTGGTTGATTCTGTCCCATGTCCTATGAGTGGGGAGAGATGGAGAAAGCCAAATGTCGAGGTGTGCCCTCGGCAAGTCCCATGGTTGCTATACCTATGGTTGATTGTGTGGTAGAGAACGCGTAGTATCGGTGGAATCGACGGCTGACAAGCGGGATTTACCCAGGTTCAGGGCCCTCGAGTGAGATAAAACCCCTACGTCCTGCTTGTCTGTATTGATTATGTGGATATGAAGGTTACAAGGGTTCGGCGAGTTGCTGATCTCGCCGAGGTTTTGGTGGCTATGGATTGCTTGCCCTCAATCGATCTCCCTCCCAGCCTTTATATAGGAGGCTGGGTCTCGGGAAACATAACCGACCAAGGTTACATGTATGGAAACTCTTAACCGACTATGAGTTGATCTAACTTGGAAAGCACTCTTCGTCTTGGTCCTTCCTTCGTGGGCTTCGACTAATCCTTGGGCTCCTTTGATCATCACGTGCACCAGGTACCCTTACACTGGGGTACCCGCAGAGTATAACCTCGTCATTAGCCCCCGAGTACTTGCTTGACTCGAAGAATCGAGCATGTGCTCCCTTCATCGTGCACGTCATAGTCTCCTGAACTTGTTCTTCTCACCTGATGTAGTTCTTCAAACTCCAATTTGTTTCGTTTGTATCTGTATGCTAACCAAGGGATATTGACGTAGTAGGCCTAATTCACTCGAATACCGAGCTCAGTTAACTGCTTATTTGAGCAAAACCTTACTAGTCTTCAGTCAGACTCGAGTCCCCGGGCTCGAGCCTGGAACGCAGTCGAAAGATTTTGCCTAGGGATATTAACATAGTAGGCCTGATTCACTCGAAAATCGAGCTCAGTTAACCGCACATTCGGGCGAAACCATACTAGCCTTCAGTCAGACTCGAGTCCCCGGACTCAAACCTGGAACACAGTCGAAAGATTTTGCCTAGGGATATTGACATAGCAGGCCTGATTCACTCGAAAATCGAGCTTAGTTAACCGCACATTCGGGCGAAACCATACTAGCCTTCAATCAGATTCGAGTCCCCGGACTCGAACCTGGAACACAGTTGAAAGATTTTGCCTAGGGATATTGACATAGCAGGCCTGATTCACTCGAAAATCGAGCTCAGTTAACCGCACATTCGGGCGAAACCATACTAGCCTTCAATCAGATTCGAGTCCCCGGACTCGAAGCTGGAACACTTTTGAAACTTTTGCCTAGGGATATTGACATAGCAGGCCGGATTCACTCGAATATCGAGCTCAGTTAACCGCACATTCGGGCGAAACCATACTAGCCTTCAATCAGGTTCGAGTCCCCGGACTCGAAGCTGGAACATACTGGACAGATTCGACTCAGGCCGTTGTAGGTCTTACTGATTCGTTCTGCAGTTTTAACTTTTGATACCTAACGCGTCCGTCAGGATTTTCATCATGTCTGTTGACACGGAAAAATTCAAGGGAAAACACAGTTGGAGCGTCCCTCGGCCCATCTTGATTGCTCGGCGGGTCTTACCTTTGCATTTGCGTATGCAGCATCCGAAACATCTGCGACTGGCATAGTCCGGGAATTTATGAAGTATGATTCTTTGATTTGTGAAGTACTTTGATACATTTAATCGAGTCTATAGTCGAGTGAGTTTCTTACCTTCTTTTGAGAATCTATGGGAGCAGCCCCCGAGATTGTGGTTTATTGTCTTGCAATATAGGACAATCTCAAATCATCCTTCTATACTGCTTTTTGTCGATTGAAATATATTTGTCTTTGAAATCTATGGGAGCGCGTCAGCGCTCCCATGGGAGTAGCCCCCGAGATTATGCTTTATTTCGTTTGAAGTAGAGGATAATCTCAATAATTTTGCTCCTTTTTAATCATCTTCAGTCGAAGAATTTTTGAATACGCTCCCATGGGAGTAACATGACTTATTCGAAGGACGGTCGAGTGACCAATTTTGCTTTTAAGAAGGATTTGTCACACCCGAACTGAATAAGACAATCGAGTGACCAATATGTGTTGGACATAGTCGAATGTATTTTTGAACAGATCGTTCAAATGACATCAGGGATGACGTTTATTTCGACTGTAGTTCCTGACACGCGTGGCGTGCGTTATGCTGCGCTGGATGGGACGTAACACATAGGTGGGCCCATTTGTGCAGAGCTGACCGAAGACGGTGCCGTTTGGACTTGATTTGACCAGACGGGCCCACTTTTTCCAGAGGCGTGATGATGGCTCCTCTTTTTGCGTGCGTAGTGGGCGGAGTGGTCGGCGACGGTTGCCCTCCACGTTTGCCACGTGTATGGTCAGATTGCATGCGTAACGCACGATTTGCATCTGAATGGTTGTGATTGCTTTTGACTTGTGGTAAATAGGGGAACGGCGCTGGCATTTGTTTTTTACCTGCCATTTACTCTGCGCGCCGCCCCTGTTCCATCGTCTTCCTTGCGCTCTGCCTCCATTGCTCCTGTGCTAAAAGCTTTGCGCGCTCTCCCTCCTGGTCATTGACGATGAAGAAAGCAGCGGGCAACAAATGCTCCACTTCGACTGCTGCCGCCGCACCCGATGCGGCGACGAAGAAAGGGAAGAAGATTGCGGCTAGCACATCTGCGGCCGCCGTCGACCTCAAGAAGACCAATGGGGATTGGACGAAATCCACCCTGAAGGAGGCTCAGCTGGACAAGCTGCGCGAGGAAGGATTGCTGCCACCTTCCGACCAGCTCCGTGTCTGCGCACCTTCGCCCAAGGAGGTACTTCCCGAGCCTCGCGCTAACGAGCGCGTCTGTTTCGCGGAGTTTTTGCCTAGGGGTTTCTCGCTCCCCCTCCATGATTTTGTGCGAGGTTTGCTTTTTGCCTACGGGGTGCAGATCCATGATCTCACCTCGAACGGTATTCTGCACATTGCGTGCTTCATCACGCTGTGCGAGTGTTTTTGGGTGTTGCTCCGAGTTGGGCATTATGGAAGTCCATCTTCATGGTTCGGCCAAACAACCGAGGTGGCCGAACCTATCCAGTCGGAGGCCTGCAGATCCAAGTGCGCAGCGACACCCGGTACTTCGCCCTGAAGCCAGTCGACTCGGCGCAGGGGTGGAGGAAGAGGTGGTTCTATGTGCAAGTGGACCAAAATGTGGCCCCAGCATTTTTGACTGCTGGTATAGCCGCTAGGACAAGAGCCTGGGACCACGAGCTTTCGACTGAAGAGATGGCGGAAGCGGCACCCATGCTGGAGACAATTGGGGGGCTCCTCAACAGCATCACAGGTGTGCATCTGATTGCCACCTTTGTGAAGATGCGGGTATGGCCGCTCCGCGCTCGTGCCCATCCAATGTGGGAGTATGAAGGTGCCCTCGACGCCACCCGCATGAGCAAGGAGGAGCTGTCCAGGAGTGAATTAGTGACACGTGTGCGGTCCATCACCAGCACAAAACAAAGTGAACCCTGCAACGTCGACTGTCCCGTCGACCCTTATGGGGCTGAAAAGCCTTTGCCAGAGGTTAGTGAATTTTTCGAGTCTATGATCTCCTGTTTTGTTACTCTTCTGTGCATCTTTTTGACTTTTGACTGCTATATTTTGTATGCAGGGCCACTCGACTACCTCAACCCTTTCTCCTCTATCCGAAGATGGCCCAACTTATGAAACAGAGGTGACGGTAGAAGCGAAGGGAGGGGATGAATCGCCTCTTCCTTCGACTACTGCTTCATCCTCAGAAGAGGCTGAAAAAGAAGGGGTAGAGGAAGCACAGGGCAAGGAGCATGCCGCGACTGAGGATGTTAGCGAGGTTCCTGCTCGCAAGCGCCGTCGGGCAGCCCAAGTTACGTCTTCCTCCACGAGCTCACCCGCGAAGGAATCGGATGTGAGAGATGACGGAAACTCGGGTTCGTCTCCCATGACCACAACTGTTCCCTTGGACGTGAGTCCTTTGAGCTCGGCTCCTCCGCCTCCTCAGTCGGGTGGACAGCTACCTTTTGGAGGTCCGAACTTTGACGAACTTGACACCGAGGATGAAGAAGAGCATAGGTTTGCTCCTTTATGTAATAATTAACTAGCTGGGTGGCCCGCGCAAATTGCGCGGCTAGCCAATCTATTAGAAATATACTTTGCTATGACATTTTTTACATTTTACTCTTTTAGTTAAACATTTTCTCGATTTATATAATGCTTTAAGAATTGTCATTTTTATTTGATATTAGATATTTGCGTGTAACGTGTTAAAATTGTATCACGTCATGCTGAAACTGAACTACCTGTTCTTTGACAGCTCAAATCATTTTTTTGTGTGCACCAAATCCATGTAAATGTTACGAAGTTTAAAATAGTGGTTTTTTGGTTAATTTTTTTCTTCATTGAATTGATACCTTATTTACTTTTCTTAGATGTTCTTTTCCCAAAAAAATATTATTGCGCCGTTCAAATTGCCTATGCTAGAAAGAATTAAAGAAATTTCTGATCTAGCGCTAAATTGATTTTTTTATTACACTATATTTTAATAAGGTTAAATAACTCTTCTCGTGTGACAAAGCTATGTACGCTTCTCTGTGCAATTCCTCTTGCAGTTCATTTTTCCGGCCGAAGCATGGTACTATTTCATTTCGATTCATGTGTACAGTGTATACAACGCATATACTCAGCTCTCCATGCTTTTTTCCTAAGAAAAACGTTCTGTTCTCTTCTAGACAGTGAGTCACTGCTCTACTCCAAAATCCCCACCGCGCTGGGCTCTACTTCGGCAGCCGCTCCCGCTTCGGCGCTTGGCGCGGCTCAAGCTGGGCGCTCGCGTCACAATCGTCCAGTTCCCGTGCGCCGATTTGTGGTGATTTGGCGGCAGCTGCATCTGGCATCGGGATGCATGGCGGTTCGCAGTCTACTCCTGGATCCATTCTTAATCTCCGTGTCTCCAAGATCCACGATGACAGCAGCGACGATTGATTGGTAGCACAGAACCAGCTTACCAGAAAAGTTAAGTTCCCACATTTCTAGTTCTAATTTTCTGTTTTCCCCAACTGAGAATATATGATAATCCATGATTGTTTCACTCATTGTAGCATTTGCGCGGCTAGGTTTTACTCCAATTCATTTCTTATACTAATTATTATTTTAAGTCTTCTACTGTTAACTTTCATACGCCTTATGCTCAAACTATATTTTTCTCCTATCATCTAAACTGCACTAAAATTGTACCTGTAAAATATCTTTGGATCTTAGTAAAAATACAATTACTTAATGTGGTGTTTTCGTAGTCACCATTTTGAACGCACAATTTGGATAGAAAATCTTATTAGTTGAAATTTTAGTCTGGTCTAAGTCATGACATGTGAAACCATACACTTAGGCACAAATATAAGACTTTATAGCCTTTTTCTGCACATGTATTTAGACATGTTTCAGTGCAAGGTTCGCAAATTTCCAACAACATTGGCTGATGCTGCAGTGCGTCCACAAATTAGATGGCTCAGATCACCTTTCTCTCTACGTTGTAATTAATTTATCAAGCCTGCCTCAAACAATTTTCATGCAAGTTGATAATGCATCTCCTTGATTTCATTAATAGAGCGATCAACTCTACGGTTTAACTTGATAAGCAAAAAGAGAGCAATGCATAGCAGGGAATCCACTAAATTAACGCAAGTTGATAATTCATCTCCTTGATTTCATTAGTAGAGCGATCAACTCTACACTTTAACAAATTCTGATAAGAAAAAAGAGAGCAATGCATAGCAGGGAATCCACTAAATTAACATCTAAATATTAATTGGTGCTACTATGATGATATGCCAAAACTAAAGATTATGTCTCAAGAAAAATCAGTAATTTTTTAATGTGACAATTTTCTCAGACCAAAATATGTGGAGTAAAAAAAAATCAATAGAGATATGTCCAAGACTCCTTTTGTCCTTTAGTTAATCTGTAACATAATTGAGAAAATGAGTAATATATAGGGATAGATTAACCATGGTCGTAGATAGGTTCTAACCAATTGTTAATATTAATGAAAGACCAAGAAATATTACAGGAGTTTAATCACACCTGATTTTGTTACAGTAGGTTATAGAGTACAGAAAAACTGAAAGAGTAAGCATATGACAGTACAAAGCAAAGAACCATCGTTATATACCTTGGCTTCATTACTCTTTCTATTGAGGAATATACTTCATCGTTCCCAGAACTGGCAAAATACTACATAGAACAAATGTGGGTCGCCTGTTTTCATTGACACTGATAGTTTGAGATTGGACTCATGCATCCCTTAGCAGACCAAATATTCATATAGAACCGGGAAGTCAGAAAACACTGAAGTATTATTTCTTTAATCCTCCAGGTGGCAGATCATCGGTGATGTATTTTCCCAAACTGATTAACGATTGGATCACATATATAGCCAGAACTGCACACGAAATGGTCGAACATAACAATAATTAGTGGCTAGTTGCATACGAAAACAAATAATAGTCAAACTACATATGAATAAATGGACTGATAAGAAATCCCGATGTGCAATCCTTGCGCAGTCCTGAACGACCCAATACCTTCACAAAACAAAAATAAGTATGACAGTAAAAGCTAGCTTGGTGCTGCCGGACCTGTGATGGCTGTATGTCGACGCGGCGGGCTTTGAAGAGCGGCCTCGAGAGTAGTCCTGCTTGACGATTTTCTTTCTCTTTTGCATGTGAAGAACAATTCGTGAGGTCTCCTGCCCAGGGGTGCAGACTGCAACGAAGGACGGCCGATTGCATCTGAACGCTAGAGATTTCCTGCATGGTGTTTTGGCTGATTGGAAGGAGTGCGCTAGCTATCCAATCCAGCTAGAAATTAATCGCAAAATATAGAGAAACATCGAGATGAAGTGGAGAAGAATCAAGGATTACGTAGCGCTTGCCGCCGGCAGATTTACGTCTTCCGCGTCCGCAGACACAGGCGAGTCTGCGAGGATTGAGGGATCGTGCCACCGGTAAAACCTGTAGATCTTTGATGTCGACTCTTCTTAATCGCTCGAGCAAGCTAAGGAGATTAACTGAAGGGGCAGCAGGTCGAGTCTAGATTGGATCGTACCACCTCTATTTCCAAACGGTGCATCTACTCATTATTGACGCATTCCCGCTTTGCTAAATCTTCACCGTAGGTTATCTTTTACTTTAATTATATAATAGATAGATTATGCATAGTGATTACAGAAATACTAACCAATCGAATTGATTCTTCATTCCCTGCTTAGTGATATGTTTTCTCAATGGCATCAAGAAACCATCGATGTTTCGCCTGCAAGAGAAAGAGGTCAAGAGGATGGCAACTGATCGCTTGAATCCCAGGAAAAGAAAAAAGGTAATATTTACAAATTCGAAGCTTAACAAACTTGAGAAATCACATTGTTCAATCTTTATGAACTCAATGGAAAATGAGGTTAGTTCTGGAAGTTAATAGGTTGCATGCGCTGGTGATTTGTAGAGCTGTACAACCTGACGACCGGTCGTGGAATCAAGCTGGAGGATGAGCACGATTCTTGAGATGCATCATGCATGGATGGGATGAATCGCTGGTCCCTCGAGAATTACCTTCCGGCCGCCTGTGGTGTTCGCTAAGGACGACGGCCGCTGAGTTGATAGCTGGCGAGTGACCCGCCTGGCTGCCCGTGTTGTCCGCTGAGGACGACGGCTGCTTGCTGGCTCGTTGAGATGGCGACATCAGGAAGAGAACGCGGCCATGCCGAGAAATTGGACGCCTGGATTGTGCTAGATGCCTGGATGGATCGTACATGTACATGAGGCCTGGGAGATCTTTCCTATTCCAGTGCGATGGTGACTCCTCTCTGTATACGCGATCTTTTTATTTTCCCGTCTAGGCAAAGGTGATCGTCCAATGTAGGCAGACGTGCTCAATTATGACTCGATTTGGACTTCTCTTTTTTTTTACTGGATATTTGGACTTTTCTTTATTGCTTTCCTTCCTTACGTGAATCGTTACGTACGTGTTAATCTGGGTCGTGCGTTTTTTCATGCTAGATGCTTGATTAATCTCCACCGTTGGTTATCCTGTGTTTTAATTATATAATAGATTGCTTTTATGAATTGAGTACTGCTTCTTTATGCTGCATGTCCTTCGTTCACTTGCAGTGCTGATACTGTGCGACCTCCAATTCCTCCAACCGAAAGAGCTCCGACTCCAGACCAGCCAGAAGCTTCTCCTAGTGCAGCTGAGGTTGTGAGAGCGGTAGCCACGACCACTTCTATTGAGGTTGCCAACATTGCGAGTACATCGACTCCGCAAATTGGAACTTCTGCTGCCAAACCCACGCCTTGGATTGGACACGTAAGTGTCTTTTTGTCGAGTCTTCCTTCTGGACCTTTTTGTGCTTAGCTTATGTTGGTTTCGTGTGCGTGTAGCCCTTCTACCTCAACCTGGTGGAATCAGTTAAAGCATTTGTCCAGGTTGAACAGGAGAGGGATGATCTGCGCGCTGTTATGGAACAGCTCACCCGTAAGTATCTTGGGTTTCTATAATCTTTGCTTTGTCGATTGTGAATGACATTTTTCTCATTTATCTCAGGTGACAAGGCAACCGCCGAATCTCGGGTTAAAGAGTTAGAAGAAGCACTCGCCAAGGAGCGCGCGGAGTCGAAGAAGGCCTTGAATGACGCCAAGAACTCCGCTGCGCTACGTGAAAAAGATTTTGCTGAGCGTTTGGCTAGCCTCACCCGAGATGTGGGCGGTAAGTTTGAATTTGCCACTTTTGTCCCCTTCTTTTAGCACTGAACGTTGCGTAAAAGTTTGTGTTCTGTCTGATTTTTGCAGGAGCTGTCGGCGCGCCGCTGGGTGTAGACCCTTCGAGTGGCGATATATCCCTTGACCGCGCTATAGGCGATTTGGACGTCGTTTCCACCCAAGCCAAGGACGCACTCGCTAAATCTACGAGCACGCTCGGCGCCGTGTTCAAGGATGTGTTCCCATCCAGCCAGCCTCCTTCGACTGTGGATGGCTTCGCCGACGTCCTGGGCCCGGGAACTTCAACCATGGCGAACTTTGCTCGCATTTTGACGGTACGCGGCTTAGAGACCACCCTCAAACTCCTTTTAGGTCATGGGATAGAGGGTGACTTTGAAGCCGCTCTGTCCGCTTTTCCTCGCAAGCCTGGCGGGAAACTGGTGTCCCTAAAGCATTTGAACGAGCTAGCCGCAAAGTTGGCTGAAATTTTTATGGCCACCATGGAGCGTCGGGCAGCAGAGGTCGCCGCTCGTGCGGTAGGGCTAGGTCAGAGTCGATATCTGAGAAGTAGGGCAGCCGCACTTTTTATGCTTTGTAATGAAACTTATGATCATGCGAATGTGCATGTGCTTTTGCTACCTTTGTATAAATATATTTTCCTTATTATGATCCTGCTTGCAAAGCTGTATGTTGTTGCTCGTCTGAGCGTTGTGACTAGTCTCTCATGAAACTTTTTATGATACTTGGAACAGAAAAAACCAGCCGCCACTTCTTCCAGTTCCTCGCGGCACCGTGCCCCTACTCGATCTCGAGCTCAGGTGGCAAATGATGCCGCAGTAATACGTTATATGAAGGCTCGACTCGCAAAACAGGAGCAAGAGCTGTCAAGTGTCCGAAGCGAGCTGGATAGGATGAGGGCAAGGCCTGCTTTACCTACCCAACGGGAGGAGTATGTGCATGGCGAGATGGAGATCGTGAACAGACAGCTCGAGCGTAAGCATGACTGTTGATCTTGTGAGTTCACAGCCTGTTCCTTTTTGTTCACCCAACTTTTTTGTTGCAGTTTTTGTTCCAGATTTCCAGGCGGAGCAGGCTCGCGTGGATGAGCAGTTGAATAGTGCGACTGACGAACCTACGACTGGCCGCCAACACTTTTGATTGGACAAGCACCAAGCACGCATACTCGCTACTCTGCAGGATCGGTTGTTGCGGGGCGCTATGCTGCTTGAATTATGCAGGTCGGCATTCAGTCGAATCAACCAGACGCTTTTCCCGACTGGGCCACAACCTCAAGGAATTCATGCTTTGCTCGGGCTTTTTCGGAGTGTAGGTCCCATCCAGGACTTTATCACCCAGAAGCTTGTGGATGGGGCCAACGCCACAATGGCATATCTCCGCAGCCAACGCCCGAATTTGCAACTTCGTCCACCCGTGCCTGGATCGTCTTTGTCCCAATCTGATTTGGACGATACAGTCGAACATGCGAGGACGTTGGTTGAGTGCTATCATGCTCAACTTATGGGCCCTGTTCTCCCAGTCAAAGGCGAACCAGAAGATTAGGGTATTTTTGTATAGGGGGCAGCCCTCGAATGTAAATTTGCCACTTGTACGTAGTGCTTATTTGTTTATACGTATGTATACAGCCCCCGAGTGTACTGAGTGGGGTTTATGAGATTACTTAATATGGAATATGAATTACACAGCCCCGAGTCTTCGAGTGGGGCTATGAATTTTATGAGAATTGAAGCTCCAACTTATGCCTGTAGGCTCAGCCCCCGAGTATATCGAGTGGGGTTTTTGAGTTTTTCTACGTAGCCCAGCCCCCGAGTGTATCGAGTGGGGTTTTTGGCTTTTTATGCTTGACCTAGCCCCCGAGTATATCGAGTGGGGTTTTTGAGTTTTTGCGACCCAGCCCCCGAGTGTATCGAGTGGGGTTTTTGAGTTTTTCTGCGTAGCCCAGCCCCCGAGTGTATCGAGTGGGGTAAACAATAAAGGCATATATGAGAAATATGGAGGAACATGTATCTTTATTCGAAATATGTGTTCGACCAGCAAGCCGCCTCATTAAAAACCTTCCAGTCCCCTTAGGTACCCTGGTAAGGGAAAAGAGTGCGTCTGAAACCTGCTGGTTCTTCCGACATTATGCGCTATTACATATCTATGCATAGAACTGACGCAGATGCGCCCCTCTATGTACTAGTGTGACTTGACGACATGTTGACCGTCTCTGAAGGTTCAGTCGGGTGCCCCTTGTGCTTCATCGCGTCGTTGATGGCCTTGAGCCCTCTGTCGATTGCCATCTTTTTGCTTTCTGGTAGAGGTGTACGGTCATTGGAGACCTCAAGCTCGGCGAGTGATTGCTCCATCCCGTACATCTCTGAGATTTTGCTGAAGTCACGGTCACATGAATCTGACCTTTGAAAGTTCCCGTTGATCGTGATGACTCCTTTTGGTCCTGGCATTTTGAGCTTGAGGTAGGCGTAGTGTGGACGGCCATGAATCGAGCGAAAGTGGGGCGCCCGAGTATTGCATGGTATTGTGACTTCCAATCGACCACTTCGAACTCAATCGACTCGGTTCTGAAGTGAGTAGGATCTCCAAACGTAACATCGAGTTGTATGGTGCCTTCTGGGAGCACTGCTTTGCCTGGGACGATACCGTGGAAGGTACTTGTGGACTTTGGCAGATTTTCGACTGATTTGTTCATTCTGCGTAGCGTATCTGCAAAGATTATGTTGAGGCCGCTACCTCCGTCCATGAAGACCTTGGTCATGGCGTAGCCTCCGATTTGGGCGTCGAGTACCAAGGCTGCGTGCCCTGGTCGATATACTGCGGGTGGATGGTCCTCTCGATTGAAGACAATCGGAGTTTCTGATCCTTTCAAAAAATCTGTGATAGCTGGGGGTGCCATGACCGCCATATTGACGTGTCGAGTGTGTAACTTTTGCTCTCTATTGGAGGGACGTCCTCGCTGGATCATGTTCATCTGCCCGCGAGTTACGGGATATTTTTGTTCATCTCCTTGCTGCATCTGGTGCACGGCTGCTGCCATTTGTGTTCCCGTAACGGGTTGTGCTGGCACCATGTACACTGGTCGGTTGCGCTGGTGTTGGTGCAGGATACACCTGAGTAGGCTGTGTTTGCGGTGGTATGGAATATACCTGTGCTTGTTGTACTTGTTGCGGCGCTGGATATGCCTGAACAGGCTGTGCTTGTGATGCAGTCGATGGAGTCTGCACTAGTTGAGGAGGTGCACGTCCATCTTTTTGCAGTCGCAGTATATGTTCAATCGCAAGTTGATCGAATTCCCTGCAATTTCTCAGCGAGTGGTTAGAGCGAAGCTTACCATCGTCCCCTTTATAAAGATGGAATCTGCAATAATCATCCATCCTTTCTTCGATTGAGCGCTCGGATCTTTGTCTGCTCGCCTGCGCCACTCTGGCCTTCTGTAGCTATCGCGGTCGTCGCGTCTGTGGTCTCGACTGTCACGTCGATCGTCTGTGCGATGGTCTCGATTACCTCGGCGGTCGTCCGTACGATGATCTCGATTATCACGATGATCGTCGGGTCGTCTGTCAGTTTGGTCGCGGCTGTCCCTTGGCTGGACAAAGCCTGCTGCGATGAAGTTTGGATGGTCATCGTCGTGATAACGATGCTTGCGTTTGCGCCTTCGATCATCTCTGTAGCTATCTCTGCGGTCTCGACTGCCACCCTCGTGATTTTCATGTGAGGGTACGGGTCGAGTGCCTCGTACGGAGTCTTCTCCATCTGCCCACTTTGTTGCGAGTACCATGAGTGCCGCCATTGTCTTTGGATCTTCTCGACCAAGTGTTTCTTTGAAGTCTTCTCTCCAGAGTCCGTTTTTGAAGGCGTCGATTGCCCTATCTTCTGATACGTTGCCTACTGAGTTACGGATGGTGGTCCACCGCCGTATGTACGATCTCAGAGATTCATCTGACTTTTGCTTGCAGGTCCGGAGCTCCTCGAAAGTTTTGGGGCGCTCACATAGAGGCTCGAAGTATTTGATGAAATCACCTTTGAAGTGCTCCCACGAATCGTAGTATGATTCGGGTAGCGATTTGAGCCAATCGCGAGCTGTTCCTTCCATCATGAGTTGTATGTATTGCATAGCTGTGGTTGTGGTACCGCGCTGACATCCAACAGCCAGCCTGTAATCTTCTAGCCAGCCTGATGGCTCCTGTTTGCAGTTGAACTTTGGCGTGGTAGCTAGCGAAAACTTCTTGGGCATACGAGCCTCCCGGATCCGTCGAGTGAAGCATAGCGCTCCACATGGCCCGATTTCTGCTTCCGAGTCTGAGCTGCTGCTGTATGACCTCCTCGAGTGGCTCCTGCTGGATCGATGATGACGTGAGCTTTTTCGACTGCTCCTTCCCGAGGACTTCGACTGCGACGGTCCCGATCTGTATCTCTCCTTGGAGTTGCTTGTGGATGCTGTATGGCTTTTGCTGCTATTGCCAGTTGTTTGTACAGTTGGAGGTGCTGATCCCTCTTTGGGTCTCCTGCAGGAGGTTCGATTGTTCTGAGATAGGTGCCTAGCGTCATCAGCGCCCCGGCTGGCTCAGTAGGTATGGGGACTCCTTCCGCGTCGACTGCCATAAAGGCTGGGTTTAGGTTTCGAGTGACCGCTGCACGATCTGCGTCTCCGAGGTTTATGAATCGTGACCTATTCGCGGGGTCGTTTCTGCCTGTTGAATTCACAGACAATGCTCTTCGTCGAGCACTCGATATGCTGGCTTGCTTTTTGCGTTCTTCGAGTACTGCTCGGTAGTTCTTCAACCGTATCGATTCTTGCCACTGGAAGTATTGTAAGGTCAATACCTCTTCCGGAGTTGCGTTTGCTGGTAGCATTGTGCAGCTTTCGATTACTTTGCTCACTTTTTCCGCCATCTCTGCGGTGATGGTCAGCGTGGTTGTTCCGTCAGGCATGGTGACTGTGCAAGGGTATCTGTAGGTCGACGGCATGTTGCAGCTGCTGACGTTTCTGCTGTACTCGCGGTGTATACCTGATACGGTACCACCCGATCTTCTACCCATGTGTTGCTAATGCGCATTATGGATTCGGCGTCGTCATCCAGGCTCATGTTGGAGTTGCTTTGCTTGCTGGGGTTTCTGTCGCAATCGAGTATATCTTCGAGTGCTTTGTCCAGGCTGTCTGCGTCGCAGGTGAATATCTCGTGGCTGGCACGGATTTCTGGGCCGTTGAGATCGGCGAGGTATATGTTGTCATCTATGTTCTCTTCGTTCCCCGCGACGTCGTTGCAGTCGACGATGTCGTCGAGTGACTCGATTGAGTTGTTTGGGCGGTACGCAGATTCGATCTCGCTTCTTCCAAATCTTTTTGCCACTCGTCACGGAATCTTGCGAGTTCATGGATGTTGCAGAGTCACTTGGCGATTGGATCGGACGATCTGTGATGACGTCGCGCCAAGATGGATGGTGTTGCAGTCGAAGCGTTGTCGAGTATCTCTCGTCGAGCGCTCCTTCGAGTGGATCTAACAGGTCCTGCACACCATCTTTATCGACAAAGAAGTTAAATTCTCCAACTGTAATATCCAAACCTGATTCGAGTCCGGCAAAGGCTTGTTGAGCTTCCATCGAGTGCGGCATGAGCCTCCTTGGAGATTTTGGCGAGTGATCGCTTTTTGAATTGATGCTGGTGATCTTGCGGCGAGTTGCCGTTTGCTGCGGTGGTGGTGATTTGCTTTTTGATGATGTAGTAGGCGAGTTACCTTGTGCAGATGCGATCGGCGGTGGCCGCTTGATGATGAAACCGGCGAAACCGTGAGCCCAATACTACCTGTTCCCACAGACGGCGCCAATTGTCGAGGTGTGCCCTCGGCAAGTCCCATGGTTGCTATACCTAGGGTTGATTGTGTGGTAGAGAACGCGTAGTATCGGTGGAATCGACGGCTGACAAGCGGGATTTACCCAGGTTCAGGGCCCTCGAGTGAGGTAAAACCCCTACTTCCTGCTTGTCTGTATTGATTATGTGGATATGAAGGTTACAAGGGTTCGGCGAGTTGCTGATCTCGCCGAGGTTTTGGTGGCTATGGATTGCTTGCCCTCATCGATCTCCCTCCCAGCCTTTATATAGGAGGCTGGGTCTCGGGAAACATAACCGACCAAGGTTACTGTATGGAAAGTCTTAACCGACTATGAGTTGATCTAACTTGGAAAGCACTCTTCGTCTTGGTCCTTCCTTCGTGGGCTTCGACTAATCCTTGGGCTCCTTTGATCATCACGTGCACCAGGTACCCTTACACTGGGGTACCCGCAGAGTATAACCTCGTCACCAAATGAGGAAGAAAATTTGAAGGTGTATACGAGGAGACGACCTATGGTTGAGGAGAAATGGAGAAAACCGAATAAGGAGGAAAACTTAAAGATGTATAAAAGGAGACAATCGCAAGATGAACAACAACAACATGCTCAAGCATCAGGTGACACACAAGCAACATGATCCACAAAATGTTGAAATTGTTGAATTGTCCGATGGCGAGATATACACCAGACCTACTTCATCTAATACAAGAGATTTGATGGACTTACCTATTGCCTTGAGGAAAGGAGCCCGAGTTGGAGCTGGAAAGCTTCCATATAGGTATCGTGATGATAATGACATAGCTAATTATGCATCATATACATCTCTATCTCCGAGCTACAAGGCCTTCATTGCATCATTGCAATCGGTGGTGATCCCAAGAAATTGGAAAGCAGCAAAGCAAGACCCAAAGTGGCACAAGGCCATGATAGAGGAGCTAGATGCTTTGGAAAAGAATAAAACTTGGGAACTCGTATATCTTCCAGCGGGAAAGCGAGCCGTTGGTTGTAAATGGATCTACACCGTGACGCAAAATCCAGAAGGGAAAATTGAAAGGTACAAGGCAAGACTAGTTGCTAGAGGATATAGTCAAACATATGGGATTGACTATGAGGAGACATTTGCACCGGTGGCAAAGATGAATACAGTAAGGATCTTAATCTCTTGTGCGACTAATTTTGGGTGGCCTCTCCATCAATTAGATGTAAAAAATGCATTCTTGCATGGAGATTTAAAGGAGGAGGTGTACATGGAGATCCCACCTGGTTTCTCCTCTCCTAGAACATCAGGAAAGGTGTGTTGGCTGAGAAAATCTTTGTACGGCCTGAAACAATCACCAGGTGCATGGTTTGATAGATTCAGACATGCCGTATGTGACATGGGATATAAGCAATGCAATGGAGATCATACATTGTTCTACCGACACTCAGAGTGTCGAATTACCATTCTTGCAGTATATGTGGATGATATCATTATCACGGGAGACGATGAAGTGGAGATATCACGGCCGAAGAACCTGAGTAAGGAGTTTGAGGTGAAAGATCTTGGCCAGCTAAAATACTTTCTCGGTATTGAAATTGCCAGATCTTCTAAAGGGCTTGTTCTTTCGCAGCGGAAGTATGTCCTTGACTTGCTTAGTGACACAGGTATGCTTGGATGTCGGGCTGCATCGACACCTATTGACCAAAATCACAAACTATATGCAAATGGAGGAGATAGAGTGGATAGGGAGAGGTACCAGAAACTTGTTGGACGCCTTCTATATTTGTGTCATACGAGGCCTGACATTTCCTATGCAGTAAGTGTGGTAAGTCGTTACATGCATGATCCTAGAAGTGAGCACTTGGAGGCTATTTACCGGATCTTAAGATATTTGAAGGGTAGTCCCGGGAAAGGACTATGGTTTAGAAAAAATTGTCACCTTAATGTGGATGGTTATAGTGATGCCGATTGGGCTAGTTGCCTTGATGATAGAAGGTCAACTTCGGGCTATTGTGTTTTTTGTTGGCGGAAACCTTGTATCATGGCGAAGCAAAAAACAATCTGTGGTGTCAAGGTCAACAGCCGAAGCTGAGTACAGAGCAATGTCACAAGGACTTAGTGAGATGTTGTGGGTGAGAAATCTTCTATCAGAACTGAAAGTGTTGAGGAAAGGCCCATTAAACGTATGGTGCGACAACAAGTCAGCTATTTGCATGGCAATTAATCCTGTTCAACATGACAGAACCAAGCATGTGGAGATAGATCGTTTGTTCATTAAGGAGAATTTAGATGATGGTATAATAAGGATAAATCATGTAAACTCAGGGGGACAAATAGCAGATTGTCTAACTAAAGGTTTAGGAGTGAAAGAGTGTAGTTCAGCCTGTGACAAGATGGGAATGATATACATCAATCAACCATCTTGAGGGGGAGTGTTGGGCTGTATATGTGTTGTGTGTGTGTAACTAGCCCATTGGCCCACTTGTGTGTGTATAGGTGTGTACTGTACCTAGCAGTAGAGTGAGAGAATAGAATCCAGAAATTTCCACATAGCACTACAGTACTGTACTTGTATGACCTATTGATGTACATTTACACGAGCGGCCAGATGAATGGGTTAGTGGTTAGTTAATCGACCGCCAATGCCCTTCCGACATACATGCCTCTTTCACAGTCTAGAGGAAAGCGAGGGATATCACAGATTTCTGCAGACGGCTAACAGGGAGTCCTTTCAGCGTTGGGTGAGACAGATCCATTCCCGGCTCTTGTTCCTCGCAGATTTCTTCTCCATTGGGCTCGCCCGAGCTGCGACCTTTGTCTTGGTCCTCATCATTCCGCACCGTCAGGATTCCCTCCAGCTTTATATATTCAGTGTCAGTGAACCGTCGATACGCGGAACGGAGTCCATGGTGAATATGTTCCATTCTTCCTGACCTTTCGTCTTCCATGTCCATGTCGATTAAATCCTGCGCTGTCAGAACACAGCCGATCAGTCACCAATCACCATAACAATAAATTCTGCTCCTGGGTTATATCCTAGTATTATGGAAATAATACGAACCTGAGCCGGAAAAGTTTTGAATACGGGAAGAAAGTGGGTTTTACAATACTGATTGAACACAAGAATAAAGAAGATGAGGGGTATGGTGAAGCCTGCAGCTACTGGTGATTTTTTTAGGCCAAATACACCGAAGCAGATGATCTGGGTGAGCACGAGAGAGAATATCACCGTGTTGTGTGCAATTGGCCAATACAAACCGCCAGTGTCATATCGCATACGGTAAACATTGAGCAGCTGAAAACATATACCAAACGGCAGATCATATTAGCATCCAGAACTAATATAACAAAAATGGCTGCGCAAAAAATAAAAAATATATATAACAAAAATGGAGCATGTACGTAAATTTTCCTGTATCATATTTGCGCAGAGCACTGTAAGCTACTAAAAACTGTTCACAAATAATGGCAACGAAGTTCCAAGAAAATAGAAATAGCATAACTGTTATGGACTTAATAGCACTGCTTAATAGTATCGTAGAAGCCATCTCTAGTTTCTCACCTGATTGCGGTATACGACATAACCCAGGAAGAAGTACACTAGCAGAAAAGGTAAGATCAAGGGTGCTAATACAGAGCATGAGAAGCCCAATAGAATAAACAACATCACTTTTGGTATTTCTGTGTGATACGGAAATGTGGGGATGACCATTGTATCTTCATTCATTCTCAGAATATACTTCCTTATGAAGTACCAGATCATACCAAAGAGTTGCATAAGTTCAGCAGATAAACTGGCCCATCCTGACGTCAGAACATAGGTGATGAAGAACGTAGTCTGAAATCACAGATTTACAGAATTAATGTATTAGTGTAAGAAAATTACCTTTCCGTGGCATGAAAGACAAGATATAACTAACCTGTCCAGGTATAATACTAGCGAGCCGGACAGCAATGTCCTTCGTGGTTGAAGAAGAATTCAGTTGGTTTATGATAGTGCCAAATGCTAAACTAACAAAGAATACATTCCAAATATAGAAGTACAACACTTTACGGCAAGCACTCTTCTTCCTTTCACTGTGAGATGTTGGCCCCTCTAATGTAGAAAAGAGAATCATTATTGGTGGAACGGTGTACAGGAATAGTAGCAGTATGACACTCGGAAGGTATCCAGTTACTAGTTGGCTCATGTATGGCCTGCACGTCAAAGAGAGAGAGGGGTCAATAGAAGACAACTAGAAATAAAAAAGAGCCATATGTCTATGCTGACTAGTGCCTCAACGATTTTCCATATGTCCCAAAGCACAAGATACATCAGGCTAGAATGTGTTAATCAGTCTAAATATCAACGATTGTGCATGTTGTTTTAAGTTTCAGCTCTAAATGAAATCTGATGCATACTAGAGTATACAAGTCAACATGGGTACTTACTTCTTCAATATCCCACTAAGAAAAGGAAGCTTCTGATGCAACTGATCAAGCTGAGAAAGACCTTGGACTAATGACACTGGTAGCAGAAATAAGAACATAAAAACAAGAGAACCTATAAGCATAGCTATCCGTCGCATCCAAAGCTGCTTATAAGGAAGCCAAATGTTGGACCAATACACATCATTTGGTTCTGGAGCTAAATCAGTAACCCAGTTCATAGGGTTCGATGACTGAAGCAGATCGGATGCAACCAGAGCTCCATACCGAGTTTTGAAAAATATGACAGCAGCTTCACATTCCTGTGCATATATAGTTCCAGAACTCAAGTTACTGATTTTGTACTTGTTGATCAACTTTGTAATAAAATAATCAATGTCTGCAAAATTGTGAAGCAAACCTCGTTATATTTGTTCTGTTCAACTTCGTCGGTCTGGAAAGAATTTGAAGAGGCGCCGTGAAGACAACACCAGCTATGATCTAGAGTTATGTCTGTGGAATGGTCCAACTTTCCAATTGCCTTCTTCGCACCAGTCTGCAGCGCATTAAACAGTTTTACTCCAAAAGCAGAAAGAAAAATACTAACATGCAGATCAAAGGTATAAATTCTAATCAAACGATCTGAGATTAAAAAAAACTAGAATACACCCTGGAAGGTGTATCACATATTGTAGAAGAATTGCCAAGAGGCAAAGTTACAACACCGTTTGAATGGCTTTTCTTGCTGCCACAGGGATAACAGCTCCTCAAAGAAACAGGACTACTCATCTACTAGCAACCATTCTGGTGTTGGCAAAGGAAAACCAAACATCTCACCCGGATCAGTGCTGCCAGCCTCTAAGCTTCAGACTCTGGCCTAATCTCTTGGATCACCACCTGCTGGGAGGGCGCTGCCTCATTGAAGACCAGTAGACCAGCATATTAACATAATCGCTGTCCAGAGATCCCTCTCGTCCTTCCGTGGCGCTGTCCGCTCCGACCACCAGCTCAGAAGTGGAGTATCAGCATCCGGCATCCACCCTGGCCTACCTCGATGGGCCAGTGTGCTAGCCCACACCTCTCGCGAGACAACACAACTCATAAAAATACTACCGTAGCAATTATTTTGCATTCTCTCTCATCCCCCACCCTCCAAACAAATAGAATTGTTGTATAAGAATTGCTTACCATTATCTTCTGTACTTTACCAGCCTTGAGAATAACTTGATGGAATAGGTAACTTGATGCATGATACTTGGTGAAGAAATCATCGATATCACTACTGCATGATTCTTTTGTTGTCTTTGGTATTCCGCGAACAAGCACAGTAAATTGGCCCGGATTGGGTGTTGCACGTTTAAGGTGAAGGAGCCTCAGCCTAGCAATGTGCCTATACTCCTGAAAGATTGGGTAGAGAAACAACATTACATGTGTTCATCAATAAGAAGGTACAGAATAGTCCTTACTTTTTATGAGGAAAAAACTTACAAGGTATAGGAGAATGCAAGCTACTCCAGAGATTATGTAGAGGACTACACAATGAACCCAAAGCCTGCAATGCAACCAGCAAATAAAACGAATACCAAGTATATATATATTGCGCTGCCATGCATGCTTTTTTCTAATGTGTTTGTCTATCTGAAGAGTGCAGTCATACATGAAACTAATTGACGCAACTGTGAAGATAACCCTATACATACAATAATAACGGAAGCATACCACACTAAAAAAACTTTAGCCTTGATAAAACAAACTTATGGTAAACTTAGGATATATTGCTCAGCTCACCATCTTGATTGCGCTTCCACATTACCAATTGTGAAGCTATGCAATTGTTCTGCAGGAATCTCAAGATGACGCATATTTCGTCCGAAATAATGCAGAGGAAGAATTCCAAAAAGACACAGAATGGCAGCTAGGGAAAAGATGCGTATGCTGCAGCGAACAACAACGAATGTATCAGTGTGCAAATTTGGAATCTGAGTCGAACCAACTGGAAAAAAACTCAGGAGTACCTGAATACAAGCATTCTATTGAAAGCAACAGCATCCAGCCCACCAGCTGCCAAGATCTCTTCCTCAGTACACTGGACAGCCTTCACGATCCAGCTAGGTGATGGAACAAACCTCTCAAAAATATAGGCCTCTCGGAGCAGTCTCTGCTCCTCGGCGATCCTCCTGCCGAAGTAGACCTCACAAACGCTGGCTGCTTCCTCAGAAGGGAATAGAGCGACAGAAAGAGCACAGAGAGTCCAATGTTGATGCCTGCAGAGGTGAGAAGTGCACTGATCTTCATGGCTTCCTATGGGCTAGACACGGAGAAGACAGCATATGTCATCTAAATACGCAGAGAAGCATCGTTCTTGATACCCTCAGCACCTGCAGGCACAGGTAGAGGAGCTTAGATATTGCTCAACACATTTAATCTACAGACTGGATTCAGAACTGCACACTGGCAGCCCCCAATGTGAGAAAAACAGTCCCACATGAGCATATATGATTATTACAAATGTGCTTCTCAAGTTTCTCCATTACATGAGATCCCAAATGGATACACATACACTGTGTGGAAGTGAAAAAAAAGGGGGGGGGGGGGGGGGGGGGCATGTATAAAGATATTACAAAGGGGACATGTATGATCCAAACGCTCATGTGTCCAGATAGAGCTGGTTTCTATAACAAAATCTCCAGACAGGTAGGCTAGATTCGAGTAGCAGGTAGCAACAGGTAGGCATCCGAGCTGTCGGATTAGTTGAGGTAGGCCCGCACTAGCAGCACTATGGTATTCCGCAACACTTGAAAACTACTGGAAATCATACAGGATCGGAGTACCATCGCCGGCCCGGACTTGCGAATCGAACCGATGAACATAATACAGTTCTGAATAAGAACCGGAAACCCGTTGTCGCATCAGAAAATAACCAAAGAACTCGCGGGAGAGATCACTGCGCAAAATCAAACCAATCTGCCAAACTGAAATATTGCAGACTAAGAACAGTAAACGCAGGAGTAGGATGAAACTCGTTACCTCCAACTCGACGGCCGAATCAAGCAGCCGCCGCCGTATGTCGTCGCCCTCCTTCCACCTACTGGCCATCAAAGGGGGCGAGCAGCAAAATCATCAGAAGGAGAAAACGCGGTCGTATGCAGGAAAGCATCGTCCTTGAAGACCCTCAGCGCCTACAGGTACAGGTAGAGGAATTTAGATGTTGCTCAACACATTTAGTCTACAGACTGGATTCGGAAATGCACAACGGCAGCCCCCAGTGTGATAGAATGAGCATATCTGCACATGTGCCTCATTCCAAGTGTGCTTCTCAAGTTTCCACATTGCATCAGATTCCAAATTTGTGTACAGTGACAGAAAGAAGAAAAGACAAAAGAACCAAAGTTCATACTGGAATTACTGAAGACTCCCTTGGCTGGCTAAGAAACCGAGGACAGCAATGCAAGCAGGAACCAGCCCTGGTTGGGGGCCAAGTACCGGTACATGTATTCAGTTTAGCAATCCCTCCGGTTGTCTTGAAAGCTGTCGTTGTGACATAAAGTGGTTTCTTTCTCCATGTGCAGTTTTGGTGAGCATGTTGCAATTGGGGTATGTATGATCATAAGCTCTTGTGTCCTCCAGATAAAGCTTGTTTTGTTTATAACTAAATCTCCAGACAGGCCATCCGAGCTGTCTGGTTCAGGTAGGGAGTAGTAACAGGTAGGCTAGATTGGATCTGTGGGATCAGTTTGCGCGCCCGCACGCACCAGCAACAGTACGCTATTCCGCGACACTCTGGAAACAACTAGTGTAGATCATACGTACAGGATCATCGGAGCATCATCATCGGCTGAGGAAAGAAACCCTATGGTATTTCGCGGAATCATCGCACCGATGAAACGGAATGCGGGGCTGAACTAATAACCGGAAACCCATTTCCGCATCGCAAATAACTGACGACTTCGCGGTAGGGAGGGATCACTGCGCGAACTGACTCGAACAAATCTGACGAAACTGAACCATAGCAGAATAAGAGGAGGAGGATGAAATCCATTACCTCCAATCCAACTCGCCGGAGAAATCAACCAGCAGCCGCGGCCGGATGCCGTCGCCCTCCTTCCGCAGAACCACCTACCTACTGGCCGGCCATTAAAGGCAAAGCGAGCCGCAAAATCATCAAGAAGGAGAAGACGCAGCCGTACTTGGTCGGAAGAAACAACGGCGGGGAGAAAGAAACCTGTAGGATCGCGGCGGCAATGGGAGACGAGGAGAGGCGGAACTCGTCGGTCGCCGGAGATGGAGGAGCAACCAGCGCTGGCCGGAGACCGAGAGGAGTTAGTTTAATGGCTTCGTTGTCTGTGACGGGGCTGCGAACGTGTTGGCGGCGAGCCGCCACGTAGGCTGGGCCGGTCAAAGCGTCGTGCTGACGTGCGCGGCCGCGGCTGAGCCGTCGGATCGAGCGCCGATCAACGGCCGCGCTCACGCCATCTTCCAAATGATCTTGATTCGATTTTGTCGTAAGGATCCAAGAGCTAACGAGCGCTGGCACGATTAAGGCAGGTCGGTTGCTCGGTCACCAGGACAGCGACTCTGTTATTTCGACGTCTTGACGTTTTCCGAAGAAGAATGTGCGAAAATTAATAGAGTGATGTCGATCGGCCTCTGTGTTTATATGAGAATGGAATGATACGTCTCTCGCTGTTTTGAATAATAATCTTGAAAAGTACGTAAGCGGTGAGCAACCATGGTCGACATGCAAGCATTACTTCATCATCACTTTTCATCATGCATGTGACGCTGTTTTGAATACATATTTGACAGCGAGAGACGTATGATTTTTTTCGCTCACCGCGGCTACATTTGTGACCATATACTCCTTCCGTTAGAGCATCTCCAACATACGCCCAACGCGCCGGCGCTGTAAAAATGTTTTGCAGCGTCGAAATTGAAGTTTAGCGCGCCGCGCGCAGGTTTCGCTTTACCAGTCGCGCTATAATTTAGCGCGTCTCTGCCTCGCTTCACCAGGCGTGCTAGAATGCAGCGCGCGAGCTCAGCGGAAACAACATTTGCACTTCAACATACAACCGTGAAGATCAAATAAATACCAAATAAATCAACAATAAATAGTATAATTATTATTACAACACAAACAAATTGTTTTTATCAAATACAAATAGTTCAGCAAACAATAGAACGAATAGTTCAATAAAATGAATAGTTCAATAAAAATATAACTAGCAAATGAATGAAGTTCATTGTTGCCCATTCCACTTCCACAACTCCTCGATTAGATCCTTTTGAAGCTCATCATGTACCTCGTTGCGTCGAATGCTATGATAAGATGCCACAAAGCGAGCTGTCCTCTCCGATCTCCTCCGCACTTGCACGGGACGGCCCATCAACTCATAGTGAGTGTAGTCAAACTCTTCCCCACGCTCATCCTCGATGATCATATTGTGCATGATCACACAAGCGGTCATGATGTACCAAAGCATGTCTTGATCCCAAAATCTAGCCGGCCCTCTCACGATAGCAAATTGGGCTTGCAAAATCCCAAATGCTCTCTCCACATCTTTCCTAGCCGCCGCTTGAGCATTGTGGAAATCAAGCACTTTCTTACCTTGTGGATTCTTACCTTGAAGCAGCGGCGAGGTAGCGGCTATGGGTCGGCGAAGCAGCGGCTACGGGTCGGCGAAGCAGCGGCGAAGCAGCGGCGAGGTAGCGGCGACTGTTCGCCGAAACTGCTGCCGCCGGAAGCGCCGGCGGCGTCGGTGAAGGCCCGGCTCGCCTGGGGTCGATTCAGCGCCGCGGTGAGGTCCGCGCAGCCATATATAGCGGCGGCGCGCTGTGGAGTAGCGGAGCCAGCGCCGGCGACAGGTAAATCGACCGCGGTGGCGCCGGCCAAGTTGGGGGGGGAAGAGATGCGAGCGGCGGCGCGAGACTGGGATTCTTCAGATCTGGCGGTTGGTAGGTCGCGCCAGAATTTGCTGTCGTCCCGCGCACGCTAGTCGCCGCCCCAAATTTGGGGCAAAATCTACCGCTTGGCAGCGCGCGCTGGACGGTTTTTAGGGCGCGCGGGATTTTACCGCTGAATCTGGAGCACTGGATTTCGCTCCGCGCGCGCTAAAAGGCCGTTATTTGGCGCGCGCAGTCCAAATTGGGCGCCTGTTGGAGATGCTCTTACTAAGTAAAGATGTTTTAGCTAATTGAAATGAGTGAACACACAGATTAAGACGTGTGTACATATATGTAACTATAAAAAAAGGCCTAAAACGTGGTACATTTAGTAACGGGAGACATGTTTCCTCACATGACAAACATGTCGCTGCATGATAAAGTCGGGCACCGGCTCCATACATCACGGAGCCCCGTCGGCTCTTGCAAAGCGATGTCCGCTTTTACGGAGCATGTAACATCCTACAGAACAAGGATGTATGGGCCAATATCAAGGGCAACGAAAATGAGAAACAAGATCGTCGACGCTGTGCAACACAAGTTCCACCCTCGACAAGATTCCTTATATAGCCGTCAAATCCTAACATGGTGCCCACCAAAACTAGTTTACCTCTTTCCGTGACAACAATGGTTGCTGTGCTCGCCCAATTAATTCTAGGGCCATCAAGTGGCTGTGCATGATCGTTGGAGTGATCAGCTCAGCACTGTAGAAGGTGGTGGTTCACAAGCGCGCCACTTCCAGTTGTTCAGCCCTTAACTCCGCTTGTTCGCTCATGATATAACTTGCAAAAGAGCCCAAGGAGTTTCCTCGGCCACCCGATACACGATCTTCTTCTGCCGTGTTATTCTATCAAACACCTACTGCCCAAGCTTATTTAGATGGCCAACCAAACAAATTTGTAGGCATATGAGCGAGTTAAAAATATACAGTTATAATATATTTATACTAGACATTTTTATCTTGTGTTGACATCTTTGGTAGTTGATCCATTTTTCTTCATCAATACATTTCAAGTATTATCATATAGACAACTTTTTTTACAACTAGCACCATTAGAACTCAAAAAACCGTGCTAAAGTGAATATGTAATTGGTTGAAAAATTATTTTATTTGTTAGTTTGTCTGTTCAATAAAATATTTTTGTTATAATTGGCATAACCATAAATTTGAGCAAATCAAAGTTTCACATTATTCCACCAAATTATATGCCCATTTTTATAATATAATTTCTTTGTATATGATGTTTCACATTTTTACAATTGTTAAGTACATTTTTAGTATATCATATTACATTGGGTAGAGCATATCGATCTACCTAATAATTTGGTAGAGATATTTAGAGTTCAGGACAAAAATGTAGGTGACACAAAATAGATATTTCTAGAGTGTATGAAAACCAAACGAGTAATAAAAAAGATACAATTGCAAAAGCATTGCAGCAGCAACACTATGCTATTTTGTGAATCATCGCAGCAGCAACACTATGCTATTTGCGAACTCAAACCGATGAACGGAATGCGGGGCTGGATAAGAACTGGAAGTTAATGGCTTCGTTGTCTGTGACAGGGAGAATGTATTGGCGGCGGGCCGCCACGTAGGTCGGACCGGGTCAAAGTGTCGTGCTGACGTGCGCGTCCGCGGCTGAGCCGTCGGATCAAGCACCGATCAACGGCCGCGATCAGGCCATGGATTTTGATTCGATTTGTGATTTCGATCCAAGAGCTAACGAGGGCGGGCACGAAGCACGATTAGAGCATCTCCAACAGCAGCGCTAAAAACAGCGCGCGCCCAAGAAACCGCCGATATCGCGCGCGCGCACCCGTTTCGGCGTCTCCAGCAGCCGCGCTAAAACTCCGCGCGCGGTAAAAAGGGGCCAGCGCGCTGGCCCGAGCGGTACTCCTTGCGCTGAATTTGGGGCGGCCGCTCCAGCGCGCGCGGTCGAAAGAAAATTGCGCGCGAGAGAGCAACCACCACCCGGAAAATTCCCCACTGCTCCCGCCGTCGCCCTCGCTTCGCGTAGCGCGCGGTGCCGCCGGCGAAATTCCGGCGATGGAAGGCGACTCGAGCGTCCCTCCGACCCCGCCCTACGTGCGCGACCCCTCTCCGTCGGCGCCGCCGCAAACCCTAGCGCGAGCGTGACCAACCCCGCCGCCGGCACCGCACCAAATCCCGGCGTGGGGCTCGCGCGCGGCCTTTTCACGGCGCCACGGCCGAACTCCGTCGGAGCCGTCGCGCAGGCGCCCGGAGCGCAGCGGCGGAACGTCCTCCCCAAGCGCTCGATTGCGGCGGCGACGACGGTGGCGGCAGCCAAGAAGATGAAGGTGGGCGGCGCCGCTGCGGCGCCAGCGAGCAAGAGGAAGGCGACGCCTGCGCCATTGGCCCCGCCTCCGCCACCGCCACCCGTAGCGCCGGCACCCGCGCTGGAGCCGTCGCTTTTTGCGCGGAGGATGCACATAGGGTGCTTGACGAAATTCCTAGGAGGTACTTTTGTCCATCTTGCTTGACAATTCGCTTTGATTCGTCCCCTTACTTGACTATCTTCAACTTATTTGTAGTTTGAGTGATGACGCATATTTCTCAACAATGGGAGTTGGCTCCAACACTTCACATTGGTCCCAAACCAATGAACTACATGACGATGATCATGAATTTGAAGAAGAAGTGGATGAGGATGGAGAAGGTTTGGTTGGTCCTCCGAAAGGAAGGTCGGTCAACTACACCGTGCAAGATGACCTTTTGCTATGCGAGACATACCTAAATGTGTCTTTGGATACCTAAATGTGTCTTTGGAAATGGAGTGATGAATGCACCTCCGATGGGCATGGGAGGCATGAGTTTTGGCTCTCTTTTGGGAGGCATGGGACCGTATGGAGGGATGGGCGGCATGGGAGGCGTTGGTGTTACCATGGGAGTACCTCCGATGGGCATGGGAAGCATGGGTGCATCTCCAAACATATTTGGAGCATTTGGTGGGATGGACACCATGGGAGGAATGGGTACACCGCCGGTTAACTTGGGTGCAACCATGGGTAGAGGCAATACTACCATGGTGTCTCCTATGCCTTCGGATGGTGCATGTGGAAATAGTGCAAGCACCGTCCCCGTCAATGATGAAGATGGTTGTGGACAAGGTGAAGAGAAGGAGGAGGAAGAAGAGGAGGTGGAGAAAGAAATTGGAGAGAAATAAACTTGTTGTATGCACTTTGGTGAATTTGTGCTATGAATTTGCTATGTTGCTATTGTGCTATGTTGCTATGGAATTTGCTATGTTGCTATTTAAATGTGCTATGTTGCTATTTTGCTATGGAATTTGCTATGGCGCTGCTCGCGCGCGCTGCATTTTAGCGCGACTGCTGAACCGCGACAGCGCCGCGCTACATTAATAGCGCGTCTGCTAAAGCAAAACTGGCGACGCGCGCGAGAAATCGCAATTCTGGCGCCGCAAAAAAATTTTAGCGCGCCGACGCTTAGTGCTGCTGCTGGAGATGCTCTTAAGGCCGGTGGGTCGGTCGGTCAGCAGGACAGCGACTCTGTGATTTCGATCTCTTGACGTTTCCCGAAGAAGAATTAATGTTAGAAAATGGAGTGATCCCTTTGACGTTTTCCGAACTAAATAGAATGTTGAAAAGTACGTAAATGGTCAACATCCATGGTCGACATGCTCGCATGAATTGTTTTAATTAATTTTCCACATATCGCATATGACAATATACATGATTTGACAACGATATACATGCATGACGTTTACTACATCTCATACCACACCTGTATAAACATAAAAATCGCACGTACACGACAACCATGTCATAGCGGCATGAGCTAGCTACAAATATACTTGGCCAAACTTTGAGCGGATGGGTTTCGGGCTGGGGCAGAAATAGACAGGTGCTGAAAATCCAGGCCTGGGCTCAACCAAGCCCGACCGTCGTGCCACGTAAATCAGGTTCAAGCGCAAAAAACCCGACCCGGCTTGGTCTGATCTTCTTTTTGGTAAGGTTAACTCGACCTGACGTTTGGCCTGACCCGACCCGAGCCCGTCCATATGGTCTAGCCCGGCCGGGATTTTAAAACTGTTAGGGTCGGGCGCAGAAGGTTGTGCGCTAGCTTCACATGCTACGGTTAGCACCGGGTCAAGGAACATCGTCATGCAGAGGAAAAAAGACGATTCCGAAACTCAATAGACATGGCACTATGCTACCCGGCACCCGCTCTGTTTTTAGATATAAGATGATTTATCTTTTTCTGATGAATCATATGTAATTAGAGATATTTTACGGTGTTGCCGTGTTGGTTAACTCATTTGTGTTTGTATGTAGTCCACATCTAGTTATTCAAAACATGTTATAATTTGGGAACGGAGGGAGATTAAAAACATGCAAAAAAAATTTGAGACAACAACGAGGAGTCCGTGTGTAATAATACTAGGTTCTTGTTTTGGGGCAGGCCCAGGCCCAGATCCAGTGGGCAAACATCCAGCCCATTACATAGGTGGGCCCAACTTACTGAACTTAGATTAACATAGCCCTTCTTGGGCCAAGTCAGTCCGCCTTCCTCTATCAGTTATGGGCCCATTCTGTCACGGAGAAACCTATCCGACGCCCAGCGCGCGAACGGGACAGGATAACTGGGCCCGCTGTCAAAGTCCTTTTTTATTTCGGATTTACTGGATTATTGCGTTTTCGGTCCGTTTTTATATGTTTTCGATTTTTTTATTTTTTTCTTACACTTTTAAAATTCATGAATATTTTTATATTTATGAAAAATTCTCATTTTATAAAATTTTTACCTTTTTAAAAATGGCTTAGGTTTTGAATAATGTTCATATTTTTGAAAGATGTTCATTTGAAAAATGTTTTGGTCTGTAAAACGTTTTATTCTTTGAAAATGGTTTAGATTATTAAAAAAACTTGAAAATGGTTCAGATTAGTGATTTTTAAAAATGTTATATTTTTAAAAATATCCATTTAAAAAATAATTCATATTTTAAAAATTGTCCATTTTTTAAAATGATTCATATTATAAATTTTTCTTCATTTTTGATATGTTTCTGATTTGAAAATTGTTCTGATTCAAAAAATATTTATTTTTGAAAATGGTTCAGATTTTAAAATCTGTTCATCTTTTAAAACATTTTAGATTTAAAAATTGTTCATTTCTAAAAATGATTTTCTTTTAAAGTATCTTTAAGATTACAAAAATATTCAATTTTTTAAATTCATGAACCATTTTCAAATTTCTGAAATTCGGAAGCCAAAAGAAAGGACAAATGCAAAACGAAGCTGGCAAGCAAGCTTACCTCGCCGGCCCATGAGGCGTTCCTGCGCCAACATGCGCTATGTATAGGGTGCACATGTATCACTTGCCATCACAGAAGATTTTTGCAGAGAGAATCCTTGGAAATCAAACAAGCCACGGTACGAAACGAAGTTCTTTCTTTCAAATCTCGCCGGGACCAAACTAGACCATGCATGGTTGGTCAGGCAGTTCCCCGACAGAGGCGGCAGTCGATCGGTCGTCACCGGACTGATCTTGTGGAAAAGCTGGGCCTGATTTGCTGGCGCTCACGTATGCCTTGTGCTGCAACGTGTGCCATGGCGTCCGCGCGCCCAACGCATCCTGCCCCAGCTGGGTGCTCGCTGTCCACTCCACTACGCCAGGATCAAAGCCGACGGCGTCGAGGTCTCCGGACCACACGGAGCTCTGCAACGACGACGCCGGTCCTTCCGCTCCCTGCCACGGTGGTGACGGCGAGACCTCCTCCCGTCGACGCGGGGTCCAGCGACGCCGACCAAGGGCTGCAGCAGCAGCTCTCGACCGTGCTCTCAGCTCCCTGGGATACAACTCGATGGCGTCCGCGATGGCGCCGACGCGCTGCCGCTGCCGCGGTGGCCCTGTGCGATCACCGTCCTCCAGGCCTCCCGCCCTGCCCAGCTCGCGCAGTCGCGCTTCCACCGCCTTGTGCCTCGTGCAGCACATCGCCATGGGCTGCTACCGCTACGCCGAGGTCGCCTCCGCCGCCACCATGATGATCCTCAAGGTCGAGTTCGAGCGGGGGCCCTTCGGCGTCTACTACGCCAGGATCTACGCCGGCGGCGTCCAGGTCCCCGGCACACCGTACACGGGGCTCTACCACGACGGCCGCTACGTCGTCCACGGCCTCCTCCTTCCCCCGCTCAACCGTACTCCTGTCGTCCTGTCGATCGTGCTTCGACGCTGACCCGCGCCTCCGCGACGGCCAGTACGGCTTGGCGACGGCGGCAACGAATTTGATGTAATCTGCAGCTTGCTCTGTTCTTAAACGGATTGTTTGCCCATCTTTTGTGCCCTGTGCTTATCTTCGCATACACACGACGACTCAGTTTGCTCATACTCCATTACCCTCCTTCCAACATTTACTCTGAATCTTCCCTTCAGCTAGGAAGATTTTGTTCGATCGATGTCGCTTCGTTGTAAATTGTTTTTTAATACAAACTTGCACACTGAATTTATGCATGCGTGTATGGAATGTTGTTCAGCTGCTAAGACTTCGTCCGAAACATGCGTCTGCTGAGGCATGTTTGCCCCAGGCCGAGTTTGTGGACGCTGACCGTTTCGTTTTGTTTTGCTACATTGAGTTGTAAGATGATCCTGTGATCGCCGATCGGCAGCTTCTTAGTGCATTTTATTTTGTTAATTCTTACTATCATTTTGTAGGTGATTTATCAACTGCATTTTTCTGTATCATGGACTATTATGCAGCTCCCTGATGTATTACAAGGATCAAGCTGACTGAAAATCTTTTTATATTTCGGTAATGACTCGTGAATCAGAGTTAATAGCATAAATCCACTTTGTGTTTGGGGACAGAAACCTAACCGATTTGCTCGATTTTTTGCAAATAGGACTAATCGTGAATTGACCGTTGGGATTTATTTATATAAAGTTTGGTTCTCCTATTTTTTTGTATTCTTGATCTACTTTGTAAGTTGGGATTTATTTATATAAAGCGGGGCGAAAATTAAGCAGAGATTATGCATCAATGACCAACACATGTACTGGCTAGTAGTACATTGTATACAATTACTAGACTAGAACGACAACAACGTATCTATGAGGGACAATCGTGGGACTGGATTGCCGAGAGGATTTCCTTGGATGAAACGTTCAGCCACACAGGCCAAGGAGTAAGCGAGGAAGGAGAGCCCCATGATGAAGAAGAGAAGTCCGGGGACGTGGAACGCCTCCATCGTGTACATGGAGAGGCGGACGAGCGCAACACCCAGGCAGCCCACAAGGAACGTCACCGCCCACCTGCTGCACTCCTGGGGCTCCGCCATTGCCGCCTCTTGGTCGCCGTCGGCCATCAACCCAGCCGTCGTCCGGCCTCGAAACTGGCCGATTATTGATCAGTCTACTCGAGCGATGGTCTTCTAGGGCTGGGTTTGGTACGTAGGAAGAATTGAAGATCGGTGCGTGCGAGCAAGAATTGGAGTAGTATTTGTGACTCGTATGCGTATCGGTTTCATCGTCTTCGGCCACACGCCCGTACCGGGCTGAACGCAGACGCAGATGAGGAATTAGCAGGCTATATTGATGGTATATATGGCCCATGTGCGACCTCAATTTGCCGCAGAGATTTTCTTTTCATTTTCCTCCGCGCAGCGCGGCGTTCGCTCCGTTCGGCCTGGGCTTCTTCTTTTCTTCTTTTCCATTGATGACTGATGACTGAAGAAGAAAAAAGGCACCTCGAACTCGTCCGACACCTGGGTTGACAGCGCCCTTGGCATCACGTGGAGGACGAGAAGCACTCCATATCTCACGCCGGCGCCGGCGACCTCGACGGAGCACCGAGCTCCACTCCCACTGTCTGGATGGCGGCGCGAGCGACCTCCCGTGCAGCATCTGCTGGTTGCTGGCGGACGAAGGCGCGAGATGCAGCCCTGCTCGAGCGACTCACGCCTCGATGCATTCTGCGCGCCGCGACGGCACCCAGAACCTCGCACGTCCATCCACAAAGCGCGCCGCCAGCCCTCTAGCTCATTGTCATTGATGGCGAGCCCGGCCACCAAACACAGTACCTCCACGGTGCCACATCCGCGGAGCGATGTGAGTCGTCGGTGCTCTGGCGCGAGATCGGCCACGAGACACAGAACCCCACGGTGCGGCTCGGAAGCGGACCGCGAACATGAAGTCTAGCGCGAGATTTTTAAAAGTTCATGAAACTAAAATGGTTCACAAAGTTGAAAAATGTTCATGAACATTTCTTAAATGGAATTTTTAAATATGAATATTTTAAAACTTGAACTTTTAAATATATTTTTGAAAAACTAAAAAACGAAAAAGAGAAAATACAGGAAATATAATTTTTTTCAAAAGAGGAAAAAACGCAGAAGAGAAAACGGAAAAAAAAAAACTGCTCTGCTACACGCGCAAGTGTGTAGAAGGGTTCCGAAAACAAAGAACAAGCAAAAACCGTCTCAGGGTTTGGGCCGTTTCTGCGGCAAATTGTGCTAAACATGGGCTATACCAGCTAATTCCTCATCAGCATCCACTCCCCGGTACGTTTTGCCGAAGACGATGAGACCGACACGCATACGATTATATACGAGTAAGCAAATACTCCTTCTTGCTCGCTATCTCATCGTACCTTGCCTGAAAAAATAAAAATCTCTTGGTAGATGCACCACCGATCTTCAATTCTTCTTACTCCATACGTACCAAACTAGGCCACCCAGCCTAGAAAATCACCATCGAGCTAGTACGTAGATTGTTCAATCGGGAGGCCGGGCGGCGCGCTCATACCAAGATGGCCGACGGCGACGACGAGGAGCAGCAGCTGGCAGCGATGGCGGAGCCCCAAGAGTGCAGCAGGTGGGCGATGACGTGCCTTGTGGGCTGCCTGGGTGTTGCGCTCGTTTGCCTCTCATTGCACGCGATGGAGGCGTTCCTCCTCCCGGACTTCTCTTCTTCTTCATGGGGCTCAACTTCCTCGCTTACTCCTTGGCCTGTGTGGTTGAACGTTTCATCGAAGGGAATCCTCTCGGCAATCCAGTCCAAGGATTGTCCCTCATAGATACGTTGTTGTCGTTCTAGTCTAGTAATTGTATACAATTTCAATAGTACATGGTTTGATCATCGATCGATGCATGATTTCTAGTTAATTTTCCTACGGATGTGCTCCGTCGACCCGTCCGTTTTGGCGACTCTGAGTTTCATTAAGAAATACGCTACAACTCTGAAGACACGGAAGCCTACAGCCCCAGCGTGAACCAGCACGCTTCAGGCCCAAAACAAATGCGTACACTCACACTAGCATATGGAAAACAACAGCTAAAAGGGAAACCTATGAGACCGATATAACAATTAGTACTACACTACTTGCTAGCTATGAAGCTATCTCTTGGTACACACGCACCGATCTTCAGTTCTTGTTACGTACCAAACCCAGCCCTAGAAGTTCATCGAGTAGATTGATCAATAATCGGCCAGTTTCGAGGCCGGACGGCTTGGTTGCTGGATGGGCGCGCGCGCATACCTAGGATGGCCGACGGCCACGAGGAGCAGCAGCAGCTGGCGGCGATGATGGCGGAGCCCCAAGAGTGCAGAAGGTGGCCTCGGAGTCGCGGTCTTCTGCCTCGCCATGTACCTGGTGGAGGCGTTCAACCTCCTCGGGATTCTGCTCATCTTCGTCGGCCTCAACTTCTTGGCTCTCTCCTTGGCTTCTTTCTTCGAACGCTTCATCGACGGCAATCCAGTCCAAGGATTGTCCATCGTAGATACATTGTTATCGTTCTAGTACTCCTCCCGTGTTTTAAGATGTTTTAGATAATTCAATGCACACTACTTACATGATGAAATTAGTGCATCTACCCTCTAATACGCGTCTAGCTACCTAAAAAGGATAAAACATCTTATATTTTGATACGGAGGTTGTATTATTTATAGCATGGGGCTCTCTCCAATGCGAAGGCAACAACTTAAAATGTGAAGGAAATATGTGGTATTTCATATATGTATTCTCACATAGTATCAATCAAGGTTAATACGGTTTCATAGTCACCAGAATTTCGACCCCACAACTAAAATAAGGCGCCACCAGCTTTGCCGGCCTGGCCTCCTCCCCCTCGCCTGCTCCTGCCGCTAGACTCCGGCCAGCAGCGCCTTGCCTCCGCCCTCCACCGCAGTAGTAAGAGAAAGGCTACCACTTGAGACCGAAAATCTGCTACTGTTGGCGAACTAGCGCCCGCGCGCCATTGTAAGTTGGACCGTGGTAATGCCTAGCACTGGCGAACAAACCATCACCAACGGTAGAGGTTATAGCCAGCCGGATGAGGGACGACAGTTTGATGCTAGAACCTTAAGTCGGCGACTTTTCCATGATGGAAAGTGACCGCCACGTCTTTTGGAAGAAGATTTGTCCCTTGATATTTCAGTATCAGATCCAAAGAATGCACAAGTTATCAACTTGTTATCGAACTTATTGTAACTTGTAGGTACATTTTATCACTAACAACCGGTAAAGAAACATGTCAGGTACTTGGTCAATTTATAATCCATCAATTTCAATCTACTTATATACTAGAAGATTATATTAAGATATTTTTAGGTGGCAAGCTTTAGCGATCTTTACAATAATACATATATACTACAATTTATGCAATTGTTAGGAAGTAAATCAATATCGTAACTTTTGTTTCAAAAGACATTTTAAATCCCGCATAAAGAAAGTTTAATTGTACACATCGTTACAATTGTGTTAATATGGAACACTACAACTAGATTTGGAAGCAATATCTGATTCGGTTATCTATGCCAAATAAATATACATGTTATTATTCAATGTAAAATGTTCTTCTAAAAGGTACACAAATTCAATATAAATGTATTTATTTTAGTTCTGTCAGAACCAACTTTATCTTGGATGGCCTTGTATGCACCAATCCCAATTAATTTACAGAGAAAAAGACATAATGAGGGCACCTCTATTCGTCATTATCAGTGTAGGATTTAGAAACGAGAGCACATTACCACACTATGAACATGTTCCAAAACTGATCTCTCTAACTTGAGAAAGGAAATAAAGAGAAAGAGGGAGTCAAAGAGGGATAAGCCAAGAAATATCCGAAAGAGGTAGCTATAGAAATGTCGGTTATTTCGCGATAATATTTAATCAAGTTGATTCAAAAGTGATAACTTCAACGACAAAAGTTTTTTGTGAGATGATCATCCTGAATTATGTGATTCAGTATCTGAAGCTCATTTTGAAGATGTCTCATTTCACCATGGCATGGTTTTCTTCTGGTGGGGGCATTATATATCCATTATGGCGTATAGGAAAGGGACCTTGTGACGAACCGCCAGAACCCTAACCTCGTTTTTATTTAAATTCTGTCCAAAAAATTGAAAAAAAAATCGATGTGAAGATAATATTGAGATATAGTTGTGTAAAATGTAAGTAAGGAATTCATAATATATTGGTCTGGGCAAAAAAGAAAAATCCGCAGTTTGCAGTTCTGGATAGTGAACAGTACCGAGATTCAAAAAATTTGAAACTTTGCCAAATTTGTCTGTTTTTCCCAATTCGAAATATTACGATTTTTTTGTTAATACTTTGGACAACTATATATCTCAACATTATCTGCGTCCATAATTTTTGATTCGATTTTTGGCAACTTAAAAGTGCAGATTTCATAATAAATATTAAAAAGCGGGAGCCATATAGCGGCGGTGTTTTGCTAGTGTATTATGTAGAAATCCATCTCAGGGCCCATACATCCAAAAAGGCCTATGCTCCCGGCCCACCCACCACTTAGCCCTAACACAACGGCAGACTCTGCCACCGCCGCCACAAACCAGCGAGCGACGGCGAGCGGCCGCCGTCCACCACCGCCGCTAAATCTCGGTACGGAACCATTTCATCTCTCTCCCTCTCTCTATCTACTTAGCTATTACGGCGGTTGCTTTCGTCCGTCCTGAGATCGACCTCTCGCTAAACTGTGTCAATCTGGGTCGCTCTCCGGGCCATGCCTAGTCTTGTTGCTTGATCTCGAATTCTAAGTGACCCCAAGAAAAAGCAGTTAGTGGCGCATAATCACGCTGTTGAACTTTGCAACAAGACCACCGGTCATGCTTTTGATCTTATACTACTACCTTGGTTACTTGGCGCTTCTAATGAACACTTTTAGCTTTGCTGGAATTTGTAGGAAAAAATGCTCACCACGTATTCCAAGTTGAACAGATAACATTTCCATATTTTTAGGATCGCGTACCACTGTTTTTCCTGCCTCAGCCAGTTCATTGTTTTTTTTAATTGTTTCAGCTGCTGGAGCAGCGTAAGCAGCCACGGTAATTTTTGTTTTGTCAGTCCAGGGGTCCAGATGCTATTGGCAGAGGTGTTCAGAGCAGGAGCCTGCATCGCTAGAGTTTCTCGCCACACATCCCAAGTACATATACACTGCTAGCAAAAATAATGTGCACTCTTAGCAGTTTTCTTGTTAAAATTATAAAATGCATTTCTTGTCAAATCAAACGAGGCGCATCTTACTTGTATAAATGAATTTAATTTCAGATGAGACACAGCTTTTTGCTTGAGGGGATGTGTAGATAGATAGTTACTTGATTCCCTGTCGTGTGGACGCTTCTCTTTGTCTTGTGATGGCCCAGGACCTTCAGTTCTTACTTTTGTACTTTCTAGTAGAGTTATAGAAATCATCATCTCTTATGTTATCTAGGCGTTTCAATGTTTTTTTTCAAGAAATTGGGAGCCTTTCGTACATCTATTTGAGTAAGCAGTTGATTAAACTTTGAGCTTATAAGTTACATCTTGCTTCTTCAGATTCAGGCTGCAAGATTCTTTGGCATTACTTCTGCACCCGTTCCTCGATTTGGAAAACGCAGATCTCTGGACATCAGCAGCTTGAGATCTTGCTACTTCGGTCAATCTCGGCTGATAGCCATGGCAAACGCTCTCGCCAATGGCGATGCACAGAACGTCGTTCAGAGGAACTACCAGGTTGTTGTGGCGGCTACTCGTGACATGGGGATCGGGAAGGATGGAGTCCTGCCATGGAAGCTTCCTGGCGACCTGAAGTTCTTCAAGGAGCTTACGCTGACCACGTCTGACCCTGCGAAGAAGAACGCGGTTATAATGGGGCGGAGGACCTGGGAGAGCATACCCCTCAAATTGAGGCCGTTGCCTGGTCGTCTGAATGTCATATTGACTCGATCTGGTAGTTTTGATTTTGCAACGGCTGAGAATGTCGTGATCTGTGGAAGCATGAACTCTGCCCTGGAACTTCTAGCGTCCACTCCATATTGCTTATCAATTGAGAAAGTTTTCGTTATAGGGGGTGGCCAGATACTGAGGTGAGTTATCGCCTTTTCCAGGAACCTACTTTATCTGCACCGTATTGTATGTGTTCAACTGCATTGCAGTTCTATTGACCATGCCTGTAAAACCGTTCTGCAGGGATTGGCTCAACGGACCTGCATGTGAGGCCATCCATCTGACTGACATTCAGTCAGACATTGAGTGCGACACTTCCATTCCTCCAGTTGACTTATCGGTGTTCCAACCATGGTGCTCATCTTTGCCAGTGGTTGAGAACAATATTAGACATTCTTTCGTGACCTATGTTCGCGTGAGAAAATCAGTTTCGGAAGCTCATGAATCGAACGGCAAGGAATCAACTGAGCATGATACCAAGAGTACCAAGTTTGAAATCGAGAACTTCTCTTTTCTCCCAAAGAAGATATTCGAGCGCCATGAAGAGTATTACTACCTCAACCTTGTTGATGATATTATAAGGTGTGGTAATCAGAAAAGTGACAGGACTGGAACAGGGACATTGTCTAAATTTGGTTGTCAGGTATTTCTCTATTTTTCTTCAATATTTATTCTGATAAAACATAGTATAATGAACTTTGTCTTCCTTTTGATTGTTAGATGCGGTTCAACCTAAGGAAGAGCTTCCCCTTGCTGACAACAAAGGTATGCATGTACTCTCACTGAACTACACCCAGGTGTAATTAGTACTTAACAACACTGAGTGGCACATTTCGAGAGTTGGCCCCTTTCTTACTATAAAAAATGGACATAACAGAAGGCAACAAGAGAAGGCGTGATTATAAATTTGGCCTGTTTCCTCAGTTTTTGTATCTTAGTGATTCAAACCTAGTATCAATGCATGGCACCTAGGATGCTGCTGCTTTCTCTATTTTATGTTATTTGCTTGATCCAATCAATTATGATGCAGATGTACCTTCAATCTAATGATAATTTCGTAAGCTCAATTGACAGAATTGGCAGAGTTTGCACGTTGTAATTAAGTAGAAATTTATTCCGTTATGTGATTTGTACAGTTATTGTCTAGAAACCGCTATGTCTCCCACTAAAAAAAATAAGCTGTGCGGGATGTCTCAAGTTGCCACTTCTGACCCTTCACTATAGGAAGATGCTTATCCTATGATTATTTCAGTAGTCATGCTGGTGGATGCTGCTGATAGATGGACACTGCTGCATAACAGTGTTTACGTTCTGTTGAGTCGTAGTTTTGTTATGAAATCTTTTGTATGTGTAGATGTAAAACTATCTTGTCCTGCCTTGAACTGTGAATTGTGAGCTTTCATATTCTTCTTTTGTTCTCCTGCCTAATATAGTAATATCTCGTTACCAGAGGGTGTTTTGGCGTGGTGTTGTTGAAGAATTATTGTGGTTCATCAGTGGCTCGACAAGTGCGAAGGTACTTCTTCTTAAATGCATCCCCTCACATTCTGAAAGAAAATTGATGGTACCAGTTCTGTTAGATGTATTCAAAAACATTCACAGCACTTCATGCACAACATACGTTACTAGTTTTTAATTTCTTCACGTGAACTTTCTGTGCTTCAGACTTCTGATTTTGGTTTGATAATTTACTATTTTCTATATGTAGGTTTTGCAGGAAAAGGGTATTCATATATGGGATGGCAATGCGTCAGAGAATATCTTGACAGGTACATCTCTTGGATATCAGCTACTTAAAAACAATGGACACTACATTTCCTGAGGTCTGATCTACCTGGCAATATTTTGTAGTGTCGGCTTGGCAAATAGGGAGGAAGGTGATCTAGGCCCGGTTTATGGGTTTCAATGGCGACACTTTGGTGCCGAGTAAGTTCGGATTGCTCCCCCTCCCTCCCATCCCCCCTTCCTACTTATATCCCTCGTATGTAAGCAATGATGATACATACAGGTACACAGACATGCATGCTGACTATACCGGAAAAGGTTTTGATCAGCTAATGGATGTGATTGACAAGATCAAGAATAATCCTGACGATCGGCGAATCATCATGTCTGCATGGAATCCTTCAGATCTAAAAAGATGGCCCTTCCTCCCTGCCACATGTTTGCACAAGTTAGTGTACTTTGGTTATGCTTTGGTAAAAATCAGAGTCTAGTTTATTGGGCATGAGTGACCATTAAGAACTTCAAATCTTAAGGCTATTCCTTCTGATTCTTTGTATGCAACCGATAGGTCCTCTAGAGTCTAGATGTTTCTTGTGATAATTTTAGAGATAACAGTCATGTTGCTTATTATAAATTATGGCTTGCAGTTTTATGTTGAGAATGGGGAGCTATCGTGCCAGATGTATCAACGCTCTGCAGATATGGGACTTGGTGTCCCATTCAACATCGCATCATATTCTCTTCTGACGTGCATGATTGCTCAAGTTTGTGGTATGCTCTTAATTCTTATCTACCTGATTACATGACTCTGGAAATGGTTGCTTCAGTTTTATGAATGTTCTTGCAATGCATTTCGAGAAACGCGTCTAATCGATGCAATAACATAGTATGTCCTCCTGTCTGTTGCCTTATGTTTCTTTCCGCCTATTTCTCGCATTTGGTAGGTGCTAGTAGTTAGGAAAATATCCATCCATTCTGTGAACTGTACCCTGTCCTTTTTGATAATGTTGAAGATGCTTAACATACGTATCATATTCATGTATCATCTGTTTTATATTTGTGCACAGGTCTCTCCCCTGGAGACTTCATCCATGTCATAGGGGACGCCCATGTCTACAGAACACATGCCCGAGCTCTAGAGGAGCAGCTCCAGAAGCTGCCCAAACCGTTCCCAGTAAGCAGATTTGTACAATCTATTTCGTTCCAAGCCAGAAGACCTGCACATGAAAAAGCAACTCCTGTGATGTTTGGCTTCTGGGTTCATATATAATAAAAAAAATCATGGTGCTTGCGTGCAGGTTCTGAAGATAAACCCCTCGAAGAAGGGCATCGATTCCTTCGTGGCGTCGGACTTCAAGCTGGACGGCTACGACCCGCACAAGAAGATCGAGATGGAGATGGCGATATAGGGGTAGCGTTTCTTTGTGACCGCAGACGATGGTGCCTTTGGCTGGCGTTGCCGGGCGTGCAATTGTACTCGATTTCGAAACTGCCTCCCCCTTTTATCTGGAGCTCAGTGACGACTGGATAGCGTGATTGAGGGCTGTTTTGTGTGCTGCACCGTGTTGGTCGATATACATATCCATCAGACTCCTCCTAGGAGAGAGAGATCCATGTGTGTCTGGTAATGAGCTGAAGCTGAAGTGTGTGTCCATCTGTCCATGCCAGTCAGTGCTAGCCGTAGCACCTTTTAGACTAAACTAGAATATGTATCCTCACTTCAAAGTTGAAACTAGGATTTTTCTATATTTTTTCTTCTTTTACCTATATATGCATCATTATTGTCACGTTTCAAGTTACTAGTTTAACAAAAAAAACTTGAGATAACATTTTAAATAAACCCATGCAGATGACTCTGGCTTGTGCAAAATAGGAAAAAAAATCGCGCGACGTTCAAATAAACGTTTTTTACCCGACATTCAAATAAACGATGCAACATGAATAATTCGTAGGACTCATTTTTGTTTTTTTAGTGTAATTCGTAGGACTCATTCGAACATAGGACGACGAGATATGGGCCGATCCAGTGAGTTAGCGGGCTCAGAAGAGGGCCCAGAAGATACGGGCCGGGCTGACCCGGGCCGGCTATCCTTACACCAGCGCGACCACCCTTCCCCTCCCACACACCTTCCTCCTCACCGCCGCCGCCGCCGCCGCCGCAGAGACCGGATGGAAAAGTATCCTCACTTTAAACTAGGATTTTTCTGCATCATTTTTTTCTTTTACTTATTATGCATCGTTGTTATCACATTTCAAGTTACTAGGTTAACAAAAAAAACTTGAGATAACATTTTAAATAAACCCACGTACGGAGTAGATGACTGTAGCTTGTACAACATAGGAAAAGAAATGCTGCAACATTCAAATAAACGTTCCAACATGAATAAGTTTGTAGACTCGTTTGAACATAAGACGACGAGATATGGGCCGTGGAGAAGGAGGTGGCGTGGATGTGGAGGTCTTGGATGCTTTCCCCTCAGCTGGGCTTCGTGCGAGCTGTGTGAGTGTTCTTCACCATGGCCGGCTTGACCTTCTGCTTCAGGTCGGGGCGTGCCCCCGCCGACGATCTTTCTTCGTCGCCAAGGTCTCGCTGATTTGGGCAAGCGGCACATGCGGCGACTCCAACGGATTCAGTTCCCAATAGGCTTGAGCAGGGGATACAGCGGCGGTCCTGCTTCTTCTTGGCCTCCTCTGTGGTGGTGCGACGGCGGAGCGATGGATGGCAGCGGAGATGGAGATGCAGTTCTGCCCAGGGATGTGTGCGTCATTTTCTTGTTCTTCGGGGTGGTTTCTGCAAAAGGTGATTAGCTATCCCGTGTTTGGATTATTCCAGTGTAATCGGTTGTAATCTTGAATATTGATCCAGATGCGTTTCCATCAAAAAAAAGATATGGGCCGATCCAGTGAGTTAGCGGGCCCATAAGAGGGCCTATAAGATACGGGCCGACCACCCTTCCCCTTCCACTCTCCTTCCTCCTCACCGCCGCCGCCGCCGCCGCCGCCGCAGAGACCGGATGGACGCCACCGCGGACCTCCCCCGCTCGCGCCGCCGCCGTCGACCCGCGGACTCCGCCTCGCCCCCACCAGGTACGTAACATCCCCACCCTCCCGCTCCCCGCGTCTCCGACGACCAACCAATCCGCTTCTCCTCCTGACGCTCGTCCGCGCGCTCCCCTCTCTTCCAGCGCCATCCAGCGACCACGGCGCCGGCCCTGAGAAGTACGACCTCGACGAGCCCACCATGGCGGAGAAGCTCGCGGCCCTGACCCTGCCCGCCGCCGGGGAGGAGCAGGCGGCGACGGAGGCCGTGGTGGTGCCGCCCAGCGCGGACTCGATCCACGTCGTGCTCAGGCAGGCCCTGCGTGCCGACGACCGCGCCGCGCTGCTGGGCTGCCTCTGCAACCGCGACGACAAGGTGCGTGCGAGTGAGCTGAGCCTCGTCGTCCTGTTTTTCTAGTATTGTAGTGTAAGGTAGTAAGGTCAGAGTAGCTACCGTTGCATTGGCTCATTGGCTGGTTACGGTTTTGCTCATAGGGTGCAGCACGCCATGCCGGCTGTTATTCGGCGCAGCCCGAGCTTGGTCTGGAGTGCATTCGCACAGTTTTAATTTCACACGATTATGTGTGGACTCTTTCTTAGTCATGCAGACTTCTACTATGTCCTGATTAGCAGGCAATGCTGCTTGTTGTAAGTTTCCCATGGACAATCGCACTTGCGTTAGTACAAATATTTAGAGAGATAGTCAGGGCGAGTTTCGGTAATTTCAAATTTATCTAGGTGGTGCTTTGTTTGGTTGCCTTATGCATTGCTGATGTCCACTGAATTCCTCCAAACTAAAGTGGAAACTTGAGTTATACTAGAGACCTGTAGTACTCCCAAATGACTTCTAATATGTCCTGATTGTGATGCTGCTGTTATAAGTTTCCTATGGACATTCGCACTTGCGTTAGTCAAAATATTCAGACAGATAATCAGGGCGAGTTTAGGTAGTTTCAAACTTATCTAGGTGATGTTTTATTTGGTTGCTTTATGCATTGCCCGGTGTCCAATGGATTCCTCCAAACTGAAGTGGAAACTTGAGGTCTACTAGAGACATGTAGTACTCCCAAATGACATTGGCCATGGCAATTGGTGCCCGGACTTTGGAGCTGTTTCAGCCTGCGTTAACTTAACCGAGTACTCCTGCTCACAGTTTAACACGTGTTCAGTTTTACCTCTTTAGGTCATCAGTTCTGACAGTCTCAAACTCAATGTTGGATTATACGCAGGTTATCGTGAAGTCGATATCGCTTCTGACGCCGGCAGATGCTGTGAAACTTCTCAAGTCCTTGATACTGCTTATGCAATCAAGGTATGATAATGCTCTAAGAGCTGTTGTCTGTCAATTTAGTACAGAAAACGGAAAGCTTCGATTCGATTCATTTTGTTTACTGGCATGTTTGACTGGATTTTATCATGGGCCATTTCATTGTTTCTGCTTGTGTACTGCCGTATTTTGAAATAGAGGCCTCATATCTGGCTTTTCCTTTTTCGTCTCCGCAGGGGTTCCGTGATGGTCTGCTTGCTCCCATGGCTGCAGAATTTGCTTAGTAGACACATGAGCAGCATAGTGTCTCAGGAGTCTTCCCTGATGCTGCTCAACTCACTCTATCAAGTGAGTATTTATTTTAAAGTTTCAGCCGCGCTGATTTCCTGATATAAAGTACATCATCAATGTTTGTGTCTGGGCTGTAATATTACTCCGTCTATTTCATTTCAGCTGATTGATGCAAGAACGTCCACCTTCGCATTATCGCTCAAAATGTCTACATGCCTAGATTACCATTTTAGTGAGGTAAGTTTACTCCTGTCAGAAATATCGACCATTCCCAGCAATGAAATAGCTTGCATAATTCGAGAGTCTATATTCCAGATCGGTGATGATGAATCTGACGAGGAAGAGGGAGCCCCTTTAATAATCTACGAGGACAAGGATTCTGATGAGGAAGAGTCTGAAGTTGAGGATGCTATGGAAACCGACGACAAGGAGACGGACGAGGAAGAATCTGAAGTGGATGATATGTGAAGACGAGGGGAGAGGAAAAAATCACTGCATTCAACTTCTGCGCCTCGGTTATAGTAGCTGTTCTGTCCTGATTATGAACAGTAGCGCAATTTGTTCTAAAAAATACACCAGCAGCAGTAGTTAAGATGATTCTGATTTATGGGCTATTGCCAACACAGTAAATTTTGTCGTTGACCTTCAAGACTCGCATTAGCTATATTCATACCGGTTTGGCGATGACAAAATATCATTCAAAATTTCAGTTGGTGCACATGAAACAAATTTCTGATAGATAGTGCTAAACGCAAAACATATCCACATCACTCATTAAATAAAGCAATCTGTAGAGTTAAACCAGGTGCACAACTTCCACTGCGCATGGTACCAAAAATATATGAAAGAGACAGGCAGAAACACCCACCGAGTTCTAAATAGAACCGCAAAAAAAGTAACAAATGAAGAAAAAAGAAAGGGTAAGAAGAGCATCTAGTTCGAACCTTGTTAGTAACAAGGGCACACTTTCAGAATATACATGGCTTGAAGTGAACCTCCTGTCCACCTGTATCTGTTTTGAGAATCCAGAATGCTTGACTGTTCATACATAAACTACTAGAGCCACTGGAGGTTGTTTGGGCAAAAATTTCAAACAAAGGTACTCCTTTCCACATCGACGTAGACTCATGTTTGCGGCGGCATGTTGGCGTAGAGGAACGTGTAGAAGAGCTCCACCTCTGGCATGCTTCGAATGGTCTGGATGTGCTTGTTCTTGCTTGGCTCCTCGAGCAACGTCGAACTCAGTTGAGCTACTCTGGCCAAGAGCTTCGCCAAGGGCAGTCCTGATGGAGGAATTGCTGCTCCAACCTGTGCGCCCAAGTCTTGTATCACCTCATCGGCAACCTTCCTCAGTGACATGTCCATGATACTTCTGAAATCATCGCTGCAAGCAAAAGGTTCCAGTACGATTGTGTGAGATACTCATGTTGTGTCTTTAGGAACACAAATACAGCTCTCAAAAGAATTAATCAACACATCACATTCACCACAATAAACATGGAAGATTAACTAACTTGTAAAGTAAACAAGTAACAGCCTATGAACCGTTCATATGGTATAACAAATGAGATCATTTCTCTCCATAGAGGGGGTTCAATATAAGACCAGATGCTGGCCAGCGGGTAACCGGCTTCGTAGCAGAAAATTTCTATCATCAACTGGAACTCAAAATATGAATATGAGCGGTTTTGTGCTGGTTGGGGCTCAAAGAACTGACAGTCATCAATTTAAATTCTCGTCTCAGTTTCCTCTCTATGTTTCTTGGTTCTCTTAAATTTTCAATAACAAACAACACATTTAAACAGGTACTATACTAGCTAAACCAATAAAAAGAATAGCTCAAAACAACATAGCAATGCCAGAGCTACAATGCTACTGGCACAAACCAATACGTAATGGTACGCAACCAGCTTTTTTTGTGCCTGGCTGCCTGCTCCAGAACATAATATAATCATACAAATCGAACCCAGATGATAAAAATATATTACTTGTATTGCTCCAGTAGTAACCCCTACTAAATACGAATATCATGTATGTTGCTAACAAAAATAAATTCTACAGCAGCACATCCTTGCATTAGCATTGCTCTAGTTTTAATATCATCAACCCTCCATCATAACACATTTAAAAACACAAATGAATACACTAGTTGCTTGTACATGTGGTGACCTAACATTTTTAAGGTCAATTGCTGAAAGAGAAGGAAATAATGGGTAGCCATGTAAAAGATTTGAGAAAGCAGCAGCACTCTAGTGCAAATTAGGAATTTACGATGTTGCTAAAATATGCATATATTACGAATATGCAGTACAGAAAATTACATTACCTTGCCAGCACTATGCGTGTCTCAGCCATTAGCTGGTCAAGCTTTCTAACATCCATTACTAGAGATGAGTCATCAAAGCCGCTACTGGACACAGCCATCAACTGTGCATAACGATTGGCATTCTCAGGTACAAGGTAATTTATCCATGAGTTATCTTCACAAAGACTCATGAACTGATCCGATATCTGTAACATCGTGTGTAGTACTTGGTCCATGCTCATGGGGTCTTTCAGTTGCTTCCTGCATATTTTTCCACGGGAGTATATGACTACCAGAAACACACCATGTAATACAATACTTGGAAAGTTAAGCTAGATGAGAATGTCACTATACTCTTGATTAGTCGGAGCTTTGCTATAAATGGATTTCGTCATGTAAATGTGCAACAATTAATTAAATGAGAAAGTCCGTATCACTTGACAAATCAGAGCTTTGCTCTAAACAGATTTCGTCATGTAAAAGTGCAACAATAATTTCTCAAGGGAACCCTTAATTTTGCTAGTCTCTATTCATTTGGTGCTTATCATGTTGGCAATACAACAATTGGCAGGAATGTTGGTAACATAATCATATGAACAGGGAAAGAAATATTTACTCTTTCAAGATTTCTGTTGCAGCATGTTGCATTTGCATGATTAATGCAGTGATACCATATGTTGCAAGGTAGTCAGCAGTCGAGAGAAAGTCCTTGTGTCCGTTTCTGCTGAAAGTGTCAGATTCAGCCTACAGAAAGGTGAGATAATTTAATGTCAGGCTGCAGCTTGGTCTCAACTGAAGTCACCTTTGTATCCTAACTCAACTATTTTAGTGTCTCATATGCAATGATCAATACCAGAGAAAAAATAGAGAAAGAGCCCTAGCGGGGAACCGCTCGAGCACAAATATACCTGTAACTGCGCACCATCAGTACCACGAGCAAAGTCCAAATAGAGATGTCTGCCTAAGATGGTGACCTGGACTCTAACATATAAGCTCAGCAACGTCATCGCCCACATGGAAGACACTGTCCTCATGAAGCCTAGCAGCACGAAAAACGCATACAAAACAGCTTCATGCTTGCTGCCGAGACAATTGAAACAAAAACAACAGTCCAAGAAACAAGATGAGATAAGCCAGATATGGATCATACTCAGAACTTTAATCTTCTCCCAGGTATCATACTTCTCCTGTGTTGTCAGCAGACCTGATTCCCCCTTCCCTTGCAGCAGCCTCTCTGTCAGGTGCGAGATGTCCAGCTCCTCCATTATCCTTGAACGCAGGTAGTGCATGGCGAAGGGCAGCGTGGTGGTGTCCGAGATCCTCTGCACGTTCTCGAAGTGGGCTTGCAACCTGACAGGAAGCAGCGTTGCACGATCATGCATAAAGGAGTCCCATCTTACATATGCGCAACAAATTGATCTCGACATCTTGCTAGTTCTACTAAAAGACATAGCTTTGTGAAAGAAAAGAACACGGTGGTTTGCTGCTGCGCACTCACTGGTTCTTGACGAGCTCGTCGGCGGCGCGCTCCTCGATCTGGCGCTGCTCGACGCGGACGAGCCGCGCTGGTGCGCGTCGTAGAAGCGGTAGGCCGCGTAGCCCGCGCCGGCGACGCCGAGCGAGAGCAGCACCTTCCACCGGTGCCGCGCCCAGAACCCCTTCCCGGGGGCGGAGCTCAGCTGGAGCATGGCGAACCCTCCTCCCCCAGGTGGCAGAGCGGCGAGCTGGAAGAGAGGAGCAAAGGAGGACGGCGATGATCGGCGGTGGCCGGCGAGGAGGGAGGAGATCTGCGTGGAGACGACGACGGACTCTGATCGATGATGACGTCACCGGACGGCGTGGGGAGAAGGTGGGGATAAGGGATGGAAGTCTGTTGGATGTTAAATCTTTTTGAATACAAATCAAAGGGTTTGTATTTTTTTTGTAAAGAATATGAATAAAGACTCAGATATGAATAGTATGTTTGAAATAAGGAGATCTGTTTTTATCTGGCACCCGGATAATACTTACTTCTGATAAAACATAATTCATGTTACTCCTACTATAGTTAGTCCGACGTCTCGACCCAAGTTTTGATGGTATGTGACAGTCGCTACGAGGTTAGGATTTCAGTTAGTGCCATTTATCTATGTAAAGCACAAACTTAAACAAACAACACAGGGGGGGGGGGGGGGGGGGGGGGGGGTACACCCCATTTGGGACCAAGAGGTGTTTAATGGAATTTTACGGGATTTCAGCCCAGGCGAGTTATCCCGCGAATGTGTTTAATACAGAAACATATCTAGTGCGAGCGTTCTTCTACCAATGCACCATGGCATCCTATGAAGTTGTGAATTTTACTTTCAAAAACTATGAGTGTGTCGGTAAATTACGATTGCGTGACTAGAAAATATCAAAATCAATTTATATCTATACAACAAAGTCAGCCATGTTTAGTGATCGTGATTTGTTATTTGTGTTTCTTCGTGACACTTTTCATAGATTTTTGTACGTAATGTAGGCTTAATTTTACTGTCGATCTTATTGACCTTCTTTTTTAAAAAAAATATAGCTTTTACATATGCTGTTGTGCATTGGTAGTAGCACCCGAACTACTCGATATGTTCACCTAAATACATCTTTTTATAACTATATCTACCTAATAATACCATACAGAACCGCTACCAAGATATTAGGTCGATTATGCTTTTAATGATCTTAATTATGTTTGAGAATACCAAAAATATATACTAAAATAAACCTACATGTAACAAGACATAATTTATAATATCGTGAAAATTAGCTTAAGGAGAACTTTTGTTACACACAAAATTTAAATTCTACAAAAACAAACTTTCTAGTGACTACTAGGTGAATGCCCGTGCGTTGCTACGGAGTCACTTTATACAACATAGTATTGAGTTCAATTGTGTATTTCTCTCAAAAAAATTACATACATCCAATAATAGATTGTGTTTTCTCCTTTAGAGGAATATATATAAGATTTGTTGACATACCCATGTAAAAATATGATTTAGCTAAAATGAATAAAAAATGATGAACATAATAATACAATTTATATTAGAAGGATATCAATACTTTATTCCATTAATTAAATAGAATGATAGATAAATCCAATAATAGACGCGTCGTTGGGCGTCTCAGTTGGCCCGTCGACTCCATCGTCTATAATTGCGTGAATCTTGATTTCGTCGTATTGACAGAGGATACATTTGAGAGTTGCCAATGCACCGCCCCTAATATTTTAGAAGTAGCCATTAAAAATAGGAAGAGAATGCTGAAAAATACACTTTGAGGCTTGTAAATAATATATCGTCAGGCTACATTACAATATTTTCGAGATAAGTTCTCAAGGAAACTTTGGATGAACACCTAATCGCATATTCATCCATCTTCTCATATTGCTGAATATTAGGATTGAAAGAGACATTCCAATAAGTATCAACACTGTCATGCCCCAGCTGATAAACACTGTACTAAGAAAATCCTGGTTACTCTGCACTCCTCTATAGCAGTAACATGATAGCTGGCAGGCAGGAGAAGCTAGTGTCGGAGGTTATTCAGTTAGAAACTTAGCCCAACAACCCTGCAACACCGAACAATGGATTACTAAGTACAGATACCAGGAAATTAGCAACACGATCACACCACCAAGGATGGAATTCTACCAAATGAAGACAAGCATAATTATTAATAGTTGAATTATCATGCATTGCTACGGATCATACTTTTACCTAATGTTTTGCCAATTCATTGCACCTCTTTCGATTGTGTAGAACTCGATAAGTTGGTGTTCCCATCCATCGCCATCGTGTTGGTGCCTATTGTCTCCATACCTGCATATAATTTAAAAACATATATATTAAAATAAAAGTTAATAATCAGATTATTTTAAGCAGATAAAAATTAAACAGAGCAAAATATGTCTAAATTAGTATTTTTGTGAGGGGTGTCTAAAATCTAAATTAGCTGATCTCAGTCTATGTGGGTCTGTACAGCTCCGAGCGTATGCCTTTTCTGCATCGTTTCTAAGTAGAGGAAGGATCAAAGTTAGAACTGTAGACATTCTACTCTATGCTGATTGCTGAAGCTGAAAAAAAACGATACATCATGGACAAGTAGATGATCTACTCTATACCGAAGCAGGTAGAAAAAGGAGACAACAATCACTCTCACTCTCCAATTCCTCATTCCGAGAACCCATCTTCTTCCCCGGTCCGCTCGGTAGGCCCCATCCCCAATTCCTCACTCCTGCTCCCATCTTCTTCCACGGGTCACTCGCTCACAGCGGAGAGCAGCAGCACGATTGCAGGACACAGCTCTCGCTCCCGGCCCTCGCGGACGAGAACCTGGAGGAGATCTTTCTCCTCCTCTCCGTCCCGGTGGCACTCGCCCGCGCCTCCTTCCTCCTCCTGCCCGGCCCGGCGGCACTCGCCCGCGCCTTCTTCCTCCTCCTGCACGGCCCGGCGTGGAAGTCGGTCAGCTCCTCACCGCCGTCTGCTCTCCCATGGCCTGTGCCCGGTGCCCCCCATATCCCCGCAGCCTGCTCCCCACGCCCCCTACCGCAGACTCCCATCCCACGCAGAAACTTTCGTAAATTGCCGCCTTGCTCCCACACACAATAGGTAATCTCTATATATATTGCCGCAGACTCCCTTCATTTGCCGTGGTGCCGGATTGACGCAGCTAGCGAGGATTGGTGAGCGAGGAAACACACAATAGGTAATCTCTATATATTTGTACATGATGATTAGGAATATGATTTCATATTTGGTAGGTGTGGAATCATAGAATATCCTTTGTCGTGCTGCCGGGTTGCCTTCTTTATTTGATTGTCTGCTGCTATCTAGGATAATTTTAATAGAATTAATCATTATCACCATAGGAATAACCGGCGTAGCTATAGAAATGAACGAAGCTGGTTCTGGTCTTAAAGTAGATACACAACGGGCATATAATAATTTCAGTCCTTTCATGATTATTTTGCACCTAAGGTTCATTCAGCCTTCTGTTTAAAATGCAGAAACATATCAGGTGTTCAGGACAATCCTCTAGTACAAATTTTAATGTAATCTTGTAGATGGACACACCCACGAGGATTGAGGGGAAAGCAATCATGTAAATTCAATCCTGTTGTGTGCTGAATTTCTGTGCGTTCCCTGCAGCCTGCACTCGCCAAGCTCACAGTTTATAGTTGGGTACAGATGTCATGTTAGAGTAGGATTTTATTTTTATTGTTTTGTGTTGAGCTGTGCCCAAGAAACAAGAAATCCTCATTGATTAGTCATTAGTGAGGAAGCTTAACACTCGAAGCCTTAATCCTACGTTTTTTGAGAGATTATTGCATTCACCTGGTGTGTGCTGAACTTTTTGCATTCCCTGCAGTATTTTATTTCTGGTTGTTTTCGGTTGAGCGAAGATGAGATACATTGTTGTGAATTACTTGAATTTCGGTTTGGGGGTTTTACTATTGTTTCACCTCACAGATGTTACTCTCAAGTAGGAAGCAGACGGTAACCCTTTACTTGCAGATGCGAGCGAGGTAAAATATGCATTACTTAACTGTATTAGTCAACAAATCAAACATGGACCCATATTGGGTTGTGGTTTTCTTTTTTTTGACTGTAAGGGTTGTGGTTTTCAGATCTGCACTTTCTCTCATGTCCTTTTCTGTGATTAGTTGTTTATGATTCATGTCATTTTCTATGATTAGTTGTTTATGCTTCATATCCTTTGTTTTATTCGGCTTGCACCATGCTTGCCTCTAGCAAATCAGATGATTACATTCCAGTAAAATAGCCAGTGTTAACAAACCTTTTCCTTCCCCTGATCCGAACGCTACGGGAAATAGAAAGTATGGAATTTACTTCTTCCAGAAAGTTTAGAAATCTTGTGAAGCAAAACGCACCCACGGGTTGCAGCAACAACATTATGTGGCTTGGCTTTGCAACATTTAGGGTTTAGAGAAACCTGAAGACGGTGTCCAAGCTAGCTTTGCATCATGCGGCTTGGCTGTACGAATCACAAACAAATCGCAAACAAATCCAGGCTGGCTTGGCTGTACGAATTAGCAAGTGGTCGCATTTTCAGTTGTTTAACAGAAACTTGAAATCGAGGTAGTTGCAACTCATACCATAAATCTTTACTCCTAAATTTGCAGGTTCAGTCGCGCAAAGCGAAGCTAGTTGAAGCCTCAGGACCAAATGGATAGGCAATTTCGTTCAGCTCTGTTTACCTGTAAACAGATGAGAAGATATCGACTACGAACCACCGTGAGAGAGATCTGGTGCTGCAGCGGTTAGCTGATGACGATAAGCAGCCTTTCCGGCCGCCGATCAGCTGTAGTGGTTAGTTGATGATCTTGGAATCAGGATTGGAGTCTTGCGTCGCGGAAAGCAGAAGCTGTCTTTCTGGGAAGGCGCTATTTCAGGAAGTAAAGATCTTGGAATTGATTGCAGGGAGCAGTATAGGAGCAATCATTCTGGTAGTTATTTGGCAAGTAATTGATTTGTTTATTCCTTGATTGATGCGTTGACTGAGAAAAGGAAATATTCTTTGATTGGGCTGGCCCACAATTGGTCTGCGGAGGGGCAGAATTGGGAGGCAGAAAAATTCTGCCATGGGTTACACCATCACCAACTCCCATTTAATAGTAAAGATACATAAAAAATATACAAAAATAACACTATAAGTAATTTTCCAAAATAATTTTATGGGTTAAAATGTTAAATGTACCATAATAATAGAAATTAATCATTGGGAGTATAGTATAGCACAAATAAGTTCAAATAAATATTACAGTTTAGTATAAAATATACTATTTTTTACTTTTTACTGGGTATAAATCGAAGCAACACTAGTTTGAGAAATATGCCCAGAGCCATTGACTGGTACCAAGGGACTGCCTATCTTATCGACCTACTTTTATTTAAAAAATAGCTTTCAAGGATGTTGTGTGCATTGGTAGTAGCACCCGAACTACTCAATCTGTTCACCTAATAATACACTAGAATCGCTACCAAGATATTTGGTCGTTTATGCTTTAATGATCTTAACTATGTTTGAGAATACTAAAAATATATACAAAAACAACTTACATCTATACATGATATTATTTATATCGTGAAATTAGCTTAAGGAGAACTTTTGTTACAACACAAATTAAATTTTACCAAAACAAACTTTGCAGTGACACACAAAAAAATGAACACCAATAACACTATAAGTAATATTGTAAAATATTCTAATGGGTTATACCATACTAATAGAAAACTAAACATTAGCAGTATAGTCTGGCGAAATTAAGTTTAATAAGTATAAGAGTTTAGTATAAAGTCTACTTTTATTTCTCTTTCGGTCCAAATCGAACTAACAATAATCTTTCTCAAGGGTGCAGTCTGCAATGCATGGGTAAAAATTTTATATTAGGGATTAACGTCGTGCTTTTAAAAAACTTAGATCCAATTTCCCGTCATAGCACTGAAACTTGTTGCGTGCAGCATGCCACCACGGGCGTAACATCCCACGTGTCCTTGACTTTGTCCTGTCACCCATGAACGTAAAACCAGATGAAAATGAGTATATGTAACAATTTTCATGCAATCTTCAACTTAGAAAGAGCCTCCGATAAAGATATCATATTCGACTCTCATTGAGCCCTTCTAAAAAGGAGAATTTGTAGGTCTTGATGTGGCTTGGGATAAAGTTTTCGACTGTTGTTATTTATTTTTAGCAGCTCTTGCCACATACCATCCTCATTCAAGAGTTTGAAAACCCCCTTGCTTAACAAATGCTTGTTTTTTCAAAACCTTTATATGTACCCAGCCCGCTCGATCTGATTCTTTGGACGATAAAGGATATTACATTTCATCAGAGGATATTTCCTTTTATGACCATCGCTTCCCAAATAAGCGAGATATAACGTAATCGGGTCTTCTACCAACACTTTGGACAGATCAAGAAAGGAAAAAATGAAAATGGGAAGGCTGGTTAAAACTGAGTAAATTAGAGTAAGACGTTCTTTATATGAGAGCATTTTTTCCAACCAGGTGGCAAGTTTGTTTTCGAAACGGTCTTCTATTGTTTCTATTCTCCATTTTTAGTCTACGAAATATCGAAATTTCCAAGTATCTTAAAGCATGGGCGGATCTAGGGGAGGTGGGGGGGGGGGGGGGGGAGGGAGTACTTAGCACTTCCATAAAGAGTTTTAAAGCCTCTTGTCAGAATTACGGTGATAGTTAGACTAATCATCCAATTTGTGGTGTAACTCTCCCAAAATTTCAGTCTATATCTGTGTAACAAACTGTGGCACCCCAAATTTTAAGATCCTACATCTAAAGAGATCTATATACCCCACTTGTTGGAACCGAAAATGTTGCACCTCAGTTTAGCGCCTAAAATGATGTATGCAGCTTTCGTGGATGGACTGATCGATCTGTGCTCGACTGTTGACACGTTGTTACATCAAACTCCATAGCTTTTTAGAGCACTCACAGCGCATTAGTTCGGTCAGGATATAGGAATCATAAAATCGGAAAGTGGCGCAAGTATCGAATTATAGGAGCTGGCTCACTCCTCACTCCACCCCTCCCACGAGTCAGCTAGGTACCAGTACAGGGCATGCAGACGGACAGTCCGGCGGACGTGACGGACAATCCGTTCCGATACACTTTAGGCTAATCGTGTTCAGCAATCTGGTTTAGGCAATCGAATAATCACTAATGAGCAGATCTTGACGGACGGAAATTTTGTTGGGGCGGACGTCCGCCTGCATGCTTAGGCTCGATGCCGACACCGGATACGGTGGCATCGTCCTCGTCGACACGGTGCGCCGGGCAGGCATCAGTGTCTTCTGCTAATTCCAGGCGGTGCGGGCGGCCGCTGGTACGCCGAGCGGCGGGGCTGGTGGGTGGCGGCATCGCCGCTGCCTTCTTCGCGTCCCTGGAGCGGTGCGCCTGCGTCGAGGTGCGCACGGCCGACGACCTCGCCCCCGACTACGCCGGCGCCGGGAGAGACGTGGAAGCCGCGCCTCTGATGGAGCACGACGACGCCTCTGACGGTTATCGTGTCACCGCGAGGAAGCAGAGCAGGAGGACGGCCGGCCGCGTCGGCGTCGGGAAGGGTCGGAGGGGCCCCGCGGGTTTGTTGGGTGTTGCGAGAACATCAATTAGTGTGCTCATGCACGATCTGTACGATCAGTCAGATAGCGTTCGACAATCAATCTGCTTGGTGTTCAGTTTTGGTACAAAATTTACACGTGTGATTCTGATTTGTCTTTAGATTACCTCGTTATATATACGGTGACCATATTGCACTGTATCTGTATGCATGAATATATTTTCAGACCAAGACAACAATTTTTTGGCAAATGATCAAGAACATAATTTATCCATTATTCGCAAAAAAAATGTCCTTTTCATAACATGGTTCAAACTATACTCTAGAATTTTCTGTAGCTATACCTACTTAATCTACAATATTTATAAAGTTCAACCCTATTGCCCTATGGGCATAAGATGAAGGTTGTGGCACCCTTTGGGGCCGATGGATTGAGCGAAACAGAGTTAACCATTTGAACACAGAAATTTCGGTGGATGAGCTGATGTTTGTTGTCTACGTGCATATCTCTGAATGGGCTAAATTCGTACGGAAGAAGACGTCAGAAGTTCAGCATGCACTGCCTCAAGGTTAACCTCGACAGAGCCTTCCATGCGGACACAGGGCGAGGTGGGTAGGGGGTGTGTTGCTCGATGGAGCTAGAGCCATTCCCAACGCTTGTAAAGCACTTGAAACTGAAGACCATGCACTGCCCATGCCTATCAACATCACCGATCGAGATCATGGACATTGGTCGAGCCATTTTTTGGTAACTGCCTGGTTCTCCGGAGAGTGTTCACCACATGAACCTATAATGATACACCCATGGGAGTGTAGAAAGTTGTGAATCCCTAATCTTTTTTGTTGTATTGCGGTGACCGCTCATGGGGTATATAAAGACGTACAAGGAGGGAGAGAGACTTGGACTTCAAGTAGGTTTAGAAGTCCTAATCTAATTCCAACTAGTACACGATAGTTTATTCTAACATCCCCCCTCAGTCGTAGCGGGAGTGAAGCGGACGCTTGCGACTGGATTTGAAGTCTCGCGCTTTTGTCATCTTCTCTCCTCAGGCATCATCAACTGCGTATCTGATGCTTTCTCCTCTCTTCCCTCCCGCAGTCACAGCGAGAGCGGCGTGGACGGAAGTGACGACGCGGATGCTGTTGACTGGAGTTGTTGCGGATGTGTTGTTGTAGACGTTGCCCTTGATGTCGATGTCGAGGTAGCCGATCTTGATGTAGCCATGGTCGAGGTAGTCGTGGTCGATGTAGTACTCGTCGTAGGTGTTGTAGCCGCAATGCCGGAGGCGCAAAAAAATTGCGCAATTTTTATGACGGAGTTGCAGTTGTGTTTTTATGACATTTTGCACCTTGAGAGGTACCGTCATGCCGACGTTTTGCACCTTAAGAGGCACCGTCGGGGGCGTCTTGCAGATGTCAGAGGACGCGGTCGTAGGTCGTAGGTGAGTCCACCAGTTTTGCCAAGACTGGAGGAAACCCACCGAGCACACAACGGTTTTGCCAGAACCGTGTGTGCGGTCGTAGGGGCTTTCACAATAGTGATGCCGGTTTTTCTTCTTGGATGCAGTCTTATCCGTCGGACGCGGTCGATGCCGTCGTCGATGTCTTGTGTCGCCTTGCTGTAGTACTGTCAAAGGGCGGATGTCCATCTTGTTGACGATGTTGTAGCAGCGGCGGCGGTGTGTTAATGAGGTTTGTCGATGAAGACCACGTTGATGTAGACCCTGGCGATGATGTTGTCGGCGATGTTGCAGCAGGCGTGATGTAGTGTGTCGCTTGAAGGCGTCCCTTGTCGCGATGATGTTGTTGATACCTTGCCGCGATGTTGGAGAAGTCGACGAATATCCACACCGGCCTGCGTGTAGTTGACGTCAGGGGCGTATCTAGTGGGGGTGCCATGGATGCCATGACACCCCCTAAAAATTGCACTTTCTTTAATCTGGTAGCAATTAGTCTAATTATATGTGTATGTTATGTGTTAAAAATACTTATACATGATATTTAAACAGGGAAATTTGAGTTTGGCACCCCCTGAGATTTAGTCCTACATCCGCCACTGACGTCGCTTCTCGTAGTTGTCGTAGGTTGGCGTAGTCGTATAACTTGATGTCGATGATCGTCTTGATGTTGTTCCGACGTGATGAAGTGCAGATTGGCGCGTTATCGCCGTGACGATAGTTGATGAAGACTTGACGTCGGTCGCTGACGCTGGCTCCTCCTGTTTGGGTGCGATCTGGTGCATACCTTGGGTGTATCTGCAGTTCTGGACGCGTGCACCGTGCACGTATACATATGAATCCATCTTGCTGAGCGTGTGCTTGATCTGATCAATGTATAGTCCTCCTTGCGTGCATGCAGCTGCTGGAGGCAGCGTGGATGTAGATCGAATGGTGATGTCTGCGTGCGAGAGGCGCGGCCAGCAGATTGGATCGGCGTCGGGATCGCACGGCGCTCCTAGTGGCCTGGATTTGCCGACGATCGAGGACCTGATGCAGAGGGCCGCGGTAGATGACGCGGCCGGATCGCGCCGCGTTCTTCATCGAAATTTCTTGCTGATTTCACGCCGGATTTGAGGATCATGAGATGTAGAGAATTATTTAGATAAACTGGATCTAATCTACGGAACTAAAGATTTCGAAATTGATCTAAACACTAGACTAAAGAACCGTCTCGGTCTTTGATCGAGACAGGATGCCGCGCCCCCGAGGAGAGAAGATGATCTCCCCGGGCGGCGCGTGATGGGAAAGTCGTGGAAACCCTAGGATCGGCGACGTGAGTTAAACCGCTCTGATACCATGTAGAAAGTTGTGAATCCTTAATCTTTTTTGTTGTATTGCGGTGACCGCTCATGGGGTATATAAAGACGTACAAGGAGGGAGAGACACTTGGACTTCAAGTAGGTTTAGAAGTCCTAATATAATTCCAACTAGTACACGATAGTTTATTCTAACAGGGAGCAATGCTCAGAGAAACAAAAGTTTACCTTCGCCTGAATTTTTTAGACGGAAGACTCGAGCCCAGTTTTGAATTAACAAAGCCAACAACCGGCTAAGGTTACAACTTACAACAACACCACACACACACCACACACTCACACCTCACAGCAACATAGAAAACAAACATGGTGTAAAACCAAGCAAAACTAAACGAAGCACATGCAAAACTAAACTAAACAAACATGGTGTAAACAAAAGTTTACCTTCGCCTGAATTTCATTGAACCTAAAGTTGTCTATGAAAACTGTAATAAGCCTGATCATGTCTTCTGGCCGCAAAAAGGCGTTGTTTAGTCGATAGGTTACCAATACGTTTGGCTCGAGAACTTCCATGCTGATGTAACCATGCCTATATATGGAGAGTCTACCGATCAATTTTAATGGAATGCGAGCGTTCCATCTACCGAATTACATGAGTATTTGGTGGGAGATTTCGTATGCACCACATGAGAAACCAAGTGCATTAAAGAGGAACATAGCAAATAATCTGATGAGAAATTTCTCATGATCCTAATGCCAAGTAGGATCATGAGAAATGTTACGCTCATTGTTGATTATTATAAGAGTTGCTATTTAAATAACAAATGCGGAGGACGCACATGTCTTCAATTGATTGTTCAGTCAACATGTAGGGCATACACATGTTGATTTTCCAATGGTTCAAACTATGCTCTAGAATTTTCTATAACTATACCTACCTAATCTACAAGATCTATAAAATTAAGTGCTTTTATTTGTTAGAATGTCATGCAAATTATCCATATCAATTCTATTTTTCAGCGTTTGTGCGACTGTCCCGACTTTCTTCCCTTCGCCAAGTACCACAAAATATCCTTCGACATCTAAAAAGTCGCTACCAAGCTATTTGGTTGACTGTATGCTTTATCAATATCTATCATAATATTTGAGGATACTAAAAATATATACATAAACACAAACATACACACTATAAGTGAAATCCAAAATATTCTTGTGAATTAACAGAAAACTGTACACATTAGGACTATAATCTGATGAAAATAGGTTTAAATAAATATAAAACTTTAGCATAAAAATAGTCCCAGTCAATATTTATAAATATGTATTCTCATTGTATGGATCCTCAACCATGTAGTGAAGAGAAATTCCTTTGAGCGAAGTTCAGATTAGTACTTTAGAATGGATAGGCGTCAGGTCTTTTCAGCTTTGTTTCTATTGTTGCCAATGTCAAATTCATTGATCATTGGCGAGAAGGACCCTCGACACCGGATCGAGGGACTGAATTAAGAAAGTATTTGTTATTTTTTCAAGGGTAAATTCATGATCAAATGACCATAATAGCCTAGGGTTATTAAACTAAATTTCTACTCACTGATTGAACATCATAAAAATAATTTAGGAGGGGAGGAGCTTGAAATCAACGACTGCAAAATATTAGGAGGGAAGGAACCTAAAACTACCGACGGTAGTTTGACAACCATCGTAAAAGAGCTCTCAAAGACAACGAGTATCCATATATACCTTACTCTGGCTATAATATACAAGCATGATATATGATGTGATGTCCTAACCAAAACACCAAGAACAAAGGGTGACCAAGAAAGACGGATGTGGTCTTTTTTGACCCGTTCAGTGACTTCCGTTAGCAACCAACAACATCAAGCTGGTTCTGGGAGGAGCGGCAGCGGCGGCGAGCGGCGCGCCGTCGACACGGTCTAGAGGTTGAAGATGAAGGGCATCTCAAGGATCTTGTTGTAATTTTCGTTTTCGTTGAGTTGTTTTGTACTGTTCGGTGTTTCTTTTAATGCCAGGATTCTTTTCGCCAAAAAAAAGAAAGATATTTATATTGAATTAATCTGACTTTAGAATAATAATTACCAAGGGCTGAATATGCGACATAGTACTTCACAGTTTCACGAAGGTCGCTGCTCCTCGACACAGGGCCTTCTGGGGCAGAACCATGAATACGCCAACCAACCAGTGCTTTTGCTGCCGCCCTCCCTCTCCTCTTCCGGGTGGGGAATTCGTTCCAAAGCGTTTGACCCCAAATCAAAGACAACAAGCCACTGCTCATGCTCGTATGTATCGTGCTCCACGAAGTAGATGTGGATTTGGTCCGCGTCGGACGACAGCCGGTCGGAGACTTCGTTGATGAGCTCGGCCGGCAGGGAGCTCCAGCGGCCGCCGCCGCGTGCCAATGCCATGCAATGCAACGGTCCGAGTTCCGTCTCCCTACTGTTTTTGATGATGGACAACCGATCATCGAGTCGGCTTTTCCTCCAAAGTGGCGCCTGTTGTTTCTTCTTTCTAGGGTGTGAAACGTCGTATATGTTCTAGGGCTACGTAGGAAACCGAGTCCGTGATGAACTCCAGACTCAGAGTCTCAGATGAACTCCCTTTTTTTTTCTGGAATATCGCCCTGCTCTTGTAGAAATCAACGTATACGACAAAAAACTATAGCTCCTAAGGCCATCGATCGAAGTGATTTTCGATAAAGTAAATCCTTCTCCAAACAAACTTGCGTAAGGCTCTTCCTAAGCGTGGCTCCAAAAGTATTTGCAGCACCCTTGATGCCTGACTTCAAGAAGCGAATGCTAAAAGAAATCCTCCAATAGGAAAAACACATCACCGAACGAGGCAACAAGATGTGGCAAAGAACGTACATACTTGGTGAAAAGAATACATGAATTCATGAAGCAGGCTGAACAGAAGATGTACCGTGTGATTGTACCTGTACCAGATGAAGAATTCGAATTCATATAGGATTTTTTCCTATGTAGTCCATTTGGTTTAAAAAATGAATTCTTGAAAATTATTATGCAATGCATTCCTACACTACAATTCCATATGAATTCTAGCAAGAGGTTGGATCTCATGGAAAAACTCCTATGAGTCTAAGACAACTATGACTTGTACCTAGCTAACTCCATGAAGAATTCCCTGCAGTTTTCCTGCGTTGCAGCCAAACAATTATTGTGATTGGTTCCTTTGTTTTAAGTTCCTATAGGATTTCACATGTTACGACATTTTATTCCTACGTTTTTCCTATTCCTATGGTTTTCAATTCCGTGAACAAAAGAGGCCATAAGATGTGTGGCAGAATATTGATTGTATTGCTTTGAACCTCGTGGATTGTTTATGTAGGGTATAGAACTTGGGGGGCAAGAATCCTCCTAGAAATAGACTTGGATTACAATCCTGAAACTATCAAATCTAGCCTAACGGTCATATACTCTAATACCCCCGTAGAGGTAGTGACGTGAACAACTGTAGCGTCACGAACGGTCTGACTGGAACACAAGCCGAAGTCGCAAACTCGAGAGGGAGCTGAAGTGATAGCCCTTAATTTCAAAGTCGATGTAGCCAAGCTGTGGCCGCTGTAGTCATGGTCGATGTTGCCGTTGTTGGGTAGTTGTGGTAGACGTTGCTAGAGTTGGGGTAGTCGAGGATAGACTTGTGCCTTGCGGAGCTTGCGATACTCGGGAGGACGTCGGGGACGAAGTCAGGCGTCAGTGTTGGCACTGGCGGACATGGGAAGATAGGAACCACCATAAACCATGCAAGGCAGAGTTGGATGATCGAGAAGAGGGATCGGTCTGTGCGTAGAGGAGATTTTCTGCCGTTGTTGTCGCAGTATTTGGCTTCCTCGACCACTGCAGGTCACTCTTATATGAAAAATCCCAATGACCCCAAAATAAATAAATCCATATTTGTTGCTGCTAAATGACGAGTGTATTATTGTGATACGATAAAAAAAAAGTGAATGCAATATAGTACTTCAGAGCTTCACGAATGTCTCTGATCCTCAACGAAGGGTCTTCTGGGGCAGAACCACGAATACGCCAACCAGCCAGTTCTCTTGCTGCCGCCTTCCCTCTGCTCTTCCGGGTGGGGAACTCGTTCCAAAATGTTTGAACCCAAATCAAAGACAACAAGCCACTGCTCATGCTTCTGCGTGTCATGCTCCACAAAGTAGACACAGTTTCTCCTGATGGCAGGGAACTCCTTTGCCGAGAGGGCGAGCGTGTCACCCCGGCCCAAGAAGAGCGAGTAGTCGCCAAGATCCGTCACCTTGTCCCCCCGGAGGTCGAGGAGGTCAGCATCCCAATCCGGGCGGTGCACTTCGACAAGGATCACGTCACGGGAAGTGGAAGCTAGCCCGCGGTACACCATGACGAGCAGCATCTGGTTGTTGCAGGCCACAACGTGCGGCCGCGGGTGCCCGGGGAAGCGTGTATACCGTGCTTGCAGAGGAGGGTAGAGGTAGATGAACCTGTGACGCTTGGGCGGATACTGCTGAAGATCAAAGACGTAGAGCTTCATTTTCATGGTGGAGATGTAGAACCTACCTTGGTGGAAGGCCGCGGCTTCGATCCTGCCGCTAGGGTACTCGAGCTGCATCGTCCAGGTGGCATCTCCGGGACGCCAGTAGAAGAGCCTCTGCCCGATTTGGCCGGTTCTCTGGCTCGCGATCGCCATCCAGCCGGCCGCCGGCGAGGCGAGCGGGTCTACAGAGAGGAATACTTGGGCGACGGCAGTCAATGATGGCAGAGAAATCTCGGTTTTGGAGAGGGGCTCCCAGAGGATGAACCTTGTGGGAGTTCGCAGGTGGTTCGTGAGAGCGAGCCAGCCACGAGACGTGCCGCAGCAGTAGGGGAAGCCGGCCAGGGTCCGGGCGGCCCGGGAGTATATCCTTCGGCCTCCGCGGGACATCATCCAGAAAGAGTGGTCGCCGACGAGGTTGACGGCGTAGTAAGAGTTGCTCAGGGTCTGGCCCAAGGCCAACTCCTTCACCGACGACGGCGTGTACATCTCCGAGTTCAGCCCCCCGATGCCGCCGCCCTACGCACACAACCTGCCGCTGCTGCACGGGCACCCCACCATCCTCGCCCGCAGCCCCCCGCGCTCAGGCGCCCCCTGGCGCGGCCCCTCCGGCGGAGGGATCCACCGCATGCTTGGCTGGTGCGCGTCCTCCCCCCACCGCGGCTCGTTCGTCCGCGCCCCGGCACCCTCGCCGGCCTCCCCGCTGTCGTCGCTCTCTCAGAGCAGCGCGGCCAGCTCTGGCCTCACGTTCTCGTCCGCTTCGGATGCGGACCCGTACCCATCCACCGCCTGGGTGGGGTCACCATCACGGAGCTGGACCCTGACCTGCTCGACGACGTTGACCCTGATGACGTGGACCATGCAGTGGTGGACGCCGCGCGACGCAAGGATGCGGGTGCGGCCAAGTTTGCGCTGGATGACAACAAGCGCCGCACCAGCAACCGCCTCGCCAAGAAAGCCCCCGACGGCTATGTGGACATGACCACCAAAGCCGTCAAGCTCCGTGCTCTCCGCGACACCCTCAAGGGCTGCTCCCCAAGACTCTCCAGGGCAAAGTTCTCAAGGGGAAGATGCTCGGCGCGACCTGCTCCCCCCTCTGCGCCAAATCCGTGGCTGACCTGCGCGACTCGGTCGTGCCCTGTACCATCCCGGTGCCCGCCGCCCGTGATGATTAGCAAAATCCCAGGTCCCTTGTGTTGCGGCTGTGACATGCGTGCTCCGGCCCCGCTCCCTGAACTGCTCTCGACGTGCGTGTTTTTTCATGTTTTTCTCTCTAGATTTCTTTGTTGTGCGTGCGTTTCTCACCGACGGGGTGCCCAGGTGCTGGGCTTTTTATTTTTCCTTTCCATCACGTGTTGTAATCTCCATGGTGCCAGTTGGTTAAATGGATAGTATGTCTGTTAAAAACTTGTCTCTCGCGTCCTGGAATGTTCAGGGGCTTGGCGACCCCGATAAGTGCGCCATTGTTAAGAACGCAGCGATCACAGCCTCCCCCTCCGTCCTCTGTCTTCAAGAAACCAAACTCGCCACCCTTGACACCTTCAAACAACGTACCTTCCTCCCTTCCAACCTCTCCGGCATCGCCGTGCGCGACGCCGACGGCAGCCGTGGCGGGCTGGTCACTGCTTGGGACCCCAACCTCCTCGCACTCTCCTCTTCCATCGCGCGCCGTTTTTCCTTAACCACCGTCCTCTCCTCCACCACCACGGACCTCTCCTTCACCGTATCCAATATTTACGCCCCGCCGACCACTCTCTCACTGATGCCTTCGCCCTTGAGATGGATGAACTCCTCCCTCTCGTTTCCGGCCCCTGGTTGGTCATCGGAGATTTCAATCTCCTCCGCTACCCTCATGAGAAAAACAACAGCAATTTTCACACCGGTTTGGCGGCCAAGTTTAACGCCATCATCCACCGTCTCGCCCTGCAGGAGCTTCCTCTTCTCGATCGTCGTTTCACCTGGACTAACAGGCAGAACCCTCCCATCCTCGCTCGCCTTGACCGTGCGTTTTCAACGCCGATTGGGACGCAAACTTCCCCAACTCCTCACTCACCTCCCTGCCGCGTCCCACATCCGATCACACCCCCCTCCTTGTCACTGCCTCCACCGAAATTCCTTGTGCCACCCGGTTCCACTTCGAGAATTCCTGGCTCCTCGACCCCTCTTTCTCCAGAATACCCTCCCCGCTTGGCGCCTCCGTTCCCCTCCTAGGGATGCTGCTTGCGACATGGCTGCTAAGATCAAGTCGTTCAGGTTTGCCGCCAAAGTTTGGAAACGCACTCACCGGTTTATTCCCCACCTTGATAATGACTGCAAGTTTGTGATTGACCTGCTCGATTTTTTCGAAGAACACCGTGCCCTTTCAGGTCCTGAGGTGCAGCTGCGGGGCTCGGCACGTGAATCCCTCGCGCTCTCCATCCGCCAGCAAGCCGCACATTGGAAGCAGCGCGGCAAGTTCCGGGCAATCGTTGAGGGGGATGAGAATACTAGGTTCTTCCACGCCATCGCCTCCAACAAGCTGCGCCGGAATCACATCAGGATCCTTGATGTCGACGGCGTCCAGGTGGTCTCTCACGAGGCCAAGGCGGCGGCGCTGCATGAGTTCTACACGCGTTGCTGGGGCGGGCACGCGAGCCCACGTGGGAGTTCCGGCTCCATGACCTGTACTCCTGAGCCGGCGGGTTGATGGCCCGGCACTCTCGCCTGCTTCACCACGACGGAAATCCGTGCCGCGTTGGAGGGCATGGATCGAGCCAGCCCCGGGCCCGATGGGCTCGGTCCCAGCTTCTACAGAGCGGCTTGGGACGCCGTCCGTCCCTACCTCGAGAGGCTCTTCGACGCCTTCCACTCTGGCGCGGCGAGCTTGGACTGCATAAACCGAGCACACATCGTGCTGATCCCAAGAAGGAGGGCATCCTCTCGCCGGGATCCTACCGCCCCGTCTCGCTACAGAATTGCAACATGAAGATCGTGTGCAAGGCCCTCACGACTAGGCTCCAACTCCAAATCAGCGGCCTCATCGACGCCGACCAGTCCGGCTTCATTGCCGGGCGCAGCATATCCGAGAACTTCGTCTACGCCACGGAGATCGTGCAGTGCTGCCACAGGCGTCGTGCCCCCGCCTTCGCGCTAAAGCTCGACTTCGCCAAGGCTTTCGACTCCATCGACTGGGCCAGCCTTCGGGCGATCATGCTCGCGCGGGTTCCCCGCCATCTGGTGCGACTGGATGGAAACAATCTTCACCTCCTCCAGGTCGGCCGTCGTGCTCAATGGGATCCCGGGGCGGTGGATCAACTGCAAGCGTGGTCTCCGTCAGGGGGACCCCCTCTCCCCCTACCTTTTTCTGCTGGTCGCCGACGTCCTTCAGAAGATGATCCAGCATGACGGTGGCGTCCTCGAGCACCCGCTCATCGACGGGGCGCCGCCCGTCGTCCTCCAGTACGCCGACGACACACTGGTCATCTTCCGCGCTGACGCGGCGGCCGCGGCTCGCCTCAAGGTCATCCTCGACATGTTCGCCCGGCAACCGGGCTCGTCATCAACTTCCACAAGAGCACGCTGGTCCCCATCCATGTGCCTGGCGAGCTGATCGACGACGTGTGCGCCACCCTCGGCTGCGCGTTGGAAAGCTTCCCCCAAAACTACTTAGGGTTGCCCCTGTCCTGCGACAAGCTCAACCTCGCTGTGTTCGCCCCCATGATCGCCAAGGCCGACCGCTACCTCTCAGGGTGGCGTGCGGTGCTCTTATCAGCTGGCGGGCGGCTCGTCCTCATCAACGCCGTTCTTGACGCGCTGCCCACATATGCCATGGCGGCCATGATCCTGCCTCCCCCCGTCGTGAAGGCGCTCGACGCCCTGCGCCACGCGTTCCTGTGGGCTGCCGCCGAGCGTGCCTCTGGGGCGCAATGCTTGGTGGCCTGGGAGGCAGTGTGCAGGCCAAAGGATGAGGGCGGGCTCGGCGTCAAGAACCTGAAGGACCAGAATCGCTGCCTCCTCGTCAAGCTCCTGCACTGCCTCCATGTTGCGAGGACTCCCCCTGGGCTCGTTGGGTCTGGGGCACGGTCGGGGATCGCCCCCTCACGACCTGACCGCGAAACGCCTCCCCGGTTCCCACTGGAGATCCCTCTGCAGCCTCGTTCCTCTCTACAGGTCGATCACGCGGTACGGGTTGGCGACGGTGCCCGCTGCGCGTTCTGGCTGGACCCCTGGCTCCCCTCTGGTGCGATCCGCGCCTCCATGCCAGCTCTGTTCTCTCACGCCCTCGACGAACAGGAGTCGGTGGCCTCGGTGGTGCGGCGTGGGCTCGACGCCGCCCTCCGGCCACGCCTCACCCCGGTTGCCGGTTTGCAGAAGGAGCAGCTCGCGGCAGTGCTCGCGGGGATCCACCTCGACATCGCGGCTGACACTCGGACCCTGTCGCGCTGTGCAGCCAAGGACGGCCGCCTCCGAACCTCGGCGCTGTACCAGCTCGTGTGTCACGGCGGGGTCGCTGCCCCGTTTGCGTCGTTCGTCTGGACGAGCCGTGCGCCTTCGCGCGTCAAGTTCTTCGGCTGGCTGCTCTCCCTCGGCCGGATTCAGACCAGGGACAACCTCCTGCGGAAGCACATCGTCGAGGTCGGGGAGTGTGGCTGCCCCTTGTGCCCCGCTGCTCCCGAGACAGCGAACCATCTGATCTTCGGTGCCCTTTTGCCCAGAGTTTCTGGGCATCGGTCGGAGCCTCCGCCGCGACCACGCAGGACGTTGTGAGCTGCACATGCTCCCGCCCCCGGCAGGCGTGCCGCCGCGATCGCTGCCGACCTTCCTTCTTCTCTGTTGTTGGCAGCTGTGGAAGCACCGCAACGGTGTAGTCTTCAACGGGGAATCCCCGTCCCTTGCCACCTTGCGCAGCCGCTGCCGCGAGGACGCGGCGCTCTGGAGACATCGCATGCCCACCTCCCACCAGGAGGATGTAGACGCCTGGCTCATTAGCTAGCTGTGTGACGTTGCCTGGCCCCTCTCTGTATTTCATTCTTACTGATACCCGTCCCATATACTCCCTGTAAAACTTGGCTTCAGGCCTTCTGTTCGGAAAAATAAAGAAAATTCAGGTGGGGATTAACTCCCCCCGGTGACCTTCAAAAAAAAAAAAGAGTTGCGGTGGCGGTCGTGGCCGGCGACGATCCACGGGCGGCAGGCTGCAAGCGGGGCGGTGGACGCGCGCCAGTGGGAGCATAGCTGGTGGATGTGGATTTGGTCCGCGTCGGACGACAGCCGGTCGGAGACTTCGTTGATGAGCTCTGCCGGCAGGGAGCTCCAGCGGCCGCCGCCGGCTGCCATGCAATGCAATGCAACAGGCTCCTTTCTTCCTAGTCTTTTTGATGATGGACAACCGAGTCTTATTTTCCTGCAAATAGTTGCGGCTATTCTATTGTAAAGGCTAAAGCCGAGTCCGTGATGAACTCCAGACTCGAGTCCCCGATGAACTCCAACTCGAGTCCTCGTGGCGTGGGTAGACCTTCCAACGCGTCTCCTCTCTCTAACATGCAAAAATCCCAAAGATTAAATATGTTGGATTCTGTCAATGTGTTGTAGCAACAAGGCAACAACCCGTACAATTTTGCCCAACATTTTTTACCCCATAAAGTAAATTCTTTTCCAAACAAACTTGAGTAGTTTGTACCGAGTACTATAGGGTGGAATTTCATCGGAGACTTGACTCGGAAGCATGCGAGCATTTGTTATTTGGTTAGTCAAAGAACAAGCTCAGGCGCTAAAAGGTTTTTGCCGCACGCTTGATGCCTTTGTTCAAGAAGCGAATGCTCAAAAAAAATACTCCAATAAGAAAAAGCACATCACCAAAGGAGGCAACAAGATATGGCCAACGAACATACATACTCGGTATAGAGCTGTGTCAGATCAAAATGCAAGCACGCACACATGAGTCAGGCTGAACAGAAGATGGACTCTGTGATCTCCTAGGTTGTGCCCGTATGAAACTAAAGAATTCAGAACATTAAAATCGACATGAAGTAATAGTATGTTTCTATGCTCCACAAGAAATGTGGCAATAATTTATTAATTATTTACTAGTGATTAACCAACCAAAGTTCCCTTATTGGTTTTGAGTGGCGATTTCTGAATTAACAACCCCAAGTATCTCACACCTGTGCTTTCAATATACGCCAGAATGTAAGCATAAAAGTTACTATATAACTCTACTACGTCCAAGAAACATAAAAATGGATCGTGCAAATATTTCTTAGTTCCTAACTAGCAAAGTGCCCGTGCGTTGCAACGGCTGTAAAATAAATAGACATATGTTAACAATCTAATAAATAATTTAACTTTTTATTAGTCACCAATCAAGGATGATGATAAGTGTTGACCTGCACCGAATAACGGTACCATCAAATAAAGATATTTTTATGAGATCAATATGTAGTACTTGATGAACCAGCAACATACACAACTGGCACAAGATCAAGATAGAAATAATCTTTACAAAGCCAAACCTGTACAAAACCAAAATATAATGGTAATGGAATTTATGTTCAAGATTTCAGCACTGAATTAGCATTCTAACGAACATTAATAGTGTTCAGACTTCATAGAGTAATTTCATATATGTCTGACCCACGTTCCAAGATAGAGAGGCTCAAGGAGGATGAAGAGACTTCATAGAGTAATTTCATATATGTCTGACCCACGTTCCAAGATAGAGAGGCTCAAGGAGGATGAAGACATCGGTGCCCGCCGAAACATCTGCGAATCAGCTTCGTCGCTGTACTATGTAGAAGCAAGCCAATTCAGCAAACATATAGTTGTATGTATTGCATGATGCAGACTGGGAGGATGATATTTCCAATATCTAAAAAATATATATGATGTGAAGTACTGGCAATAAGTTAAACAAAACATTGTACTTGTTTTGTAGTCAAAAGTGCAAATGCATTCTTGTGCTCAAGCAACTGGTGCTGGACATTTATCTGCTGTCTGAATTGACCTATTGCTCATCCTATGTGCAACCTACATGGTTGGTCCACTGCAACTCTGCAAGTATATGTATCCAGAGAAAAAAAAAGGCAAAATGGGAAATAATACTCACTTTTTTTTAACTCCTCCCCACTTCAATTGTAGGATGATCCGTGGATGGTAAACTCACCAGTACTTCTTAGATATTGTACTTCTTCATTAGTCCTGAGAAGTGAAGCTCAATAAAATTTCGCTCTTTGTCTCCATATACAAAATTGCTTTATTTATCAGAAGTAAATCTATTCTGCTGGAGTGCAGTAAATGTTGAAACCAAAAGATACCAAGTATTCAGGTTCCCATCCTTTCCGCTGTACACCTTATTTCATATACCATCACTACCTATCTACCATTAAAGCAAAGGAAAATTAAGGTAAATACTACAGCGCTGGTTGCCTGGTTCCACGTTTTTCTTTTTTGTTTGCACGGAGCGCTCGTTCCATTGGATTGGATTCCAGTCCGGCCCTGCATTTCCTTTCCTCTGTCGTTGGAGTCTGCACTACATCGTGCTCTTCATACACAGAAGAGAGGGAATACAAATTCAGTGAAGGCGGCCACGGTGTCGGGCGACAGCGAGAACGCGGCCCCCCCTGCACCCTTGCACATCGTGGTGCTCTCGTCGCCGGGGAACAGCAAGGACGTGCGCCCCTGCACCTATGCACGTCGTGGTTCTCTCGTCGCCGTCTCCACGCCGAGCACGGCTTAATCACCACGGCCTCACCCACGCGAGCTCCAACTCCATGGCACAGGGCGCCTCGCCGGAGAAGCAGGAGGACTGGAGGCGTGGTGATTCCCTGCGGGCTGCGGGTGTACTCATGGGAGGGGCGCGCGGGGGAGGTGAGGGGCAGCACGCGGCGGAGCCCTGGGCTGCGGTAGGATGGGGCGGTGGGGGATAGAGTAGGAGCACGGGTTGATTTCCAGTTTTTTTAGCGAGAGGTTTCCGTGTCCGGTTTGTTTAGCGAGAGAGGCACGACGTACCGTGGTATTTCTTAGCTAACCGTGCTCAGGAGGGAGATCGCGGGTACCGGGGTAGGCTAGCGATCGAGCTTGCGCGTGCGTGCGACATACAGACGCGCTCGACGTACCTACGGACGAAGGGAAGAAACACAAGCCATATTATATATTAGAGATAGTCAAGGTTATATCCAATCTAAGGTCGACATGCCTAATGTGGTCTTCTAGAACTCGGTGAGGGGCTAGCTGTGTTTATGCTTAGTTAGCACTCATCACTATAGATACTTGAAGCTTTTTTTCGAAGAACCCATAAAAAATCTGCACGTCAATTTTCATGCTTGCGAGGGAAAACAATGTTCAGATATTACAAACCGTGTAGGCCGCGACGGAAGCCGAAATACACGATACGAACATTTCCGTTTGTAGGTTTATGCCAAAGGTTGTGGGCAGGCCTGTTGATAGCTAAATGCGGGGTAGAAGTTGAGCTCGTGTTGTAATTTATAAATATAAAAACAACGAACAAAACCTGGATGTTGTAGTTCCGTTATCTCTCTGGTAATGGAACCTGATTCCCCAGGGGGAAATCGTTTGAAAAAAAAAACTTCAAACAAAAACTTTGGCAAAATGCGATGCCTTGCAGGAGGTGACAAATCCATGTTTCAGGGTCAGAGAATGTGATTCTGCTCATGAGTATCAGAAGAAATTTAGGCACAGAATCGACAAATTTTACGACTTGTCAAGGCTGCCAAAGGAGGTCACCCTAATATGAAAAATCCCAATGACCACAAAATAAATAAATCCATACAAAGTTCGTTGCTGCTAAAATGATGAATGTATTTTTTCCATATGATAAATAGCTGAATGATATAGATACTTCTTCACGAAGGTCTCTGCTCCTCAACGAAGGATCTTCTGGGGCAGAACCAGGAATACGCCAACCAGCCAGTTCTTTTGCTGCCTCCCTCCCTCTCCTCTTCCGGGTGGGGAACTCGTTCCAAAACGTTTGAACCCAAATCAAACACAACAAGCCACTGCTCATGCTTGTGTGTATCATGCTCCACAAAGTAGACACAGTTTCTCCTGATGGCAGGGAACTCCTTTGCCGAGAGCGCAAGCGAGTCACCCCGTCCCAAGAAGAGCGAGTGGTCGCCGAGATCCGCCACCTTCTCCTCCCGGAGGTCTAGGCGCTCGGCATCCCAATCAGGGCGGTGCACTTCTACGAGCACCACGGCGCGGCCTAGTCCGCGGTACACCATAACGAGCAGCATCTGGTCGTTGCAGTTCACGACGTGCGGCATCGGGTTCCCAGGGTATCGTGGATACCGCGCTTCCAGAGGAGCGTAGAGGCACATGCGCCGCGGACGCTTGGGCGGATGCTGCTGGAGGTCGTAGATGTCGAGGGACATGTTCATGGTGGAGACGTAGAACCTCTTCCCTCGGTGGAACGCCGCGCCTTCGATCCTCCCGTTGGGGTACTCGCGCTGCATCGTCCAGGCCGCGTCTCCGGGGCGCCAGAAGAAGAGCCTCTGCCCGATCTGCGCGTCGGGGATTGTCTGGCTCGCGATCGCCATCCAGCCCGCCGTCGGCGAGGAGAGCAGGTCTTCGGAGAGGAACACCTGGGCGACGGTTGCCAGGGTGGGCAGAGGGATCTCGGCCTTGGAGAGGGGCTCCCAGAGGACGAGCCTGGTGGGGGATTGCAGGTCGTCCGTTAGAGCAAGCCAGCCGCGCGGCGTGCCGCAGCAGTAAGGGAGGCCGGCCGGGGTCCGGGAGTAGATCCTTTTTCCACCGCGGGGCGGCCAGAATGAGTGGTCGCCGACGGGGTTGACGGCACTATTAGAGTTGCGGTGGCGGGCGTGGCCGGCGACGATCCAGGGGCGGCAGGCCGCGAGCGGGGCGGTGGACGCGCGCCAGTGGGAGCATACCTGGTGGATGTGGATTTGGTCCGCGTCGGACGACAGGCGGTCGGAGACTTGGTTGATGAGCTCCGCCGGCAGGGAGATCCAGGCGCCGCCGCGGCGTCCTCACTCTCTTCTTGCAGCTAGGAGTAGTATTTTTTATGATGGACAACCGATCGAGGAGTTAATTGCACTGGCGGTCACTGAAGTCGTCGAGTGGGTGCACTTAAGTCACCATTTTCAAAAATCTTGTGAACCCGTCACTCAAGTCCACATCCATGTGCACTTTGGTCACTCGGCCGGTTTTTGACCGGTTTTTGACCGAGAGTTGTCACGCTTTTGCAAATAACCCCTCCATTTTATTTCTTTCTTTTATATCGGCCCGCCGAGAAACACTGCCACCACGTTGTGCGCTCCGGCGGGGAGAGGCTGCAGTGGCCGAGGCTGAGCGACGGCCGCCTGGCGCAGGTGAAGAGCCTCGCCGGAACGGTGTACTGCGGCAAGTCTGAGCGACGACCCGCGGTCGATGGCAGACCGCTCCAGCCTTGATCTCTTGCCACGGTAGGACGAAGGACTTTGAGTTCCTTGCCACGGTGATTGATACCATCTTGGCTACGCTACGCGATTACTGGTAGCTACGAATGTGAGGAATGTAAGGCGCTGTGAAACCGTAACCTCCCCAAAGTTTTCAGCCCCTCCTATGTCCTGTGCGTACAGAACGCAATCGGCGTCCAGAGCGCACTGTCTTCGGCGTCGCTGCCCGATCCGTCGCCCTAGACCTCTCCACGACCAACCACCATGTCTAATAGCTCGGCCTTGATCTCTTCGTCTCTCGTGCCGATGGAATTGATCCGTGGACCCCGAAATCGCCGAGTCCATGCTCGTCTTCGCCATCTCCGGCAGTGCGCCGCCACCGCTCGATCTCCTTCACTGCGTTGGCCCGGCTTCCCTAGTGTGTACCCTAGTGTGTATCTGGAGCTCCAAAGAAGCTCCCTGAAGATGTAGGCGCAGCCCGGAAGAGCCGCGCGTCCCCGAGCTACCCTGCCATCAAGATCCGCTCCGGCCACCCGCTGTCGACGTCGAGGTGACCGATGGCGTGCTCCTCCCGTCTCCCCGACCACGTCCTTATCCTCCTAGTGAGCTTCCTGCCACGCACGGGAAGTCACGACGGGTGGGCGTGCGTGGAGCTTGTCCCGTTCGTCGCCGGCTTCAGGCATCTCGAACGGCGTCTCAGGCGCTCCTGAGTCACGCGCGCCAGCGTGGTGCTGTTTCTCCAGCCTTCTCGAAACGCAAGGACGGCGAACCCCACGACCGCTTCCGCGCCAGGCGCGACGCCGTCGGCTCTGCCGCCCACAAGGCGCTCAACGCCGCCGAGGCCGATAGCGACGGCCGCATCAGGAAGCTCACCATCCGCCTGGAGGCCCGCAGCCAAGACAAGATCCGTGATTTCCTTTACAGCAAGAAGCGCGACGTGTTCGCCATCGCGCTCTCCCACCCGGCGGCGTGCCATGTCGAGGAGCTCCGGATCACCGTCGTGGACTCCGTCAACGTGGTGGCAGTGTTTCTCGGCGGGCCAATATAAAAGAAAGAAATAAAATGGAGGGGTTATTTGCAAAAACGTGACGACTCTCGGTCAAAAACCGGTCAAAAACCAGCCGAGTGACCAAAGTGCACATGGATGTGGACTTGAGTGACGGGTTCACAAGATTTTTGAAAATGGTGACTTAAGTGTACATACCACGATTTCAGTGACCGCCAGTACAATTAACTCCCGATCGAGCTAGTGCGCTTAATTAATTCTCCTTCAAAGCTAGCGTCGCTAATAAAGGCTACGATCGAAACCGAGTCCGTGATGAACTCTAGCTCGAGTCTCCTCTCTCCAACACGCGAAAACCCCAAGCGCGCGTAAAGAAATCAAGAACCGATTCTGGTCGACGGCGGCTGTTGGGCATGAGTAAATCGGCTGATCATGTGCCACGGCGCGGCAGCCGGTTAACGCGTCGGCACCTTCAGCTGGCAAGGCAGAGAGCTAGAGCGGGTCGTGAATCTCCGCCGCGTTGATGTCGATGAAGGGGAGGAGAGGCGCCGGTGTCTCCCCTCCGTCTACGGCTCGGCAAGGGTAAGTGCGTGAGAAAATTTCGCTTCGAGGCTCGGGATATTCTCTGAAGCTCTGAATGAATAGACAGTTACGGCAAAGCAGAGCTGAATAGGAAGGGCAGAATTTTCTCGTTACTGAAGTTGCACAAAGGATTCATGCAGCGAGCATGATAAACAGGTCATGGAGGCAATCAACAGCTCCTGTAACGAGCAATCATCAACGGCTTTCGTAAATGCCGCCATTCCGCAGGCTCCGTGACACTGAAATGTTCTCTTGCGTTGCATGGAAGGTTTGTTTCGTTGAAGCCACCCATGCATGCATAGCCAATTAGCCATGGCAACTCAATCGACATGTCTTAGAGCGTGGACATTTCCTTCTCCCTGGGCTTCTTCAAGCATCTGTATATTAGTTCAAACTTGCTATCTCTAGGCGCAAGAAGACCATGCAAGCGCGGCGCATTTGAGCTCTCTCATGCCACGAGAGTATTGTTTTGGTGTCCAAGCCGTCCAAGCCATTTTGGTTTGCGTTTGTAACTTTAAAAACTCTTATCCTTAATTAATGAAATAGGCAAAGCTTTTGCCTCATTAAAAAAGAAGACCATGCAAACTCGGCCAAGCTCCAAGTTCAGCAGCCCGGGCGTATCGTATCGAGGTGTAGCTGAAGCATTGTGCATTGTCATTGTCAGGCAAAAGTTGTACTTTGTCACCAAATTGCCTCTAAAACTCAGTTGGTGAATGTTATGTACCCTGGTGGCAATCTCTTCAATGATAATCAACGAAGTAGTTTTCCGACAAAACAAAACCACAAAATTTACTTATCTTTATTTATAAATTAAAGGTAATGATAGGATGCGATGTTGAATAATTACTTCTCATGTTGTACGTAAAGAATCTTTTACACTCGAAACCCGGTGAAAACAGATGAACCCCTCTAGTGTTATCTATACTTCTTATAAAGCAAAACCCCACTAAGTGTAGTTATTATTTTCTATCTCCACATGCAAGCTATCCACATCACTAGCTATTTTAGCCAATCAATTGTCCATGTCATTCCCTAACACTAATTAATTAGTGTATTTTTTTGCATGCAACATATCCATGTAATCTAACTTTTATCCATACAATTATCCACGTCACCCGTTTTTAATCATCAAATACAAAAAATCAAGTCAATTAATTTTAGCCCATAGACAATTCGTTGCATATTTTTGTAAAAAAATTCATATTCCATGGATTTGTATATCCCTTTTTTTTGTATAACTAGCATGGTGGCCCTCGCAAATGCGAGGGCATTATCTGGCGTTGGTTGAAAGTGTTCAATAAATAAAAATATTGTTTAATCGACATCGTAAGCAAAATTGTTCTACAACTATTGCAAATGTTTTGGTAATAAAAATATCACGTTTGCAAGTACATCTTTGGTAGTCTAAAATTTGCGGACAATGCATTATCATGCCATATGTTGAAACAGCCATGGAAAAGATATTGGATTGGTAAAGTGAACTATAATCTTACACAATGTTAGATCAGTATGTGAGGTTAGTTATCTTTGATTAAAAAATTATTGATCAAAACAAAATGTGTCCTCCTTTATAGGTAGGTCTTATTTAATAGTGAGAATTATTGTGTTCTGATGTTTCTTCCTCTCGTTTACTCACTCCATATCACCATGTGCAACATTTGTTTAGAAAAAGTGAACACCGTGAAACATTGGCCTTTATTTTTTATATAAACATTCTACTAAAGATATCAGTTAACATGTTCATACATCCATAGTCATAGTTAGAGAAGTACTATTATAGGTTTTCTAGACTCTTCACTTATCGTGATCTTCATCGCTGTGTGGATACTAATTATGGAACATACCGATCGACAATATGTGGTGACTTGGCCCTATGTGTATCGTTAAACCAAAAAAAAATATAGTGTGAGTGATGCTCTTGTTGATTGTGTGTCAACTAATGTTGTATCTTACGCGTTGTGTCTCACTAAATCGGAATATTCCTCCAGCGGTGGGAGATTATGTGCTGACTCAGCCCTATTTTTTTCATTAAGCTGGTAATGTTTTTAGTTTGAGTGTCATTCCTGTTGATAATGTGACTAATGGCGTCACTTCTTTTATGTGAAAAACGACTCGGAACTCTGAACTCCTGCATGCGTTTTGAAAGAGTATTAATCTAATGGCAAACGAATATATTTGTCATTAATGTATATTCAATAAGAATTTAAAACAATGTACGTGGTGTGAATAGTGTCGTGGCTTCATTAATTTTAAAATTCCACGACCCAAAAAACTTCTGCAGGTGTTTCTTGTGAGTTGGTCTCATGACTGTCAAATAAAATTTTCAATTATGTGTACTCAATCATGGAAACAATGGTTCCATGTTCATATACAGTTAACATGTGTTTTAACCTTACAAAGTTTGATCAAATATATATAAAATACCACCTAAAATATACAATGATTATTAATAGAATCATCGTAAAAAGTTTTTTGAGATTATAAAATTTTGATTTATGATTTTTTTAATGTTGGTATTTATTGCTACATGACTACATCTTTGGTCAATTTTCGAAAATTGGATTTTAAATAAACTTAGAAACTCAGGATAAATAAAACAGGAAAAATACATAGTGATCTGTTTAATTATAGTTAAATATATGTAAGCTATCCATATAGCGCATATCCTATGCCACCACGTTTTCAGTGTTTTTTCTTTTCCTTTCAGGTATCACGTTTTAACCAAGGTAGGGGTAAAAAAACTTAGTCTCGTACACGACCTGGTTTTTAAACAGACGCACCTATTATCATGTGGAAGTACGTGTTTAATGGATGGAGTAACTTTTTTTGGTAAACCATGGAAAAGGAGTCCACGTCTCCTTCGCTAACACGTTTGAGTTAGATTTTCTTTCCTTTTAGCTGTCACGTTCCAACCAAGTCGTGTCAAACTATGTTACATAACTCTAACTTCAAAGATAAAATCTTAGCCATATATTTTAGATATAACGACTAAAATTAATTTAGATGATGTGGCTTAACGTGGTGACTCTGTTAGCTAACTCATTTTGCTTTTCTATACCTAATCTATACCTAATCTATACCTAATAATAAAAACAATAAGGTTTCTTGTGGTACGTCATTTTTTTTTGCCGATTTTACCCTTGTCTACTCAGAAATATTACCCACCACTGCCACCCATAAGTCATACCGGTTTTTTTTTTTCCCGTCGTTTACCGCAAGAGGATAGCTCGCCGGCGCTCAACAATCCTGCGAACTGCTGAGGGTCCCCTAGGTGGAAGATATCGAAGAGGGAGCTCTCGGGTGCCGGCGTGAGGGTCCCCTAGGTGGATGTGTGCTTGAGCTGCTGGTCCTCGCGTCACCCATGAATGGAGACCCCGGCGCGGAGGCATGGGCGGTATCATCTCGGATTGGGTCTGCTAGATCTAAATTTTCTCTTGGCTGACATAGGCCAATTGATGCTGGACAGAAGACCTCCTTGCTTTCTGTCGTTCCTCTTTGCGATTGAGATGATTAGTGAATCTCCCGTCTCCTGCTGCAGTAGCAGGCGATCAGGGGAGGCGATGATGGTTGGCTCCCGCCGGCAGTCCTCCGAGACAGCGTCCAGCTCAAGCTCGCCGGCGTCCAAGTGCAAAGTGGCGGACGATGACAAGGTTGCCGCTGCGCGATCCAGGCCACCGTCGCACCAATAGTGGACGGGCGGGTGCGGTTGGGCGTTATCATGGACAAACTCTGACAAAAAAATGAATCAATGGATCGTTGCCGCATCTAAATTTTGTATTGCATAAGGTTGCTCCTATTTCGGTCATTGTGGCCTCAAACTCTTAATCGATTTACTGAGTATCTTCATTCAGTCCAAGGGCGAATTACCATGCTTCTCTCCTTCCTCCCTGACGAGTGACGACTCATGGTATGACATTGTGTACGTGCTCTGCATCTGAAGCTTCTCCACTCTCTTGGCGCACTGGAAATATTGTAGGGGCTAGCTTGTGCTGCTGCAGGACATCCTACACATGAGGGACTTGCATTTTCCCACATTTTTTCAATACTACTTGATGCTACGGGCAGTAGCCATGTCTTGATCTTAATTGTTGTACACTGTGACAGAACATGGTTAAAAAGAAAAGGTATGCCCAAATACTTCCTTACTATCCTTGACCAGTGATCTCTTAAAACTAACCTAATAATCAGATCACCAGTAGCACTATCACAATAGCGAGGGATGTGTGTGGTTGATTATTTGTGTGCCTGCTGAGTGATAATTAGTTGATTCATATTGTACCCAGTTGTATTGTAATGTAAGCATATAGAGAGGAACATCCTCTCACTTATACCAAGCATGCTATATCCAATAGAAAAAGTTAAATAAATTAAGAGAAACTGAGATTACTTGGGTGATCCAAAATTTAGGGTAATGCCATTTTTCGATAACAAGTTGATTTTTCTGCAACACACGATATGTTTTTATAAAAAGGAACGACAGAGAGTCGTTAGGGAAGCAGATAGGTAGATGATGTCAATTGAGGGGAAGCATGTTACGTAGTGATGCATGCGATACATCCGGACATCATATGGCAATCCGCATAAGCATAGATACTCAAAGGAGAATCAAGCAAGTATTTCGCCCATAACCAAAAAAATTACAGATCCGACGAATAAGTGGTCAGTTTTTTTTGCCACGAAACAACAAACCAAGCGATCACTAAGTTGATTTTTTTCTCCCGTTGCAACGCACGGGCATTTTTCCTAGTATCTATACCTAATAATAAAAGCATTAAGGTTTCTTGTGGTACGTCATTTTTTTTCCGATTTTACCCTCCCACCAAATCACATATTTACCCACCACTGCCACCAATAAGTGAAAATAACGGTTCGTTTTTTTTCCCGTGCGCTGCTCACATCATCGATTCCTGACTACGTTTCGTTTGGTCCGTCGCTTGGAGTATCAATTTTTTTGTCCCGATCGAATTCCAATTGTACTCCCAATCAAACACGTACATCACGGCCAGAACAGAAAAACAGTCAACCCCAATCCCCACGACCGGCTCCCTCCCCGTCAACACCTCCACCATCACGACGCCGAAGTCGCGCGTCGCCCGCCGCCGACTCGAGACGGCCTCACGGCCGGTGTGGCTTCCAATGGCGTCCACGACCGGATGACGGACACCGGATATGACGGCGAGCTCCAGCGGAACGCCGTCTCGTCGCCGTGATGCTATTGATGGCCACATGCCGCCCGTCCTGAAGCCAGGTACAATACCGTCCCGACGGCTTTGCTGACCACAGTATCAGTGGACGCGGCCGCGACCTCCCCCACGTTATATCAGCCTTCGCGACCTCTGTAGGGGCGACCGGCAGTGGCGGTGGTACGCTGGGGGGCTTTGGGATGCGGTTTTATCGATTCGAATTGGTCGAGGGCAGCGATGATTTCTATGTAGCTGTTCAAGGGGAAGACGAGAGGTAGGAGTCTACTATATCCGCTCCTAATTTGTTCGCTCGCCTTCCCCATGGTGATCTAGAGTATCAGCTCAACCAACAATTTCCATGCCCAGCTTATCTGAGAAGAAGGTCGTGCGGACAATACCTGATGAAGTGATGAGAACACTCTTCAGTTTGCATGCAAAAGGGACAGACCATCTGAGAAGAACTCACCTCCACATGACAACAGTATTCAGTTTGCAGGCAGAACGGACAGCCCATCCGAAAAGAGCATCGTATTGAGCAGAACTTCTAATGAGATTATGAGAACTGTCTCCAGTTTGCAGGCAAAATGGACGGCCCACCAGGGAAGACAAATTATGTTTAGACAAAATGGACGCCTATAAGGTTAAATGAGATTCGAGAAAGGAAGAGACATGAAGAAAAGAAAGAAGTAGAGGTGAAGATAAGAGACGTGAGATGAGAGCACGACCGGGAATAAAATAACCAAGAGGCAAGAGCACACTGTTCTGTTGTGCAGCTGTAACATGAGGTTATGATAGTACAAAAAAATAAGAGAAGAAAATCCAAGGAATTTGTCGAGAATTCAGAGTTTTACAAGTTTGAGAATTCACGCGCAGCAAAGTTAGCCTGAAATCAGCATGATGGGGTCCTATAATACAGGATTCGCCTCGGACGCCCACAACTCTGCCGGCTCCTATTGTATCCGATTTGGTTGTTGTTTGAAGAAATTCATAGAACGCACCAATATTTTGCACCAAAATTATTTTTTACTCCCGTAGCAACGCACGGGCACGTTTCCTAGTATAATAATAAAAGCATTAAGGTTTCTTGTGGTACGTCATTTTTTTTTCCGATTTTACCCTCCCACCAAACCACATATTACCCACTATGCCACCCTTAAGTCATACCGGTTCGTGTTTTTTATTTCCTCTCCTTACCTTATGCATGTGCAGCGCCGCGGAGAACAATGAGAGAAAGCACCGCGCCTCCCGTCCATACGACCTATCCATCCGCTCGTGTTTCCGCAGCAAGGAGTGGAAGGCCAATGCTCACGCAGACGACGGTCACGCATTCGTTCACGCTGACGCCGATGCCGTGGATGGTGACGCATTTGCCATGCTCCCCGCCGGCGCTGCCGGAGAATACGCCCGCCTTGACGGTCAGTCGGTGACACAACCACCTTACCATGCGTTGTCCAAGACTGGCAACTTCAATTCGCCGCCGACGATCGACCGGAGACCTGTGCGGATGTGGCCGCTGGGCAGTCAGATGTCGATGGACTGGGCGTGGGCACCGTTCCCACCGCGCAGAGGCAGCAACAGGATGACGCCTTGACGGACTACAGATCGTCGAGGTGGCAACGAGCCAGCGAAGGTCCGCGCACGACGCTGCGCTCATTGAGATGGTTGAGAGCTCTACTGAGTCCATGTACTCGTCGATCAAGGGGATAATTTGCGAGGGCGGGGCAGCCCCGATCGGCGGAACGCTTCATCACGGGCCCTTGCCAGCGGCCGCTTAGGGAAGGAGGCACGGAGATCGCTGCGGGGGTGGGCGAGAACGGCAAACTGTACCCCTGACCCGAGGCCCTGAAGCAGCAGCTAGAGAACAAGCCAAGGACAACTGGACAAGCACGGGCGCTTCCTGTCTTTGCCTGTATCGTACGCGTATGTACGCACGTACAGCGCAACGAAGACTCTTTAGCTTGTTTCAATTGTTTAATCCGCCAGATATTAGCAACCATGCAAACAATTCCAGTCTAGGCCAAAGCTTCGACTTCCAGATACATAGAAAAGCAGAATTTATAATATTGCCTTAATATGTAAACCAGTCACCCAAAAATGCTCCATCTGTCATGGGTATATTCACTTTTCAGTATGAACTAATCCATAGGACACTAACTGAATTTTGATTTAGTTCCTGAAATGCTTCGGGAGATGTGTAATTTTTTGAACATAAATAGACGTGGGAAGGTAGTCTTGCATGATTTTGATCATTCGTCATCTTTCCAAAATAAAACTGCACCTCCTTCATCAACTGAACAAGATGTAAAGGACATTTGAGTAATGGTTTTTTTATTTCCTATATCTAACTTTTTGTAGAGATATGTACCATCGAGCTATTTTACTGCTGTGTCAATCTGATGGTTATCTGGATAGAAAAAAATTATACACGGGTCGATCGAATTTGGGGTAAAATTTGGGTTGCGCCAACTTTTTTCTGACAAATAGTAGTTTTTCACTCCCGTTGCAACGCACGAGCATGTTTCCTAGTAATAATAAAAGCATTAAGGTTTCTTGTGGTACGTCATTTTTTTTGCCGATTTTACCCTACCACCAAACCACATATTTACCCACCATGCCATGCATAAGTGAAAGAAAACGTTTCGTTTTGGACAATCCAACGCATCTTCCCCTGAGCCGACCACCCAGAACTTGATCCCGACCACACGCAGTAGCTGCGCGCGTCACCGGCCGTGCTCATCCGCCCGCCATTCTCACGCGCCGCCGGTCGGAACACCATCACGCGACGCTGGTAGGAATCCCGTGCGTCTCCCATCCTCGCGCGCCGTCAGGGCCCAGCCCCGCCCGTCCCCATCGCCATGAGCGTCATGACTTCCGCGTGCGTTGTTGACTCGTCGCTCCTGACGCTCTCTTGACAAGAGTGTTTGCTGGTGGCACTCTTGTTCTATGCAATAAATGATCCACTTTCTCCACGACGCTTTGCCTCAGCTCCGCCCGCGACGAGCCTCCAGCCCTCCACAGCAATTATCCAAAGAAAATCACCGCTCCGGAGAAATAAACGAAGAACGGGACGTACGCAAGGGACATAGCATCACGCTATTTCTGCCACAGCTAAATTCGTTCGTCACGGCCGGAAGCCCGGAACAACTGTGATGAGGCGCCTCCCATGATTGATGGTATTATTCAAAAATATCTTCGGCTGAAGTATGAAGATGTAGAAGAATTACTACGTATGATGCATGTCATGGTTGTACAAAAGATTGGTTCGCATGAGCATGTATGTTTCTAGTTTATATACTATAGATAACTCGTTTTTTTAAGGTAAATGAAAATGCGGTTATTCAAAATAAACTAATGTACGGAAAGTCATTAAAAAGCAATTCTTCAATTTTGCATGCTATTCGAATTGGGAAACGTACAGCACAAGCCACAACGCACGGGAAACGGCAAGCAGAGTAGTGTCTCCTCCTACCGTACCACGCCACCTAAGTTGTGATGGCTTTCCTTCAGCGTATTGGTCATGGACATGGGATCGGCCCACCACTACCAGCAGCGTGAACATGTCGACCCTGGCTGGCGGAGGGAAAGCTCATGTTTTTGTATCGAACGAAGCGCACGGGAGTTGACAGCACAAGCCTTGTTTGTTTCACTTTGTATGCGCTATGATTTTTATTTATGCAATGATCAATGAATGCATCAACAAATAGCTTTGTGCCAATTTAGGATTTACAATACAATACTCCTTTCCTCTTCTACCGGGTTTTGCCGGATTTCAAATATCCATAAATTATCTTTTCTCTTAGTGCCATGGTTCGCATGCTAATCAACGTTTTCTTACAATGCCCTCTGGGTGTAAATTGTACAAGGTTATATGTAGTATCCCGTGAGCAATCTAATTTATGGCACTAATTCTGGAATATCATTGTACTTCTGTTATATGCAATGCATATGAGACCGAGGGGACACCATTTTAGCCTAGCTAATTAGATAGTGTGATGTTCTTATAAATAAAATGTTACAAGTCTGGAATATTGTACATCGGTTGTATGCAATGTATCTGAGATTCATGTTGATCGTGTTTCAGGGTCACGTGCCACTGAAAACAGTGAATTATAGCCCACGAAAATGGCCAGAAATGGCCCAAAATGACGAGTTTTGACAACGTCTTGAAATTCGTGTATTGGGGTTACGGGCCGTTGAAATCAGTCTCGAACCCAAAACAGTGGGTTATGGCCCACGAAAATGGCCAGAAATAGCCGAAATGACGAGTTTTGACGACGTCGGGAAATTCGTGTATTGGGTCACGGGCCACTGAAATCGGTCCAGGACCCCAAAACAGTGGGTTATAGCCCAACAAATTGGCCAGAAATGGCAAAAAATGACGAGTTTTGACGACGTCGGGAAATTCGTGTATCAGGGTCACATGCCACTGAAATTGTTCCCGGACCCCAAAACAGTGGGTTATAGCCCACAAAAATGGGCAGAAATGGCCGAAAATGACGGGTTTTGACGACGTCGGGAAATTCGTGTATGGGGGTCACTAGGCGTTCAAATCGGTGCCAGACCCCAAAACAGTGGGTTATAGCCCACGAAAATGGACAGAAATGGGCAAAAATGACGAGTTTTGACGACATCGGGAAAACCGTGTATCAGGATCACGGGCCGTTGAAATCAATGCCGGACCCCAAAATTGTGGGTTATAGCCCACGAAAATGGCCAAAAATGACAAAAAATGACGAATTTTGACAACATCTTGAAATTCGTGTATCGGGGTCATGGGCCGTTGAACTCGGTCTCGGACCCCAAAACAGTGGGTTATAGCCCACGAAAATGGCCAGAAATGGCCGAAATTGACGAGTTTTGACGACGTAGGGAAAACCGTGTATGAGGGTCACATGCCATTGAAATCGGTCCCGGATCCCAAAACAGTGGGTTATTGCGCACGAAAATGGCCAGAACTGGCCGAAAATTACGAGTTTTTGACGACGTCGGGAAATTCGTGTATTCGGGTCAAGGGCCATTGAAATCGGTACAGGACCCCAAAACAGTGGGTTATATACCCCACGAAAATGGCCAGAGATGGCCGAAAATGACGAGTTTTGACGACGTCTTGAAATTCGTGTACCGGGGGCAGACCTAGATCCCGAGATTCATATGAGTATCGCAAAGTTATAATTTTACACTAGAGATTTGTGCAATTTTCATACAAGCAACATGTCAACTCGTTTCATTTGATTATTTATTTTTCAAGATGGAGCAGCATGCATGGGGCTGCCACACGAATTAATGCAATGGACAAACCCGTCGATCGAGCTACATAAGTATATGGGACAGAAAAAAGGATGGGCGAAAAGACGATCCATGCATCGATGAATCAAAAGATCCAGCTAGAGCTCGAAACCGAACTGTTGCCTGCTAGACACCTGGCGCTGGTGCGTCCTCCATGTCTAACCGAACAAGGAGCTTAGATTCTACAAATTTCTAGATTTTGTTAAAGCTAGCCCAAAAGGTAGTGTGCATGCATGGCCTCCCTTTTCACCGACTCTTGAGGCCGGCACACCCATGTGGCTGCCCAAATGCTCGCCATGATCCGTGAATTGCACCCAGGCATAACCCCAACGACAGATGCAGGAGTATCTATCTAGGCTTTGGAGCTCACATGCATGCCATCTGTCCATTAACTAACATAACTCCCTAGCAAACTTTTTAATCAACTTTAGTGTAGTTAGTAGTAAACATACTATATGCCTCCTCTCTAATTAACCAGTCTGGTACATAGCTGTTAGTTAGCTTACTCTCCTCAATCCGCATTTGCTTAGGGAGGAAAGTCACTGCCTTCGTATTCCAAATAATATCTTTCTGATTAATCTTCTATAGGATGTTATTTTCATGTGCTATTGTCATCAATCTTATTGAGTCCTTCTGGTGTCATAGTAGTCCCAAAATAAGAATTCAACAATATGAGTTTGAAAAAGCTCCTTTCCGCTGCCGATGCAACCGAATAATTAACACAATTCTATATGCAACAGTTTCTTCACACGTGTTCCTTGATCCATGATTTAGACGCCGGCTGAGCGGGCTAACGGCGAAGCGAGCTGACCACACCGGCAAGTATCGATCGGCACAGGACATTTTTCATCGGCCGATCTGCTGTGACGACGTGCGGGCGTAGCTCTCGCGGTCTCGCTCTCCGTCACGGACAGTGGAACACGAGATCGCGTCGATTGGTTTTCTTACGTCTCGCAGCCTGTTGGGATTCAGATCGTGGCCTGTTACTTTTTAGTCTAGCGATCCATCGTAGATCGTACCTATCAAGTATAGCGATCCATCGTACCAATTGGTGGCGGTGTGCGTGTTGGTTTTAGACTTTGGTTTTAGACTGTGGACCGCAAAATCAAAGGAAACGAACAGGCTGCTGCCTGCTGAAACTGGGCCACTAGCAAATAACAAATTGCTTGGAAATTTTGACACGCACGAGTATGCAGCAGGAATTCGGGGGCTCCTGGAATTTGGGAGCCATGTTCGGTCGATCACCTCGAACATGGCCATCGATGGGCCTGACTCATAATATAAATTGTTCTATATGGATGAGAAGCAATAGCATTATTAATTATGTAACAGATAATGACCTAAGATATGCTGTTCCGGTGCCTAGCTGAATTCATTCATTTTAGATGAAAAGTTCTTTTTTACAATGCATACACTAAGACAGCGAGAATATAAGAGGTAGTACGTGTGTCTTTTTGATGATTGATCCGTAGCTTTCAGTGGCGATCAGCATACGTACGTACGTACCTGAAAAATATTGGTGTTCACCAATCAATCTCTATTGCCCCCATATATACGTATGCACGTACGTATACTTCCACGATACAAAATAAAGAGAAAAACAGGTTAATCTGCTGCCCTCGGTGTCTCCACCCACAATAACTAACAAACTAATCATATATACATCATCTGTGCGCATATCATTTTAATTTTGCTCAAAAGCACACAAAATTTTCTAGGCGTTCGATCTGGCAAAACTAATACAGTATTGTTTTGATTGGACAAAATAGATTAGCAAGGCGTTAGATTTGAGCACTGCTCATGCCTTAGTCACTAAGGATTATGGTTAAGGCATAGATAGACATGTGTAGGGTTAGGTTCGGCACATGCATGCACTCTTGTAATTCCTTCAGAAGGCATCCATGCACGTCGCTCTCGATAACCACCTTCCATGATCGCATCGACGATTCCAAAGTTTTGCTTTCTGTTACTATGTTCCAATGACAAAAACAATGGTGCACCCTAGGTAGCATCTACAGACATGTCAAGGTCGTTTTTTTCTACGAGAGAAATTTCGGTCCAGGTTCCGACTAGCGAAGGTGGCAATCGGGTCAGGTTTCATCGTGTCAAATCGCTACAATTAATTCCCATGGGTATATCACACGCCTTACTTACTCTCGAGTGTTAGCACACACATTGTTACCTCGATCGACAGCACACCTCTCGGTCCGTCGACACGACTTTTTTTCCAAAAGAGAAAAGGAATAAAGTTTTTTTTAGGGTAGAAAAGGAATAAAAGCAGCTCATCGTCAGTGAGCACTAGCAAATTGGGCCCCACAATTACGTTTGAAAAGAACAGCTGGGCCCACGTAGCCCATGAGGAAATGGGCTATAAATAGGGGCCTCTTGCACTTGTCTCCCTCCCTTTTCCCTCTCCCGCCACCTGAACACACACACCAGGTTCCCTTTTACATTTCTGCCCCTGCTTTCCTTGGTAATTCTCGAGCCATGGCCCTGCAGCACTACCCTGCCCACCACCACCACGACCTCCTCCTCCTCGAGGCGGCCTTCCTCGCCGACATCGGCTTCGGCTACGACGACGAGGCGCCGCCGTCTTCCGCGGCTCCGTCGCAGGACAGCCCCGTGGCCACGTCGCCGGAGAACGACACGTCTTCAGGCTCGGGCGGTACCGTCGCGTCGGCATCCGGCGCTGGGGACGACGGCGGCGGCGACTACGGCGGCGGACGAGACGGGTACACGAGCCGAGACGACGGTAACGCCGAAAAGGAGCGGCGGCTGCGACGCAAGCTCTCGAACCGCGAGTCGGCGCGCCGGTCCCGGGCGCGCAAGCAGCTGCACCTCGACGAGATGGGCGCGGAGGCCGCGCGGCTCCGTGCGGCGAACCGGGTCCTCGTCGAGCGTGTCCGCGGCGCCAGGGGCTGGACCACGCTCGTGGAGCTCGACAACGCCAGGCTCCGGGCCGAGGGCGCCGGCCTCGTGAGACGCCTCGCCGCCGCGCGCCGCGCCCTCCCGCTCATGCAGCTCTACTACGCGGCGGCGTCGTCCACGGCGGCCGCGTGCCGGCGCTGATCTCGCTCTCGTTTGTCATGCATATGCATGCACGAGGGAGGAACTGCTTTTTTGACCTGGCGGCTGATCGATCGAACCGAACGAAATGAATGGACGGAGGACGGACGGCTATATATATACTAATTAATCACGTATACAATATGCTCATTATATTACCATATTCTTGATGCAAAATCAATGGTGGTTAAAACGTACCCACACGGCCACACAGGCAAGTGAGGACTGGCATCCATGGTTCTCGGAGGACACCGATGCATGCGCTCCGTCCAATTGGAAACGGACGGCCAGGATCGATCCAGCGAACACTTGGGCGGTAGCTAGGATCAGTCCAATTATTGTTCTCTCTGCTAATGGTTTAGCTAGTGCTTCTTCATATGTTTGGTACTTGTCATACTCATCTCCAAATTAATTAGTACGATCGATTCTTGGTCATTGGACTCAGTGGCGGAATTGCAAGCGTATGTGTCATCTTGTCATGGCTCGTAGTTGTCTCCTTCGATCTCACACTATTATATAGAGAAATATACGTAGTGAATATGACGCCCATGGCGGCTAATTTACGTATATGCATATATATATATATGGTCTCCGTTTTGTGTGCTGTGTTGGTGGTGGCGAGTCGCCGCCATCAACACGTCGTCTAAAGCAAAACATGGACGGACGGTTTCGATGTAGCGATGCTCTTTGAACTTCTTTTATTTCTACCTTCTTGCCCCGAGATGGTTTGCTGATGGTACTTTCGTCACTTGTCTTGCACACAATACCCGTAGTTTTATTATAAATGGAAATCTTCGTTTAGGTCATGTCATCTTCTATTTGAACTTTCCTTCAAAAAATTAATCTTCTATTTAAACTTAGACTTATCCTAAGCGGCGTTAGTGCATTCTTTTTCTTAAAGCGTTACCTACCGACTATCCATTGCTTATCACTTATCAGCCCACAAGCCTGTGGCTATGACTTGCTAACCTTTTGGCAGAGGGGGTTTTGCATTCCAGCCCATGGCCCATCCAGTCACGAGGCAAACCGTCTACGTCGCAATTCCTGGAAAGCTCAACATAAGATCGAAAGATCTTCCTCTCTTTGGCTAGCAGGCGTGGCTCCTCTTCATACTCCACAAACTAGTTTTTTTTTGCAAAACTTGTGTCTGAAACATATTTCACGTGTAACATTTGTTCCAAGGCTGATCTAAACGCATCATTGGCCATGTATGCTTAAGGACATCGATCAGTGTGTCTAGACTTGCCACTCACTCGGATATAATTTATCAAGAATGTTACATTCACAGTTTGGGGTAGTATATTTACCTCCCAAGATTCCACAAATATTAGTTGCGGCGACAATTCTTGTAGCTCGAGAAAAACTTCCCATCTTAGCGGCCGCTTACCTTTTTTTTGTCCTCCAATCCACTCGGAAAGATTACTTCCGCACCATGCCACCGACTTGTAAGCTCTTCGATTTCACTTTTTTTACTATACATTCGAGCTACCCATAACTTGTTTCTCTCTATGCCCTTCAAAGCGGCCAATCATTGGTGGGCTACTTCATCGATGGTGTCCATCATCAAATTTTGGAAAATTCACCATTGATAAGATATTTTGTTTAGATAACCACAAAGATGTTTCTTTTATGCAGGTAATCTACCGATGCACAGGTATTCTCCGTACGTGGTCCACCTTACAGCTTGTGGGACATCGAGACCTCTTTACGGAGGCGTGTGCACGGCTGGAGGAGGTGGCAAGGGACATTTTATCACAACATGGGTGGCCGCTTGATCGCCGGATTGGACCTCCATAGGCCGTCGAGCTTGCCTAGGACATAGGCGTTTTACTGTATTCTTTCATGATTGTAATTCGCCTGTTGTCGCATTTTCTTTTATTTCTCGCCTGGATTGCGGCTGTGTGCATTCTTTATGCAGAGGCCGGGTGTAATACTTAAACTTTTGAGTAATAAAGCCCTTTATCTAAAAAAAGATAACCACAAAGAAGAAGAATCTTGAAGAAACGACTGCCACCAACAAGGGGGAGAGAATGTGCTTTCCGTGAACTAACCCGGCGCTGGAGACGACGACAGCGGCGGCAGCGGCGGCGGCGGCGGAGGAGACGGGTACACGAACCGAGACGACGGTAACGCCGAAAAGGAGCGGCGGCTGCGACCAGTGGCGGCGCCAGTAGGGGGTCGAGCCTGGTCGGCCGACCCGGCTCGATTTTGGGCAGGAAAAAATTAGATACTTGGAGGCACCGAGGCAGTAGGAAAAGTCATACGAGTATACGACCACGACGCAGCGACTGAGCGACCTAACAGAGATATCCCAGGCGATTCTCCGCCCTGCAAGCTCTCCCCGCGCCGCCAGTGCTCCGCCCCCCATCGCGCCGGCGCCGGCCACCGCCCTGCCCACCCCAGCCGCCCTGCCCCTCCCCGGCGCCCTCCTACCCCGCAAGGTCGGCCCGCCCGGCGCCCGGCAAGCTCTCCGCTCTCTCCCCTCGTCCGGAGCATCAATCTGCGCAGGTTCTCTCTCTCTCTCTCTCTCTCTCTGGAAACCAAGCTTAGTGATTTTCCTCTCCAAAATCTTAACTCTGTGACTTGTTGGTTCGGTAGCTGTATTCGTAATATTTCCCTAATTTTTTCCACTTAAGATTTCTGTGGATATGGATAGTGTTCACTCTTACGATGTATCCATAGATGTGGCTCTCTCCATATTGAGGACTAAGCAATGTGTGTGTGCTTCAGATAAGATTATGCCATAGACTTTATCAGAAATTGCTGCTATGAGTGTTTTAGCTTTAAGTTGCTGAACCTATGCTGTTAATGTAGCAAAAGAGAACACATATTCCAGAAATAGGAGGCTGTCCAAATGTATGGTAGAAAGAATGCATCCCTGTCAATTTCTCTTTCATGTAAGCGCACCAGGTAAGGCTGGGTGCAGTATACAAAGATTTTATTGTTTTAATTTTCTCCTAAGAAGACATTCGACTAAGGATATAAAGTTACTCATGTTTTTTCTGCCAATCGAACTGATGCAAGGTACTAGATTATTACCCCCTAATATTTTTGCTGCATGTTGGCAAATATACAAAATTCACATTTTAGATAAGTGTATCTTCCATCTTGTTTAAGCTGTCAAAGTCATATACAAAATTTCACAAAATTACTCCCTCTATTTCATTGCATCTCTCATCAGTCCCAAAATACTAAATGTGGTAGATAGTTGACAAGAAATGACCATACACACCCTTATTAAATAACATGGCACAACTATTTAACCTCTTCAAAAGCATTAAAGTAGGTTAGGAAGTGGAAATTGTGCGCTAAGTGCACGCTTGATTCCCACATTGTGAGCTATAATATTGTGAGATTTCGACTTATTTACATTGTTCTTTCCGTACAATTGTGGATTACATGTGTTGTCAAAAAAAAATTCGCCGGTGGCACACCTTTTACTGTTCGCCCCACTCGCTTCAATTCCTGGCTCCGCCACTGGCTGCGACGGAAGATCTCGAACCGCGAGTCGGCGCGCCGGTCCCGGGCGCGCAAGCAGCGGCACCTCGACAAGCAGCGCGCGGAGGCCGCGCAGCTCCGGGCGACGAACCAGGCCCTCATCGAGCGGCTCCGCGGTGCCAGGGCTGGACCACGCTCGTGGAGCTCGACAACGCCAGGCTCCGGGCCGAGGGCGCCGGCCTCACGCGACGCCTCGGCGCCGCGCGCCGCGCCCTCGCGCTCATGCAGCAGCTCTACTACGCGGCGGCGTCGTCCACGGCGGCCGCGTGCCGGCGCTGATCTCGCTCTCGTTTGCCATGCATATGCATGCACGAGGGAGGAACTGCTTTTTTGACCTGGCGGCTGATCGATCGAACCGAACGAAATGAATGGACGGAGGACGGACGGCTATATATATATACTAATTAATCACGTACAATATGCTCACCATATTACCATAATCTTGATGGAAAATGGAGGTTAAAACGTACCCACCACGGTAGCCACACAGACACAGGCAAGTGAGGACTGGCATACATGATTCTCGGAGGACACCGATACATGCATGCGCTCCGTCGACGGTCGATCAGAAACGGACGGCCAGGATCGATCCAGCGAACACTTGCAGTTGGTTTAGCTAGTGCTTCGACTTTGCTGTTGGTTAATTAGTGGGTGCATGCATGTATCGTGTCGCCTCTTCATCTTATTCTTCATTTGTTTGGTACATGTCACACTCATGTCCAAGTTAATTAGCACGATTGATTCTTGGTTATTGAAATCGGTGGCGGAATCACAAGCATATGTGTCATCTTGTCATGACTCGTGGTTGTCTTCTTCTCACCCTATTATATAAAGAAATATATGTAGTGAATATGACGCCCATGGCGGATTTTTATATATGCATATATGTGGTCTCCGTTAACATTATGTGTGTTGTGTTGGTGGTGGCGAGTCACCGTCAACACGTCGACGATAGCAAAGCACGAACGGACGGTCCCGATGGAGCGATGCTCTTTGGGCTTCTTTTATTCCTACCTCCTTGCCGTGAGATAGTTTTGCTGATGGTACTTTCATTACTTGTCTTGCACATGATACCCGTAATTTTATTATTAATGGAAATATTTGTGTAGGATCATGTCATCTTCTATTTGAACATATACTTATCCTAATTCTTTTGTGAATTCCCTCTTTTTTTTAGGGAAGAATTCCCTCTTCTTCTTCTTTTTGAGGAAAAGAATTCCCTCACGTAAGATTTGTTTTTAGGGAACCCTCTTGTAAGAAATGAAGGAGAAACCCTGAGCCTAGTTGGGCCTTTTGCTAGAAGCGTGAGATGGGCCTACTGTTAGGAGGATTCGTTGTTCGAGAATTCATTAGAGACAAGTTCTAGTCGGTGGAGGAACCCTAACTTGGAAACCCCAACAAGTTCTAGTCTCTTTCCTGTTACTAGGATTCGATTGAGATCTCTCTTTCCGATCCATAAATAAATCTGCAATCAGGAAGAGAGAGGCAGAGGGTAACCCAATCAACAAGTCGAAACCAGACATGTCGGCGGCGCTTCGGCACGCGGCGAAGAGGCTCGGCGGCGGCGTGCTCCAGCGGTCCAAGTCAGCAATCGTGGCGGAGGAGGGGCGGCGGTTGCCCGCAAGGGCAAGGGTCCTCCACACCCCTACCAAGGTGCGTACGTGTGTTATGTTTCTTGCAAAGTTCACATCTTCCACCCACCACCATCGATTTTCCTCACTTCTTCCAACCGTGTTTGCAGGGCACCGCAGTGGATGACACCAACATCATGGTTAGTCGCTTCTCCAAGATCCAGGAAAAGAAAGAGGAGCTCTACGACCTCGTCGCTGACTTCCAAAGAACTTACAGGACTCCCTTTAGGATATCATGGCAGAACGGCGAGTTGCTGCATCGACTCTCTACACAGATCGAGCCAAGACCTAGCGATCCCTATTGGCGCATGCTCCGAAGAGATCAAAGGAAAACCACTTTCTACACCTATGTGGGTTTATTTGCTACCGCGATTGCTGCTGCATACCCCATTGCCTACGGTATTCTTTGGACCAAGAAGTGGTATGGCAAGGGTTTGGAGAATTGGTGGAACAAGCAGATTAGACGCAGTGCTGGAGCAAAGAAGAGGTATGCCAAGGATTTGGAGGATTGGTGGAACAAACAAATTAGGGGCAGTTGAGAAAAATAACTGTGCTTTGTGTCCTGGGCACTATATTTCGACCATCGAGTGCGCTTTATATGTTTGTTATCAGTCAAGACTTGTGAGGTTATTGTAATCGTTAGCGTGTTTGGACGATCTATCTGATCGCCTCGAGTGAGTTTATATGTTTTGTGATCACTCAAGACTTGTGGGGTTACCACACCCAGCATTGTGTGCTGGACTGCAGACCGTCTTGGTCGCTGTGGATCCCTTTGGTACAAAGATCAGACCCACTGGATCGGTGGGAGTCGACCTGAGTCGTATAGCTACATGTTATCTGCATAGCTAGATGAACCTAGTGGCGAAAGTGTTTGGTCAGTCGTGCCCTTAGTTGTCGGGAACGTGAGCCATGCCGTTGGCATTGCGCTCTGGGCATGCGCCGGTGCGCGCACGTTTATGTCGTGGAGCACCTTACAAACGGCTGACTGTTATTATTAGCAGTTGAAAGTGTAGCTTCTGTCTGTTACACGTCCGTCCAACTGTAGCTAGCTAAATGTAGTGCACGCGCCGGCACCTGAAGGCTGAAGATGGTAATGTCAGACCTGAGAAGAGCGGCGCCTCGACAAGCAGCGGCTGACATGGGTTGCCCGAGCTTACCGACACCAGGCTGTGTTGGTCGGCATTCACCCGGGCTGGCAAGCACACCTTTGCCGCCCGCCTCGCCGCATAATTGGAGAACCATCAAATACTTCCGCACTAGTTCAATCGCACCACATTGACAAGGTAGTGACAATAAGCACACATCATTATTTGTTTGTCGAAAACTCGAAATACAGAGCAAGCAAAATGATTCCACGAGCAACTTAGTACAGCAAACAGATAGCATAAGTCTACCAGCAGTACCTTCACAGCTCTATATATTGCATAGTCTAGTTTTGTCAAATGTATATTGCATAGTCTAGTTTTAGAAATATATTTTTCAGATCTATATTACATAGTCTTGAACTCTATATATCTATGCGAAATCATTAGGTATATCTGTATACCCTATAAGTACTAGGGTAATTTCTATAGATACTTAACGATGTAGTGGAAAATAATGCATATACAAAAGCATCATAAATTTTGTCTAATGTGAATATATTGTTTATCTCGGATCTATGGTGAAACGAATATAAACAATTTCACAACCAATTAACTCCAGTTTTAAAAAGCAACATAAGTCTATGACTAAAAAATCACTTGTTAATGTTGCTAGTTATAGTAAAAAAAATTGTCTATATGATTTTTATAAAAATATGAAAAGGTATAAATATTTTGTATAAATATATGATAAGTGTATTTTTTTCTGGCTTGGAACCCTAAACCTAAGGAGGGATGGGTTATAAGGGAGAGAATAGTTGGGCGAGTGATGGGCTCTCACTTGTGGAGAGTGGAGTATGGATTTCGCCTGTCCAGGCAATGCAAAGGCCCATATAGAGAGGCTTCAGATTTTCGTGTTGTATGAAATGTTGGCCCATTGCTCGGCTGGATATGAATCCAGGGATTGCTTAGGAAATTGTAGCCCATGTCACCAATGGATCCGAGGTCGGGCCCGTGGTGTTGGTTGTAATTCAGTCAGGTTCAACAAAAATTGTGTGTGGAGGAAAAAAAAGGTGGATGGGGTGGGGATCGAAGGCAGAAGGAGCAAAGGCAAAAAATTGTCTCGATGAATTTGAGAGCATTGAACTCACACGGGCCTGAAAGCAAATTGAACACAGGTTAGCAAATTTGAGTCTCACAATTCTCCAAGTCATGCAGATCTTCCAGATGCAAAAACAAATCTTCCAGATCGAACGTCAGAAATTCTAAAGGAACCAAAGTGCAAAAACGGCTCGAAGATCCAACTGCAAGCAAATCCCACCTACCGTCCATCGTCGCATAGCTTTGCATCTTCTTTACGTCCATGGCCACTCTTCCAACGATGGTCGGCCGGCCATGCCCTCTGCTACAAGGCTATTGCCACCCTTCCGGCGATGGTCGGCCGGCCATGCCCTCTGCTACAAGGCCACTGTTGGCCGTGGATTGCTGACATTGGGCTTGGTCTTATTGGTGTGTATATATGTTGTTCTGTGGATGATTGATCGCGGAATCCCTAGTTACATGGGCTCTTACTTGAGTGCCGATGGTGTGCATTTTAGATAAGAGAACTGAAATCGCCTTCTAGCATAAGAAAAATTAACCGAATTGCATGCTGGTTTGGTGTTTGTACCTTGCACTGTATTGTGGTTCAGCAATGCCCTACACTTAATGTATGATCTGCACCAGTCGGTTGAATTTATTTATGTCTAATCTATTATTAAAAAACCGACAATACTGCACAGAAATGTAAATAAAATGTTTGAGTTTGTAATACAATTTGGTTTAAAAAAATTATCATATTGGAGCAGAATAGCTCGCTGAATTGAACAAGCCCTCCGCTATTTTGTATAGCCTCGCATTATGCTTATTCTATGTCACGGCTTCTGCAGTAGAAAGTACACTTTGTTGATGGTGTGATCCCCTCCGTGATTTCAGGAACGACTCTGAAATTTCATCACGGGACTGGAATCTGAGTGGTCTGTCGGCCCAGTGAAATCCAGGGTGTGCTGGGCCTGTCCTATACGGCCCTCGACACTTGATGGCGAATTTTCGCTAAGGACCAAGCCTACGGCTTGGAGAGCCTCGTGAGGCGATTGCCTCGCGAGGGATTTGAGGCAGCAGAGGCCTGCGGAGGCCATATCCACTGCTGCCCCCTCTTCAAGGAAATCTCCCCTGGGGAGAGGTCAACGCCGAATTCTCTACAGGGCGTCCAAGCCCTCGTGGAGATCGCTTCGCTGCAAAGCAACCTCTGCAGAGCGCACATGGGCTCTGCAGCGGCCGCAGAGTGACGCGCGCCCCTGCGCGCGGTGACGACGACGCCGCAGTTGCCATTTTGGTGATTAAAGGGGTCAATAAAGCTGTGCACCCGCTCCGGACTACAAGGATTTCCTCTTTGGTGATAAGGGGACCGGCCGGCGCTACGCTCCAAGGCCAACGTCACCGTGGGCACCCCCACGTTCCTCTGCGGCCCCAGCTGGCCGTCCTGCATGGACGGTGGGTACTCTGCTACAGGAGTCAGCTTTACGCTCATGGACCGCGTCCATGGACATCCGGGCTGCGATGCACCGCGCTCCACCTTCTGCGCCACGTGACAGCCCTACCACAGTGCGAGTGCAAGGAGGGAGCACGGGGCGCCTATAAAAGGAGGGCAAGGTGCACCGTAGCAAGGGATCGCATTCTCATTCCAGCATCGCCACTTACGCGCAAGGAAGAAGAAGACCCTTGCTTCCCTTCCTTGTATACACCATTGCCAAAAGAGAGCCTCGGCAAGCTCATTGTACTGTAACCTCTACAAGCAGTGCAATACAGACAAGCAGGAGTAGCGGTATTACCTCCACACGAGGGCCGTGAACCTGGGTACGGGCTGGTGTTCATCTCTGTCGTGATGTCCCTCCGCTTGCTCGACGAGCACCGTCGCCGTGCAGGTTGAGGGTTGTTTGACCAACGTGTTCAGCCCCTTACACGAACTCTCTTCGTGAGCTTGACTATCCCTGTTTCGTGGGAGTCATTCTCCGACAATTGGCGCGCCAGGTAGGGGGCTGAGGCGCGTCTTCAACCTTCATCGACCTCTGCGCCATGGCGGACACTCGCGCAGCTCGCGCCACCCGGCGGGCGTCAGGCAGGGCAACCACCGAGCCCGCTGCCAACACCACCAACCCTCGCGGCCGTCCCCGCGCCAGCCGTGCCACGGGGCGCAACACCGCTGAACCGCGGGTGGAGCACCCCGAGGACGACGACGGCAACCACGACGACCGCTTCGACGACGACGTCGACCACGGGCACGGCGAGGACGCAGAGTCCTCGCACCCGTCCCAGCGCCACAGCGCCTCCACTCTTGGGCGTCCAGCGCCCAGCCCAAACACCGCGCTGCTCATGGCCGCGGAACTCTTCCGCTACCGTCCCACAGCTGAGGCGCACGACAACTGGCTCGGCCGCCTTCAGCACCTCGTCGACATTGCGGCGGCACCGCGCGCTGCTCCTGCGGCGTCGCGCTCTCTGGTGCACCACAACTCCGGACGCGCTGGAACCACCGCGCATGGCGCACCTCCGCCGCCGCCTCCGCCGCCGCCTCCGCCAGGTCCGCCTCCGCCGCGGCGCACAAGGCCGCATCCCACGCGTCGTCGCCGCGCGATTGTCAAATCGTGCAGCGGACACCCCCAGACGCGCGGGTGGAAATGGAGCGCCAGAAGGACCTCCAGAAGCGCATCGTGGAGGAGATCGGCCAGGCAGGGCGACAGAACCGCCGTGCTCTTCAGGGGGCATCGCCTCGTACGCCACAGGTTGCGCGGCCTTCACCCGCAACCTGCGGCGCGTCTGGCCACAGAAGTTCAGGCCTGACCTACCCAAGGGCTACGACGGCACGAACAACCCCATCGAGTTCTTGCAGCTCTACACCACCTCCATCCAAGCTGCGGGGGGAGACGACAAGGTCATGGCCAACTGGTTCTCCCACGCTCTCAAGGATTCCGCCTTGTCGTGGCTCCTGAACCTTCCCGAGGACTCCATTGACTCGTGGGAGGAGCTCTGCCAGCAGTTCGTTGCGAACTTCAAGGGCACGTACGAGCGCGCCCTCACCTACAACGACCTGCGAGCTGTGCGCCAGAAGCCTGGCGAGACCCTCCGCAGGTACATCCAGCGCTTCAGCCAAGTCCGCAACAAGATCCCGAACATCCCGGACTCGCACGTCATTGCGGCCTTCAGAGAGGGCGTCACCAACCACAGGATGCTCGAGAAGCTCGGCATCCATGATACCCTCCTCCGTGGTGAAGCTCTTCGACATCGCAGACAATGCGCCAAGGCAGAAGAAGGGCTCCTCTTCGTCAAGGTGGGCTCGACAGACGACCCTGTCGAGGGATCCAAGACCCAGAAGAGGCGTGACGAGACAAGCGCAAGCCTACCGCAGTCCTGGCAGCTGAACCCGACGCCAAGCATGTTCGCGAGGACTCTCCAGAGGCTGGCAAGAAGAGGTGGACAACCGCCCGTTCTGCATCTACCACAACAGGCGCGGCCATGCGACAGAGAACTGCTATGACCTCAAGCAACTGAGCAAGAAGCGTGAGCAAGAAGAGGCAGCGGTGGCCGCGGCAGAGGCCGTGGTTACCGCAAAGGTGGACGCAAGGGCAACTTCCAGAGGCCTCAGGGAACTCAGGCGAATGCCGCCGAGAAAAACAACAATCTGCCCGACGAAGAGCCTGGAGGCTACCAGGCCCCCAAGGGTGCCATGGCATGCATCCTCGGCGGATCCCAGGCGCCCAAGTCGAACAACCAGTTCAAGCAGTTCGCTCGCGAGCTCAACGCAGCGCTTCCCGGGGTCGAGACGTCCCGCCCCCTCAAGTGGTCCCAGTACACCATCGCCTTCGACGCCAAAGACACCCCAAGTCTACAAAGACTGTGGGCACCCTCCCGTTGGTGTGCACCCCCACCATCAACAACATCGCCGTCGGCAAGACGCTCATTGATGGGGGTGCAGGCCTAAACGTCATCTCTGTCGAGACCTTCGAGACGCTTCAAGTGCCCTACGAGTGGCTCATGCCCTCCAGGCCCTTCACCGGGGTCACCAGCGGCTCAATCTCGCCTCTGGGGCAAGTGAGGCTCGCGGTCACTTTGGCACGCAGGAGAACTACCGCACCGAGCTAATTGACTTCGACGTCGCGCACATTGGCCTGCCCTACAACGCCATCCTCGGCTACCCCGCCCTCGCGAAGTTCATGGCCGTCACGCACCATGCCTACAACATGGTCAAGATCCCTGGCAGCGGTGGCACCATCACCATACGCGGTCACGTACAGGACGCCACGCGCGCCGTCGAGATCGCCTACAAGGCCGCTGCCATGGCATTCCCCGCTGACGAGGACATGGAGCCTCTCGAGAGGCCCAAGAAGAAGAAACAACTGTTCACTCAAGAGCAAGCATCTACAAAGAAGGTGTCGCTGAGCACCAGCGGCTCGGGGGCTGAAGGCTCGGGGGCTAGCGTCACCATAGGCGCTGGCTTGCCTCCCAAATAGGAAAGCGCGCTCGTCGCCTTCCTTCGGGCAAATTCTGACATGTTCGCATGGACTCCGTCAGAAATGTCCGGTGTACCAAGGGAGGTGATCGAGCACCACTTAGCCGTGTGTCCAGACGCACGCCCTGTAAAGCAAAAAGCGCGGAAACAAGCCCCCGAGAAGCAAGCGTTCATCATCAAAGAAGTAGAGAAGCTGAAAGCAGCAGACATCATTCGAGAAGTTGCCCACCCCACTTGGCTCTCCAACGGTGTGGTTGTCCCAAAACCCAATGGAGGAGGCCGGCTCTGCATCGACTACACAGACGTGAACAAGGCTGCCCCAAGGATCCTTACCCCATGCCAAGGATAGACCAGATTGTGGACTCCACCGCCGGCTGTGATCTCCTCTGTTTCCTGGATGCCTTCTCAGGCTACCACCAGATCAAAATGGCCAAGGAAGACGAGGAGAAAACAGCATTTCTCACCCCTTGTGGTGTGTATTGCTACACTTGCATGCCCTTTGGCCTAAAAAACGCCGGCGCCACCTTCCAGAGGCTCATGAGGATCGCCTTGGGGGCTCAGATGGGAAGAAATGCAGAAGCTTATGTCGACGACATCGTGGTCAAGTCTCGCGAGGGAGACACTCTCTTGAAGGATCTCGAGGAAACCTTCGCCAGCCTGCGCAAGGTGAACATCAAGTTAAACCCCGCCAAGTGCGTCTTCGGGGTGCCTTCAGGCAAGCTCCTCGGGTTCCTCGTGTCCCACCGCGGCATAGAAGCAAACCCTGACAAGATCAAGGCTATAGAAGACATGCAGCCACCTCGCCGCCTCAAGGACATGCAGCGCCTAGCAGGATGCATGGCCAGCTTAGGCCGCTTCATCTCCAAGTTCGGCGAGAGAGCCTTGCCATTTTTCAAGATCATGAAGAAATCCGGCACCTTCAAGTGGACTCCAGAGGCTGACGAAGCATTTAAGGACTTGAAGAAATACTTGGCTAGCTCACCAGTCATGGTAGCCCCCAGGGCAGGCGAGCATCTGAAGCTGTACCTAGCAGCCACTCCACAAACTGCTAGCGCCGTCCTGGTGGTGGAAAGAGAAGAGCCAGTTCTCCCCAAGAAAAGCACTGCCACACCAAGTCCAGAACCTCCCGACGAGGAACAGTCTCTCCAGACCCAGCGCCAGGCCCACAGCCTCAAGTCGAGCCCTCCACGAGCACTCCTGCCGAGGCTCCTCCACAGGCAAACCTCGCCAAAACTCCTGAGGAGCCTCTCGAGGGAGCCGACGCTGCTGCACCATCAACGACCCTCGTCGAGCATCCAGTCTACTTCGTCAGTACTGTACTGCGAGATGCTCGCGAGCGGTACCCAGTGCAGCAGAAGCTCCTCCTCGCGCTACTCATCGCCTCCAGGAAGCTGCGCCACTACTTCCAGGGTCACCCCATCACGGTGGTCACGTCCTTCCCCCTGGAGCAGATCCTGCGCAACCCCAACGCTACTGACCGCGTCGCAGGGTGGAACATTGAGCTGCAGCCATTCAACTTGCGCTTCGACACCACAAGAGTCATAAAAGGGAGAGCGCTGGCGGATTTCGTCGCCGAGTGGACAGACCCAACTCCTGAAGAGCCTCGCGAAGAAGAAACCGCGTCATCGGGAGATACAATGCCAAGTCACTGGACCATGCACTTCGATGGAGCTTTCGCCTGCCGCAATGGTGGGGCTGGCGTTGTCTTAACCTCACCAAAAGGTGACAAGCTCTACTACGCCATCCAGCTGTGCTTCACAATGACAAGATCTCCAACAACATCGCCGAGTACGAGGGCCTCCTCGCCGGGCTCAGAGCCGCAATCGCCCTTGGCGTCAAGCACTTACTCATAAAGGGTGATTCCCAGCTCCTGGTTAACTTCTCCAACAAGAGCTACACGCCTAAGACGACCACATGGCCGCCTACCTTGAAGAGGTCCGCAAGCTCGAGAAGCACTTCAGGGGCATGGAGCTCATGCACATCCCGCGAAAGGAGAACCAAGAGGCAGATGACATCGCCAAGCGAGCATCACGAAGGCAGGCCCAGTCGGCCGGCGTGTTTGAAGAGAGACTCTCCAAGGCGTCCATAAAGCAGCCACAAGAAGCAGCAGCCGCAAGCACAGACGAAGTACTCCCACCACCTCCTATAGGTGGGGCACCCAACTGCGGTCCATCCTCAGGGGAGCGTCTGCTGCTGGCTATGGTGCACCAAAGACTACCTGCTGAAGGGAGTCCTTCCTGAAGAAGACGCGGAGGCAGAACGAGTGGCTCGACAAGCCAAGTCATACTACATCCTCGAGGGAGACCTGTACCGCAAGCGCCCAAATGGAATTGCACTCAAGTGCGTCCCCCCCGAGGAAGGCCGCATGCTGATCAGAGACATTCACAGTGGAGAGTGTGGCCACCATTCCTCTGCACGCACCCTGGCAGGCAAGGTCTTCAGGAGCGGTTTCTACTGGCCCCAAGTGCTTCAAGATGCCACCACCATCGTCCAATCTTGCGATGCGTGCCAGTTCCACGCCAAGCAAGTTCATCAGCCTGCACTGGGACTCCAAACCATCCCGCTCTCGTGGCCTTTCGCGGTCTGGGGCCTTGACATTCTGGGACCCTTCCCGAGATCACAAGGGGGCTACCGCTTCCTCTTCGTGGCAGTCGACAAGTTCACCAAGTGGGCAGAGGTTGAAGCAGTGCGCAGCATACCGGCCAGGGCGGCAGTAAAATTCATCAGAGGCCTGGTCTGCCGCTTTGGTGTGCCTAATCGCATCATCACCGACAATGGCTCACAATTCACCAGCGGCATCTTCAGGGCCTACTGCGAGAGCCTCGGCACCAAGCTCTGCTTCGCCTCGGTGGCTCACCCACAGAGCAACGGCCAAGCCGAGCGAGCAAATGCTGAGGTCCTCAAGGGCCTCAAGACAAGAGCTTCAATCGCCTGAAGGGCTACGGCAAGGGCTGGATAGACGAACTCCCGTCCGTGCTCTGGTCCATCCGCACGAACCCCACGAAGCCCACTGGTGAGACGCCATTTGCTCTCGTGTATGGAGCTGAAGCAGTCCTCCCCACAGAGATCAAGCATGGATCCGCACGGGTCCTTGCCTTCAACGAGGACGATCAAGCAGACCTCCACAGCGACGACCTGCTACTCCTTGACGGGTTGCGCCGCCGTGCCGCCCTCAGGGCAGCCAAGTACCAGCAAGACCTGCGACGCTACCACAGCCGCCACATACGTCCGCGCACTCTCGAGACAGGCGACCTCGTCCTCAGGAGAATCCTCTCCAGGGAAGGTCTCCACAAGCTCTCGCCAATGTGGGAAGGCCCCTACAGGGTCTCCACATCGCCAGGCCTGGCGCGGTACGCCTCGAAACGGAGGACGGCATTCCGGTCAAAATCCATGGAACATCGCGCATCTACGCAAGTTCTACCCGTGATCATAGTCACGCCAGACATTTTTTGTCTCTAGAGGGAAGCACACAACTTCACCTCCAAGCTTCACAAAAGCTTCTCCTCCCGAGGGCCAGCCCCTCTGAGCTCTCCTGATTACGTGCCGCCGCAGGCCGTGAAGAGTCTCAGCCACTGAATGTGGTCCCCATGCCTCGACATGGAAAACTTTATCTTGGTCACACCAAGTGTAATGAACCAATTCGTTTCTCGATGAAACATTGCGCTGAGGCGCCGCTATGTAATATTTTGGTGGTGAGTTTTACTTTTCATCATCTTAGTTCATTTCGCGCTTATATTCTTCCCCATGCGCACCTCGCGAGCGGGGGCTGAGTACGGTGACTGTGCCTCAAGAGCACCCCAACAGCACCGCAAAATCCAAAGGATCCGAGCTCTAGCACGTGAGCACGCTCTCACGCCTGTTACCTCCCCAAAGAGCTCTGGCCCATGGGCTTGCTCCCAAAACACGCCACCTCACCAAAGGACCTTGGTACTTACTCTCCTCGCGAGATACCCATGAGGAAGCCTATAAGCGCGCATGGGTGTTTACTACCATGTGCCGCTTTGGGTCTGCCTCTCTAACCAATACAGGGAACAAGAAGTCCTCCCCAAGGTCGAGAAGTCACGCTCCGACCCCTAGAAGGGAGCGCACCATCAGGGAAGCCAACGCCCTCTACGAGGCCAAAGTCTCACCAAGCTAAGTCTAGCGCTTGCGCTCCTCAGAAGTGTTTTCTCCCTCTCACGGGCACCTGTCGCCCCTCGAGCGGTTTTTTCTCTCTCACACTCCATGGACTGCTTGTGCGTCAAAGGGGAGCCCTCGAGCACCGCGACTCGAGAGCCCTTACCTCTCCAAGCCTTAAACACCCCCCGGCCTTGCCGAGTCACGCTCCGGCATACCGTAGCGGCGGTGTCATAGCGCAAAGAGACGGGTCCTGACGACGTAGAGCGAAGAAAGACATGGAACAGGGACAAAGGACCCTTCGAGGGGCACACACACATGTTTGCATACGATTAAAGTATCTTACAAGCCAGCGTGAATTAAAACAAGTCTTAAAACAAAGATAATTGCGCCAAGCGCATCTTGTTGCAGGAGTGGCCTAGGCAGAGGGTTCACCATCGCCGCCTCTTCAGCCTTCTCTTCTTCGGCGCCTTCATCCTCCTCAGCGGCCTGCTCCGCCTCAACCCTCTTGAAGCGGTCGACGTAATCGTTGACTTCTTCTCGAACCAAGTTGGAGAGCTCCCAGGCCGGATCTCCCTCGATGGGCTCGGTCACTGACTCGAAGTCGAAGCCGGGGTGAAGGCGCTGGAGGTTGGCGAAGACGCGATCGATCGCCACGGTCAAGAGCTTGCGGCACTCCTCATCAACAACGTCGCCAAGTTCCGCCACAGGGCCCTCGAGCACAGAGAAGAGCTGGTCGAAGTAAGCAAGATATGTGGCGGCATCAGCGTTCCCATGGACGGGAACAATAGGTGCATCCACTCCTAGCTGCCCCGCGAGAGTATTCCCCCGGGCCACTAAGGATTGGAACATGCGCTCCCGTTGCTGCGTCAAGACCTGTGCCGCCTGCACGCGATGCTCAGCCTCTTCGGCGCGCTCCACGACAGGGCCCACCTGAGCGGTCAACTCCTTCATGTCCGCCATCAAGAGGCAAAGTTCTGTTCCGCACGCGCCCGAGCCTCCGCGGCAGCCTGGAGGCGAGAGTCGAATCGCTTCTTCTGGGCCTCAAGGTCCTGGACGCGAGCCTCAAGCTCTTTGCGTCTCTTCGTGAAGCGCTCCTCTTGCTTCTTGGCCTTATCCGCGAAGTCTTTTCTACAGCTGTCGCGAAAGAGCTTCTCCTTCGTCGCAGACTCTTCCGCCATCTTCTCCTCCTTTTGCGAAGGTTCTCGTTGGTCAGCGCAAGGCGCTTCTGGTAGAACTCCTCATCTTGAGTGACCTTGTACTCGCGGGCTTCCAGGTGCTCCCGCTGCGCGGATTGATCCTTCTCGATCTGCTCAACCTGGTCTTCGCGTTTGCGCGCCTCGGCCTCGCGGGCGTCGAGATCAGCTCCGCGCTGCACGATCAAGTCTTCGCGAATGCTCAAACTCTCACGAATTTCTCCAACTCTGCCGCAATTTTCCGACTCGGCGACGATCCCCGCCTCGCGGTCCAGAAGCTCTTTGTGCTTGGCGGAGACCGCCGCTCGCGCGCCGCCAGCTCCTGGTGTTTGGCCTCGGTCTCCACCTCGAGAGCCTCGCGCCTAGCACCCAGGTCCGCTAGGGTCTCCTCACCTCGCGGACCACGCTGATGCGGATTCCTCAGCAGAGCGCAGCGCTGCCTCGCGCTGCGCCTGGGCAGCTTCGTTCTTCCGGCGGCAGCTCTCCACGGTCTCATGAAGACAAGCCCAGCCCCGCGCAAGCTCAGCGGCCTCCTCCGCCCTGGAGCGATCTTCCTCGGCAAGCTGGGCCTCAAGCTCGTCGAGAACCTCCCTCGCCGAGCGGAGGATAGCCCCACGGCGGGCTGCGGCGGGGCGCCGCCCCCGCAGAACTAAGGCCCGTGGCTCGCCGGAGGGCCTGGAAACGCCGGCGCCTGCCGAGGATTCCGGAGCGTCCAACCTTGGGCTCCGAGTGGCCTCAAGGCGCGCCTGGGGGCTCTGGTGCGAGCCCCCCTCTTGGTCCACCCAAGGGCCTTCAGGGGGCTTTGATGAGAACCCCCCTCACCGGAGGCCTCCTGGGGGTTCGGGGCATCTTCATCTTCAACCACGTCATTCTTCTGCCCCTGGGGAGCGCTCTCCTCTCCAGGGACAGGGTTGGCCTTCTCAGTTGAGGCCGCCTCCCCAGCGGCCTCAGAGTCCGCTGTGGCCTCTCCAAGTTTCGTGCTCGGTGGGGGCGATGACGCGGCGGCCTCCTCCATTTCGACGTCAGCGCACGCACCGCGGCACACTCCTTCGCCGGCGGCGTGAACCTCGCCGCATCCGCATCCGCCGTCCCCTCCGGCTGCGGGGGGAGACGTCAGGCCGCATAGGTGGAGGCATCGCCACCTCTGCCTCCCCCTCCATCTCCTTGCAGTGCTCCTCCGCTTCAGGAGGCGGCGCCGCGGCCTCAGGAGGCACCTCGTCAACTGTACACGCTGCAGGCGCCGCTGCAGCGCTGGGGATCTCTCCAAGCCTCCGAAGTCTCCGCCTCTTCGGCACCTCGGGGCCCCTGGAGAGGCTAAAACTCAAAAACTCCGCAGGAAGCCTACGCAAAAGCAAGCCAAGACAGAAAAGGGAGTCAGTTCTTACCCTGATGTCTTGGCGCGGGAATCGACCCACACCGTGTTCGACGACCGCCACGGCCTCGGTGGTGCGGCTCCGGCGCCGGACCCCTCGAGAGCGGCCTCGGCTTTCCTCTTGAGGGAGATGCCCGCTGGACTCCCGGCGGCCCGGTCATGAACGGCCTTGGAGCGGGGCTCGCAATGGCCTGATGAAGCTCCGTCATCGTCGCTCTCCTCTTGCCCCTCGGCGCGCTGCGAGGGAGCGACCACGAACTGGCCGCTGCTGCCTGAAGAAGCCTCGTGGGCCTCCACCTCAGGCGCCGCGCTCTTCGAGGTGCTCGAGCTCTCCGCTGGAGAGGCAGAGCCTCCCGAGGCGCCGGTTGCGCCTGCGTCGGATTCCACAGGCGTTACCGTCGTCTCCTCGTCGCCTTCAGCTGGCGCCCCCTGCGCCGCGGACTCAGGATCTTCGCGGGGCCCCGCATGACCCTTGGGCACCAGGCCCCACCGGTCGAACTTCGGCATCGTCTGCACGAGCGAGACGCGGCGCCCAAGGTCAATCCTGTGGAGCGGGACCGCCTTATCGCCAGGCTGGGGGATATCAGGAGCCGTGAAGAGCGTCTCCATAATGGTGCGCACCTCCTGCTGCGTGAAGAGGTTTGCGCTCAGGCGCATTTTGTCCCTCTGGTTGGAGTAAAGCCACATTGCGTCCGCGTGCCACTGGAGCGGAGCAATGCGGCGCTTCACGAAGTCCTTGGCCACCATCTGCCCGGTGAGGCCTGCCTCGCGGAGGTCCTTCAAGCGCCTCATCACAGGGCCAAGCGCGGCTCCCTTGAGCGCTTTAGAAGACCAGCTCGCCCTCTTCATCGGAGGCGCCTCGGGCAGGTCAAAGAAGGCGCTCCGGCTGCCAAACTTCATGAGGAACCAGCGCTTGCGGAAGTCCTCCACCCTCTTCGTCACATTGGTCACAATGTTCTCGCCGTTCCGCGCGATGGGGATGTATGTGCCCTTGATGCCCTCCGCTCCTTGTTCGCCGTGAACCGGAGCGCGTAGAAGCTTCGGAAGAGGTCCACCGAAGGTGGGATGCCGATGTATGCCTCGCAGAGGTAGGCGAAGATGGCGAGGACAAGGATGGAATTAGGATGGAGATGAAGGACCTGGATCTGGTAGCGCTCCAGAATCGCCAGGAAGAAATCGGAGAAAGGAGGCACAAGCCCGGCGAATAGGGTGTGCATGAAGATGGGGTAGAAGTCGCCGAAGGAGTTGTCCGCCGGCTTAAGCACCGTAGCGCCGTGCTCGTTGGTCGCTGAAGCCGCCATGTGACGCACTTTCTCCAGCTGCGCCTTCTTCTTAAAGCGGAAGCCGGTCAGAGCCGGCTCGAAGTCGCCGACCTGCTGCGTCGCGGCAGGTTCGCCGCCCTGCACCACGGCTTTGCCTTTCGAGGCCGCGGAAGCTTTCTTGGGCGCCATTGCCGCAGGATTGCAAGGGGGGAGGTGCGTCGAAGACACAGGAGCGCAGGCGTCAAGAGCAAGGAGACGGGCGCGCAAATGAGGCAGTAACTGCTGCCTGAACCGGTGCTGCAGGCTTTATTCCCCTCGAGCAGTTACCGAGACGTGGTGGGACCCCCCACTACGCCCATCATCTCCGAGGAGAACGTGTCGTCGCGGCGTAACTGCCCTGCACGTGTCTCAGGCCGGCCGGACACTTTGGGCCCATGACGGTTCGCCTGCGTCCATCGGACTACATCGTGCCCATCATGGGCCCGGGGGCTACTGTCGGCCCAGTGAAATCCAGGGTGTGCTGGGCCTGTCCTATACGGCCCTCGACACTTGATGGCGAATTTTCGCTAAGGACCAAGCCTACGGCTTGGAGAGCCTCGTGAGGCGATTGCCTCGCGAGGGATTTGAGGCAGCAGAGGCCTGCGGAGGCCATATCCACTGCTGCCCCCTCTTCAAGGAAATCTCCCCTGGGGAGAGGTCAACGCCGAATTCTCTACAGGGCGTCCAAGCCCTCGTGGAGATCGCTTCGCTGCAAAGCAACCTCTGCAGAGCGCACATGGGCTCTGCAGCGGCCGCAGAGTGACGCGCGCCCCTGCGCGCGGTGACGACGACGCCGCAGTTGCCATTTTGGTGATTAAAGGGGTCAATAAAGCTGTGTCACCCGCTCCGGACTACAAGGATTTCCTCTTTGGTGATAAGGGGACCGGCCGGCGCTACGCTCCAAGGCCAACGTCACCGTGGGCACCCCCACGTTCCTCTGCGGCCCCAGCTGGCCGTCCTGCATGGACGGTGGGTACTCTGCTACAGGAGTCAGCTTTACGCTCATGGACCGCGTCCATGGACATCCGGGCTGCGATGCACCGCGCTCCACCTTCTGCGCCACGTGACAGCCCTACCACAGTGCGAGTGCAAGGAGGGAGCACGGGGCGCCTATAAAAGGAGGGCAAGGTGCACCGTAGCAAGGGATCGCATTCTCATTCCAGCATCGCCACTTACGCGCAAGGAAGAAGAAGACCCTTGCTTCCCTTCCTTGTATACACCATTGCCAAAAGAGAGCCTTCGGCAAGCTCATTGTACTGTAACCTCTACAAGCAGTGCAATACAGACAAGCAGGAGTAGCGGTATTACCTCCACACGAGGGCCGTGAACCTGGGTACGGGCTGGTGTTCATCTCTGTCGTGATGTCCCTCCGCTTGCTCGACGAGCACCGTCGCCGTGCAGGTTGAGGGTTGTTTGACCAACGTGTTCAGCCCCTTACACGAACTCTCTTCGTGAGCTTGACTATCCCTGTTTCGTGGGAGTCATTCTCCGACATGGTCAACATTTGTCCTATCATGCATTGACCATTGTTCCCTAGAGCCTGGACTATTTACAATGGATGACACAGTGTGGGTGTTGGTGCGCGGCTTGCGTCTTACAAATTTGTACCAAGAATTCCCATTTTATTATATACTTTACATCCTCAAATCTCACACTGCACATTCACCCCAAACTATAAAACCGGATAACTTCAACCCTGAAATGTAGCCAACCGTACTAATAACTCACTGAGGTGGTTTTGCACAACTGAGCTGTTTTGTGTGATGACATGGCGATAACATGGCATGACGTGGCGTTGGCCATCAGATAGGAAGATCAAATCGCAAAGTCGACCCCACGTCGTCGGCTGGGGCTGGGCGGACCAAGAGCGCCGTCGCCAACGCTCCGAGGACCAGCTACAGGGGAGCAAATCCCGGTTTGGAGCGTCCTGTGCCAGCAGCTTGACCACGCGGCGCGGAGCCTCCGCTATGCCGTCGTTGCCAGCAACATGGGGTTCGGCCGCTACGTCGGCACGCTCCGCGTCCTGGACGACGACCTCGGCAGCAGATGCAGGGTCTCGTGGGCGTTCGAGTGCGACGCCGTGAAGGGCGAGAGGTGGACCGAGGCGGCGCTCGTGGCGCGCATCTGCGCCAGCATCGACGGCATGGCCGAGACGAGAAGGTGCGGCAGCTAGCCTAGCCACGGTAGCTGCTGTCGTCGGCGCCTTACGCGCTTATGCACATGCTCATGCCCTGATCTTTAGACGGAAGGCTCGAGCAGAGCCCAGCTTTAAATTAATAAAGCCAACCGGCCAAATGATCCACACATACATGAAGGTCTCCGCCCACGGCGGGTACAGACTGAGGCACACGATAGCACACAGGCTATAGTCAGGGGGAGAGGACACCCCACACAGACGAGCTAATACAGGTAGGCCTAAGGCGATAAAGATACAGGTACAGGCAGTCAATCCGATCTATCCCGGACAGAGTTGTGAAGCGAGCGAATCCTGCCAATTGCCTGCTCCAACGCTCCACGGTCTTGCCTCCTAGCCACTGGCTTCCACACCTGCACATATAACACCATTTTGTATAACCCGTCAGCCGGTTGAGAAGAAAACACCCCCTCAATCGAGAATTTATTCCTCATGTTCCACAAAGACCATAAAAGTGCCGCACAGCAAATCGATAGAACTCGCTTGTGTTGACCCGACTCTGCCGTAATTAATCTAACAAGATCCGCGAAACATGAGGGATTCCAGGAGCAGCGCAGCAGTTCCCCAACTGTGCTCCACATAAACTTTGCCAGGGGCATAAAAAGAAGATATGATCCATATCCTCCCTCTCCTCACACAGGGCACATCTGCCGGTGGAGGGACCCCGTCTCCTCGCAATGTTATCATTGGAGGGTAACTGCTTCCTAGCCAGTTGCCAAAGGAATATCCTGATCTTAAGGGGGATAGCAATCCCCCAGATCTCCCTATAGTGATCTCTAGGCGTGCCGTCGCAAAGTTTGTTATAAAGGACCTAACCGAGAACTTCCCGGAGGGTTCAAGGGCCCAAGATAGTTCATCCTGGATCTCAGCTGGCTCGAATACCGGGAGCTCCCTAACTAGCAAGTTCCATTCCGTAGCCTCGGCCGGTCCAATCGACCGCCGGAGGGGAATGTACCACTCCCCCCCTCGATGGGCCAACGCCACCGAGGTGTCTGGTGAAGCCACAATGGCATAGATCGCTGGGAAACGATCCTTCAGGGGGCCCGCCCCCGTCCACCAGTCAATCCACAACCTAGTGGATTTGCCATTCCTCACCTGGTGTCTCGCTCCCAGGCATAGGAGGTTCTTAACTCTCTGGAGAGCCATCCAGAACTGGGAACCCCCCCCCCCCCCCCCCCCCCGTGGTCATCGACCAGGATGTCCTTGCTTCTCAGATACTTAGCCCTGAGGATGTCGGTCCAAAGGCCAGTCTCCCCAGTCAAGATCTTCCAGACACATTTAGCCATGAGACAACGGTTCATGAGTTTGGTATCCATGATACCTAAGCCCCCTAAGGCCTTGGGTTTACAAACTGCATCCCAGCGCACCCAGTGGTACTTGCGTTTCCTCCCATTCGCCTCCCAAAAGAAGCGGGAGCGGGAGCCGTCCATGGTCCGATGGACCCCATCCCCTAGGAGGCAAACTGCCATAGCATGGAGGGGAAGGCTGGACATGCATGCATCTGTGAGCGTTAGCCTAGCCGCAGAGGACATCAGCTTACCCATCCAGGGGTCTGCCCGCTTAGCAACCTTACCAGTAAGGTGGCGCCAGGCACCTGCCGTAAGCGCGTGGTTACTAATGGGCAGTCCTAGATAGCTGAACGGGAATGACCCCTGCCTACAGTTAAGCATCTGGGCCACCCTCGTCTGCTCCTCAGTACTAGCCCCCAAGACTAGTACCTCACTCTTGTGGAAGTTGATCCTGAGACCCGACATGCTCTCAAAGCAAAGTAGCATAAATTTCAGGTTGGCAATAGCCAAATCGTCCTGCTGGATCATGATGATCGTGTCGTCTGCATACTGCACATGCGACACTCCCCCAGGAATCAGATGGGGCACAACACCCTGGATGTGCCCCGTCCTCTTAGCCGCATCCAACATTGCTGCTAAGGCTTCGACTACAAAGTCGAAGAGGAGGGGGGACAAGGGGTTGCCTTGCCTAACCCCCCTACCATTATGAAAGAAATTACCCATTTCTCCGTTAATGGTGATAGCCGTCTGTCCGCCAGAGACCAGGCTAAGCGCCCGGTGGACCCATCCAGGATCAAAGCCAACTCTGAGGAGGACTTCCCCTAGGAAGCTCCAATTGACTCGATCATAGGCTTTCTCAAAGTCGAGCTTCAAGAAGACACCCCCTAGTCTCTTGGAGCTGGACTCATGGACAATCTCTTGTAAGGAAACGACTCCCTCGTGTAAAAGGCGGCCCTTGATGAATGCGGACTGAGTGTAGCTAATCGTACGATGAGCGATCGGCTAAGTCTAAGCGCATAGGCTTTAGCTACAAACTTGAAGATAACATTGATCAGCGCAATCGGCCTAAACTGCCGGATATCCTCGGCGCCTTGCACTTTGGGGATCAACGTCAGTACCCCAAAGTTCAGACGAGCGATGTCGACTCTCCCTAGAGCAAAATCGTTCGTAATGGACATAACCACCGGGCGAAGGGTCTTCCAGAAGCGCTTAAAAAAGCATACTGGTAGGCCATCCGGGCCCGGGGCCGTGTCCACCTTCATGCTTGCTAGGACAACGTCCAATTCCTTCTCCGTGAAGGTTAGCATGAGAGCGGAGTTCTCCTCCTCTGTGACCCGCGGTCGCGAATCCCAAAGGGATGGGGAAAGCTGGAACGCCGGTGAATCCCCGGGTGTCCCCATAAGGGCTCGGTAGAAATCGTAGATGTGTGCTTGGAGCCCCGCTGCCTCCACCACAACACCATGGGCGTCCACCAGCCCAGAAATGGCACATTTCCTCCTCCTGACATTAGCTATGGCATGGAAATACGCAGTGTTAGCATCCCCTTTAAGGGTCCAGGCCAGCCTGCTGCGTTGTTTCCAATACTCCTCCTCTACCTTAGCGAGGTGGCACAGCTGGTTCTACAGATGATAACGAAGGGCCCACCCTTCATCATCTAGGTCAGAGGCATCTGCACTCGCGTCCAAAGCGCGGATCTGTGACAAAATCGCCTCTTTCAGGTCCCTCTCCGCCCGACCCAAGTTGGCACCCCAACCCTTAAGGAATTGACGGAGGCCGCTAGAGAGGAGTTGCCAGCGGGAGATGGAGTCCAACCCCTCCACCCTGGGAGTAGAAAGATCTCCCCATTTGGACTCGACCAGGTCCCCAAACTCCGGACGCTCTAACCAGCTCTTCTCAAAAAAGAAGCGAGGGCTCCTTTTCCTAAGGTCTTCCCCAGAGCTCAGGATCAAGGCCGAGTGGTCCGACCCAACAATGGGCTCTGCGACTAACGTGCAGAGAGGGAAGAGGGTTTCCCAATCTGCCGACATAAGAACACGGTCCAGTACACACCTGACCGGGTTCAACTGTCAGTTAGTCCAGGTATAACGCCCCCCCACTCCGTCGGACCTCTCGCAACGCGAGGGAAGCAATGCAATCATTAAATCTATGGACCCTGGGCCAGTAAATGCCCTGGTCTTTCAAGAACGAGTTCCAGAACAAGTAGTGGAAGAGCTCGAGCGCGCTGGAGCCGATCAACGTGCAGGAGTTCAAGGACCTGTGCTTCGTGTTAGACCAATCGTCGAAGGCGTGGTCGCGGACGAGTCTCACCATTTACTGTGATGTGTGCGCCGCCGAGCAGCTTCCCGTCTTTCTACGTCGCCGACGGTGGCTTCCCGAGATCGCGAGCTGGAAGTGCATGGGGCCCATCTCTCGGCGTTAACAGGGTCGCCACGCCACACCACGTCAACGAGCCCTCAAATGCTAAAACCACCCAAATTGTACTCAAACTACCCAAAATCGTTCAAAACCACCACGAGGGGGATATTTATCCAGTTTGCTACATTTCAGGGTTCAAAATATCCGGTTCTGAAGTTCAGGGTGAATGTTCTCCACATGGGTGAGATTTGAGGATGAAAAATATACTTAATGCAAAATTTAACAAAAGATCCAACTATGAACACAAGATAGATCGTCCTCTCTCTCTGGTTAGCAAGTGTGGCTCCTATTCAGACTCCACAAAAGTAGTTTTTTTTGGTAACTTGTATGCCCAAACTATTCCACAAGTAACATTTGTTCAGGGGCAGATCTCAGCATCATTGGCCATGTAAGCTTACGGACATCAGTGCGTTTAGACGTCTTGCCACACACTCCGATAATTTTTTCAAGAATGTTCCATTGACAGTTTGGGATTGTAGATTTACCTTCCTCGATTTCACAAATATTAGTTGTGGTGACAAGTCTTGCAAGTCCGAGAAAACCTACCCGTCTTGGAGACTGCTAACCGAATTATTTTTCCTTTAATCCACTCGGCGGGATTGCTTCCGTACCATATCTCCGACTTGGAAGCTCTTCTATTTCACTTTTTCTATTATACGTTCGAGCTACCCATAACTTGTTTCTCTTGATAGTCTATACCCTTCAAAGCGGCCAAGCATTTTTTCTGCCACTTCATCGATGGTGTCCATCATCGAATTATCAAAATCCATCATTGATAAGATATTTTGTTTAGATAACCACAAAGAAGAATAATCTGGAAGAAACGAATGCCACCAACAAAGGTGGGTATTTACAGTCTGAGGAAATGCTAACAATTGGCATTTCGTAGATTCACAAATCTATGTTATGTCAAACGTTTATTGCATTGTCTACATTTAGAAATATATTCTTTAAGATGTATATTACATAGTCTTTAACTCTATATATCTCTTCAAAATCATTAGTTAGATCCGTATACCCTATAAGTACTAGCGTAATTTCTATAGATACTTAACGCTGCAGTGGAAAATAATACATATACAAAAGAATCATAAATTTTGTCTAATGTGAATATATTGGTTTGCTCGGATCTATGGTGAAACGAATATAAACAATTTCAAAACCAATTAAATCTAGTTTAAAAAAACAGAAGTCTAGGACTAAAAATATATCACTTGTTAAAATGTTGCTAGTTATATTTAAAAAATGTCTATATGATTTTTATAAAATTATGAAAAGGTAAAAATATTTTGTATAAACATCGATTGGGGATCATTTGACAAGCCTCCAGGCTGGAATCGAGCATTCCATCCCTGTTTCTGGTACTACAACCAAGCTCAAGCTTACAAATGAGCTTCATTTGGCAGGCATGCTGAGGCAGAAGGTTGGTGAGATGTGTCATGTGTCGTTGTGTGCCACAGTGGACCTGCGAGCACCGGATGCGAACCCTTTGACTGGGTCTATCTTTCTCCATTCGACCTTAGACTGTTGGTCAGGTGTGACAACTCAACCTGTGGGAACCTCTTTTAGGATGTTGTAGTGAAGTTTTGCTACCTTGTGCCGACTGGTGACAGATTTACCTCTGAATGTTCCTGTCTTGTATGCTTACTATATGCATCCTCACTGTGCATGAGGAGTGAGTAATATTTTTCAGAGAGTTAGTTTATATCGGAGCAACTTTTGGCTATCTTTACTGCTATATGTATAATTATCTGCCTTTACTGCTATCTGTAGACTGTAGTAGTACTGCATCGCTCCTCGTGCATCTGGTCACGAGGTATAATCAAATTCGTCCCAAATTCCTAGCCCCCTTGCTCTGTTTGCTCTCCTGTTTCAACCATGCCGCCACGCGATGCATTTTAGCTGTATCAAGTGATGCATCAAATCAAGCACCCAAATATCAGTACAACTAATATTCGCACAAGTAATATTTGCATGAAATTTATTGCAACATTATTGCCTCTTTTGCAACTTTATTGCATGATCCTCCAGGTGATGACGGAGCTCAACCCCAACAGAAGTTTCTTCAGTTGCCTAGACATGCAAAGTACTGGTGATCTGATGCAGAGCATGAGGCTGCTGGGGCTGCTGCCCAGCAGCTTGGGGTTGAAAAAGCGTTTCTCTGGTAAAAGAAAGAAAAGAAAAGAAAAGGAAAGTTAGGCAGATCAGATCAGATCAGCTACAACAACCAAATTAGATCTAAAAAACATCACATCATTGCGGTAGCGAAAATCCCCATGAGGTTTATGGCAGCACCAAGTCCAACCCGGGTCACGATGCCGGGCACAGCATCATAGTCAAGAATGTATCTTGCAGACATTTTTGGACGATATATATGATCGCCTCGAGTGAGTTTATATGCATGTGATCAGTCAAGACTTGTGAGGTTATTGTAATTTTCTTACTAGTACTAGTGTGTTTGGACCATCTATCTTGCGAGTTTATATGCATGTGATCAGTCAAGACTTGTGAGGTTATTGTTTTCTTAGTAGTAGTAGTAGTAGTAGTAGTAGTAGTAGTGTGTTTCGATGATCTATCTTTGATCGCCTCGAGCGAGTTTATATGCATGTCATCAACCAAGACTTGTGAGGTTATTATTATTATTATTATTCATAGTGATCATATCCCACTGCATGCTGTTGGCCACATCCATGATGCGAAGCTATTTGCAGAAGCATAGCAGGTGTGAAACCTTTGTTGAGCATTTCAACAGGTCTGCATTCTGCAAGTTGACTCATTATCATCAACTGGAGCAAAGAGGAGGTATGCCAAGGATTTGGAGGATTGGTGGAACAAACAAATTAGCCGCACTGGAACAAAATAACCATGCTTTGTGGGCACTATATTTCAACCCTCTAGTGAGTTTATATGTTTGTGATCAGTCAAGGAGATCATCAATGAAGCAAATCTTTGGATGCTGGCAGGAACCCAAGGGGCCGGGCTTCTCGGGTTGCCGCTACACGCACGGCCTCATGATGTCTGAGTTGTGTCGCTCCCTGTACAGCAAACACTAGTTCTGTTGCCTAGCTTTCTCTTTGTTTTGGCTTCTTTTATTCCCCTTTTTTTCAGCTCTTAATCTTGGTTGTAATCTGTCCCCGCGCCATCTTGCACTTTCTTCTAATACAACTGACACATATTTAGGTGCGTCTCTGGAAGAAAGATCAGACCCATCGGATCGGTGGAAGTCTGAGTCGTGTAGCTACATGTTGTCTCATGTCTGTATAGCTAGATGAACCTATAGTGGCGAAGCTGTTTGGTCAGCCGTGCCCGGAGTCGTCTGGAAGGTGAGCCATGCCCCTGCCTACCCTGGTAATTCTCAACATGGCCTGCAGCACTGCCCTGCCCACCACCACCAGGACCTCCTCCTCCTCCTCCTCCTCCTCCTCCTCGAGGAGGACTTCCTCGTCGACATCGGCTTCGGCTACGACGAGCCACCGCCGTCCTCCGTGGCTCCGTCATCACAGGACAGCCCCGTGGCCACGTCACCGGAGAACAACACCCCTTCAGGTGGCTCGGGCGGTACCGTCGCGTCGGCCTCCGGCGCTGGAGACGACAGCGGTGGCGGGGGAGACGCATACACGAACCGAGACATGCATACACTAATCACGTACAGTATGAAACGTACCCACACGGACACAGGCAAGTGAGAACTGGCATCCATGATTCTCGGAGCACACCCATGAATGCGCGCGGTCCGTCCGATGGGAAACTGACGGCCAGCATCGATCCAGCGAACACTTGTGCGCTAGCTAGCTAGGATCAGTCCAGTTGTTGTCTCTCTGAACTCTGCTCATGGTTTAGCTAGTGCTTCGACTTTGCTGATGGTTAACTAGTGGAATGCATGCATGTATCGTGTCGCTTCTTCATCTTATTCTTTTGATGTACATGTCACACTCATGTCCAAATTTAATTAGAACGATCGGTTCTTGGTCATTGAAATTAGTGGCGGATTGCAAGCATATGTGTCATCTTGTCATGACTCGTGAGTTTTATCGTGTTGTTTCGTCTCTTTGGGCTTGTTTGTGTTGTGGCCCCAAAGGTCCATTTTTTTTTCTTGTTTTGAACTTGTGCTTGAACTGTGGGCGGTTGCTTATTTATAAAGTGGGGGCGTAAAGCCTGTTTCGAGGCAACAATGTATGTAGTGAATATATTACTCATGACGGCTTTACATATACGCATATATATGGTCTCCGTTTTGTGTGTTGTGTTGTTGGTGGTTGATAGCAAAGCACGGACGACGGACAGTCCCAAGGCAGCGATGTTGTTTGAGATTCCTCTTTTCTATTAATGGAAATCTTTGTTTAGGTTCATGTCATCTTCTGTTTGAACTTGTACTTATTCTAAGTGTGGTCAGTGCACTCTTAAAACATTGCCGACAGTCAGGCCTTGGCAAGCCGTCTACGGCGCAGTTCAACAAAAGGTCGAACAATGAACACACGATCTCTCTCTCTCTCTCTCTCTCTCTCTCTCTCTCTCTCTCTAGCTAGCAAGTGTCACTCCTCTTCAGACTCCACATGCAATTTTGGTTCAACTTTGTGCCGGAAATGTTCCATGGGTAGCATTTGTTCTTAGGCTGACCTCAACACATCATTTGCCATGTATGCTTACGTCCATCAGAGTTTTAACACTTCTTGCCACACACTGGAAGCTCTACGATTTCACCTTTTTCTATTACACATTCGAGCTACACATAACTTGTTTCTCTCTATGTCCTTCAGAGTGGTCAAGCAGTTGTTGGCGACTTCATCGATGGTGTCCATCATCAAATTAAGGAAATCCACCATTGATAAGATATTTTGGTTAGATAATAACACAGAAGAATAATCTAGATGAAACGACCACCACCAAGAGAGAGCGAACGGGCATTTCGAGAACAAAATAATAGTTTACGGTTTGAGGACATGCTAACAATTGACATCTTCTAGATTCAGAAATATATGTTTTGCCAGATGTATATTACATAGTCTAGATTCACAAATATATGTTTTGTCAGATGTATATTGCATAGTCTTGAACTCTATATATCTCTGCCAAGTTATAATGTAAATCCGTATACCCTTTAAGTACAAGGGTAATTATGCTTTACGTTGAAGTAGAAAATGGGGAAACCAATATAACAAAGTCACAACCAATTAAGTCCAGTTTAAAAAAGCAACAAAGGTCTAGCACAAAAATCTTTCAGTTGTTAATGTTGCTAGTTATAGTAAAAGCAATTGTTGTCTATATGATTTCTTTATAAACTTCTGAAAAGGTAGAAATATTTTGTATAAATATAAGATAAGTCGTAGGCCAGTAGGCCACCACTTGAAACATCCTTGGTTCCAAACATTGCCGTAAGGCCTAGGAGCGTGTTAGCATTGATGGTCTCCGCTGGCTTATACGAACAATGGCGAGAGACTCCATAGGACACGTCGCGCTCTGAAGGTTTCCAAAACCGAATTTGCTGGAAGTATATTCTCTTCTGATCGCGCTTACTCACCTCTCGACCCAACTCGAGATGGACGACCATGAGCAACAACAGTTCTGGAGACTGACACGCTACCCTTTTTGAATGTTACGTCGCCCTATCCGTTCACGACTTCTTCTCCACGGCCGCTATAGAGAGAAACGAAATCTTCAACATACTTTTTTTATTCTTACATGGTAATAATCATAATCAAACAAATGAGACAAAGCGATATCTTGAAGTTTTAATTTCACCAAAAAATCGCTACGTCAAATATGGAAATAAATTACTTTGTATGAATCGAAAGAGACAAATAATTAATATCCCTCGTGTTACATGAAAAGGAATGCACAAATTTTCATACCAAAAGAATGTCCACAAGTGTCATAGTTACTTGGGTCGGACCAACCGCAGTCCGCAGCCCTCCCGCTCGGCTCGCTGGCTAAACGAGCTCAACTCGCACATTGTCTCCCACTAGCTAGGGAAATTCTCGAATTTTACTACCACCACCATAGCTAGGGACTTCACGATGTTAACCATGTTTGTTATCCCAGGTCGTTCCCATGGAACCGCGCCACTCTCTTACTGGACCAGGAAGACGAATCTCCTGACAAACTGTGGCTTGGGACATTCAGAACTATTAGCAGCAGTTTCCTAGCTTATTGTTGAGTTCTGAATCTTTTCCTGTAACCATTTATGGTTCATCGATAAAGCTTGGCATGTTATCTAAAAATACTAATTTCTGTCGTGGAGCAGATTCCAGTAGTCTACAGTGCATACTTGTATACATAGCACGGTACCGGGCTCAAGTATACATTCAGAATTTTTATCAGCAGTTTCCTAGCTTCACTGTCTGATACACGTCCGTCTAAGCGAAGCTAGCTAAAGCTAGTGCATTGGCTAAGCTGAGCACACTGTTTCCGCCCGCCTCGCCTGAACCAGCTGGCCATCATAACTACAGAACCATCAAATACTACTGCACTAGTTCAATCGTACCATGTTGACAAGATAGTAACAAAAGCACACATCATTATTTGTTTGACGAAATACAGAGCAAGCAAAATGATTTAATGTGCAACTTAGTACAACAAACAGATATCCAGTACCTTCTGACACCGAAACATAATAATCATACAAATTAAAAATCACCAAACTCTCATACAGACAAAGTCTTTCTTCAACAAGTTCCGGGAAAAAACACAGACCCATCTCCCTCTTACTCTGCACCGGGCGACGCGCTTCCACCAGGGGAACCGGCGGCACGGTGATCGCCGCCATTCCTCGGGCTTGGGCTACGGCCATTGGTAGCGGGGCTCATGTCACGATTGGCCCTCACCGGGCTCCTGCTGTCTCCCCTAGGCGCAGGGCTCCTGCTGCCGCCATTGGGGGTGGGGCTCCGGACCCTCCCCTTGGCGGGTGAAGGGCTGCGGCTCTTCATAGGGCTGCGGCTGTCGCGGGGGCTCTTCTTCATGGGGCTGCGGCTGTTGCGGGGGCTCCTCCTTGGGCTCGGGCTACGGCTGTCACGTGGGCTCCTTGACCGCCTCTCGTCCCTCCTTGGTGAAACAGAGCGGCTGCGCGAAGCAAGAGAAATTATACTGTCATGTATCATAGAAATAAAATTTCAAGACGACCTTTTATTAACTAGTTGCAAAATAAACATGGGCAAGTCTTTATATCGCAAAATGTATATGTAAAGAACCAAAAGACACTAGGCTCGCAGAATAACAGCAAATGAAACTACATATGATCTGATAAGCAGCACAGTCTATGCATAACAGGAAAATAATCGTGCAGAAAACATGCATGAAAGAAATATTATTCTTACTGGACAGAATAGGTCAGTGCTATTTGTATGTTTAAAAGTAACAACTAGAAAAGTTTGAAAAGCTTTGGTCCACATAGTAGATCAGTTCTCAACACAAACCTCTATTACTACTCTTTGCAAAATCAGCATGAGTGAGTTTTTCATATCAAATCAAATCCAGATATTCAGCCGGTTAGCAGAGGATGAAACTAGACCTGATCTGATAGGCAGCTGAGATATGTATAACAGGAAAACAATACTTGCAGAAAACAAATAGACCGCTCTTAGGGTGGACGAAAAAAATATGCCTCTTAGAGAACAGCAGAAGATAGTGCACAAATTTTCGTAACATATACCTGTAGCTCCTGCTGCGGCTCCTGCTGTAGCTCCTGTCACGGACCCTGCCGCGGCGAGGGGATGGAGATCTGGAGTAACTCTTCCCACGCCTGTTTTCAAAAGTGACCAAACTAAGATATGCTCTATTTATAACAGAAAAGACAACTCACAGACACAGGACATACTTCAGGTTCTTCGGGCTGTTCTGACAGTCCCTTTCTATGTGGCCACCATCTCCACAGCGGTAGCACCTATTTTTCCAGTCGCCAGCTTTGCAGTCACGAGCCCAGTGCCCGTCAATCCCACAGTTAAAGCAACGGCCAGAACCAGGAGGAGGTCCCCGACCCATATATTCACGGTCACCACCACGGTCACGGGACCCAGACCCTCCCTGGCCACGCGGAACCTAACATCAACATGAAGAACGTGATCAGAAAAGGCAAATAACAGATAAACAAAGAGATATGACAGGTGAGAAATATTAGGATTACCCCTTTAGCAAACTCAACAATCATGCGGCTTCCATCAAAGTCACGTCCATCAAGGTTGTACCTTGCATCATCAGCATCCCTGGCATCACTGAACTCCTGCAGTATGATTTCGAAAAGAAAAGGAGTGGCATCTATGTAAGAAACAGTACATGTGCTGATTAAAACGTTCAAAACAAAGTGAAGAGCAGTTACTTGCAACAAATGCAAACTCGTGCTTCATATCCACATGTCGCACTCTGCGGAAATAGTTTCCAGAAACAGCAACACCATCAAGACGCAAGCAGAAAAATGTATCACCACTCAGACCGAACTAAACACCAGGCATGATTGCGGTTTCCGTTAAAACAGTCAGCAGATTTAATCAAAATAATCGCCAAAACAGCCACCAATTCCACCCGCCCTCCCACCGATCCACCAAGGACACCGAGGTTGGGTAAGCCCCCAGAACCTTCAACAAGATCATCATCCAAGTTAAAACTTTGTGGATATAATTGATGGTAAGAAAAAGAAAGTGGGAGACACATGACAAGGTGCTGACTTAGACATCCTGTGTGGGATGGCGTCGCCTCGAAGTAACCATGTGAATGACAGTGACATTGGGTGCAAGAAATCAAACAGGTGTCTCTTAAATTCTGTTCTACACTTCTACTACCATGTTCTCAGAAAAGAGACGCCAAGTCCACAACAAGCTGGCCACACATATTTTACTACATCGGTTGCTATATGTAAACCATCAACAATCCATCCAACCACGATATAAGAATGAGACTAGTACTAGCATATTTGTACAGGGACCAGGGCTTTATCCCTCAGAGAGCAAAAGAACTCTGCTCTAAAGAAAAACATAACATTTACGCCGCCAACTTGCTGCTCTGCTCACCTCCCATATCTGGCGAAGAGGTCCTCGAGGTCCCGGGTGCGCGTGCGCGAGGAAAGGCGGCCCACGTACAGCCTCGTGCTGCCGGCGTAGCGGTCGCGCTCGTCGTAGCGAGGCATCCTGCACTGCAACAACAATGAAAAAGAAGTGGAAAATGTTAGACCCGCTAGAACTCAATCATGCAAAACAGACAGCGAAGCTGTGTAGAGCAAGCTCCTCCTTGTCGCTCAGAGGTAACTGAGTTGATAACCACACAGAATTTACCGAACAAGTGACTCCCAATATCTGTTCTACCACGTTTTTAGAAAAGAGCAGCAGAGCCCACATCAATTTTACTGTAATCAAACAGGATCTAGGTAGGCGCCATATGCAACCCATAAAAATCAACCAAGCCACGGGGTATAATACTGAACTACCAGTATTACATTATCCGTCGGAATGCAGAAACAGCCCTGACACTTGATCAAATACAGTACATTTAGTACCTAGGGTAGGCGAGCAATGGCATCGACACACGGAATATCGATGCCGAGCAATCTCGCCTCCCGTTCAGAAGCAACTGATCTACAACAGATTTGGCTAGAGCCGCGAGCGTACAGTCATGTGACCTAGAGTAGTATTTCCTCTTCTGATATACATACATACACAACCCTAGGTAAAATGCTAAGATCTCGTGACGCGAGCTAGAACAGGGAATAAGCGAAGCAGCAGCAGCCATGGCTGGCCCTAAGGTAGCCGGCGGCGAGCTGGGGAACGAGGTCTGACCTTGGCGGCGGCGCGGGACGAGGTCGAGCTGGGCGGCGGCGGGAGTGGAAACCCTAGCCGCTTGTGGCACGGGACGGGGGATACGGGTTTGTTTGTTTGTTTGTTTGTACTACTACAGTAGTGCGCACGCGGTGGCGTAGGGAGGTAATTTCATCGCATACCCGAGGGCATTCCTCCAATCGAGGTTCTACCACACAAAAACGGTAAATTTAGAAGTTGGAAATGTGCACCGTTTCACTACACCCAAATCCATAACTTTTTTAGTTTCGTGTAGGTTGGAATACAAACTATTTAAAATTGACAGTTTACACATTTGTACTACACACCATCGCGTACACCCTAGCAAAATTCTAACAAATTAGCCAAGCATTTATTAGTGCTACTTTGCCACACACCAAGCATGCAGTGCAGCAATTGATCATAGGCATTATTCCAATTACCCATAGCTTAATTAATTAATGTTACCATGCAATTCACACGAAACAAAGCATGCAACTGGGCAATGTAGACTATTTGGAATGGAGGGAGTATGATTGAAATTTAAATCTATTTTTTCTTAGCTTTCTAATTTTGTAAGCATGCTCTGCATTTGAAATTTGCACATCTTTGCATTGATTTGTAGGCAGCTTGAAGAAATAATCTCGATAAAAGGATGAGAAAACTTGGTTTGAACGAAGATAAAAATGACTGCAAAATTCACTCATTGGGTACACAATGGCGGGTTCAGGTACTCCCTCCGTTCACAATTACTTTGCGTTCTGGGTTTAGTCAAAGTCAAATTTTGTTAAGTTTGACCAACTATTTAGAAAAATATATAAACATGTACAATATAATTTTAATACTATTTGAATCATCATGAAATATATTTTTACATTATGTACAATTGATAGTGTAGATATTGATATTTTTTCGTAAACTTGGTCAAAGTTTTAAAAGTTTGACTTTAAAAATTCCTAGAACGCGATGTATAGAAAAACGGAGGGAGTAACTTCTTCGCGAATTACAGAGCTTATCTGAAATATACTCATTGCTAATGGAGCCGACGAGCGAGACCACGCAGCTTACGAGAAGACACTTGCAGACGAGATGATACTGCAGTAGTGCACATCCTGATTACACTGATCGCCAAAGATGGTGGCGCCGGTTCAAAATGTGCAATAAAAGCCGAGCCGCACGCTCTGGCTCAGATGCTCAACCCTGCAACAAGCACCAAACTACGATGAATCTATGAGAAAATCATCAGGGCATATAAGTACGTGTTTGAAAGGAGCCATCTGCGACAGAGAATCCAGAGCTACTATAGTAGCATGGCTACGGCTGATGATGAATAGATGAGGGAAGTAAATTTAGAAAGAGTAAAATGCTGGTCACTGAACTTGTCTCGCTAGCTCGATACGGTCACTGAACTCACAGAATACGCCACGGCGGTCACTATACTTGTCAAAGTGGTTTTATACGGTCACTCATCGTGTATTGCTCTATGTATCGCGTGCCTGGTCACTGAACTCGTCGACACGTTTCACCAACGGTCACTGCGTCGGCCGGCCACGCGTGTTAAAGAAAATAGGTGGAGGGGCTTGACTGCAAAATCGCATCGCCTGGTCGGAACCCTCTCTTCTCCCCGCAACCCTCCCCTCTGTGTTGCGCCGCCGCCGCTCCGCGTTGCCGCCCCGCCGTTTCCCCGTGCTGCGCCCTCGTTGCCGAGCCATGCCTCGCTTTGGCATTCCTCCTGCTGCCCCTCAGCGCGCCCAGGCAAGGACAACGGTGAGTGCCAGCTCCACGAGCTCCTCTGTGCGCCGCGCCACGCCGTTCATCCCTAACATCGCCTGCCCCGATTGCGTCCAGATTGTGCTGCGCGCCGTCTCCGGCACATCTGCCCATGAAGGGCCCGTTGACCGCGGAGGCGGAGGAGGTGTTGTTGTGCATCCCAGGGAGCACCAGCCTCCCGCACCGCTGGCGACCACCTCCACCCGCTACGCGACATCGCTGGTGCGTCGGAGGGCGGTCGGGCCGGAACTCGAATATAGGGTCCGGCCCAGCAGCCTGCCCTCCTGTAACGAACAAACCTCAGATCTCATCCGACGGTAGAGGCAGTCTTACCGAAGAAACCCTAAATCCATCTATAAGGCTATATATAAACAGCGGCTGGCTAGATCCATACCACCGCCGCAACAACCACCAGCCCTCCTCGTCATCTCCGCCGCCGTCTCCGCCGCCCGCCGCCGCCAAAAGGAAAAGATGATCCACGAAAGAATCTGCTCCCATATGCGGAGCTCCAAGCCCTGCAGACCCCCCCGATGATGAGCTGTTTGTGAATCTTGTCTCTCTGGAGTCCGTGCGCATAGCGGTCGAGTCGTACGCACTCCTCCGCCCACTGGCAGGCTTGGCGCTGGAGCTCCACAGGGTCGAGCAAGATCACGCCCGCTGCTCCTGGATCGTCGGGAGGCCAAGCTGGAAGGGGGCGTGCTGAAAGCCCTCCTGCTCCTGAACAACTCATCAATGGCGCTCTTACGTCTGGGGAAGGGCGTTAAGAAACTACTAGTCGCAGAACTGGACGGATCGCTTGAGGAGGAAGATGAACTCTCGTCCCGAGTCAAAGAGGTGGGCCTAGTTAGTGCTAAAGGATACCGCTGATAAGAGCATCTCCAAGCGGAGCCCCCAAATCCGGCCCCCATAGTGTCCGCGGACGCGTCCGGATGCGTCCGCGGACACTGACCGGACAGCCCCAAAAACATGGTGCTACAACCACACACCTCTAATTTAAGATACCAAATTACTACAAAATCATGCAACGTGAATACAAGTTGCTACTTATCCTACGTGCAGTTCATGCGACCGGATAGCCTAGTCTACTCATCGTCAGACAGGAGGATGACCGTTGCCGCGCCGTCGCCGGAGCCGGAGCCGCCCTGTGCCGCAGCTGGAGGAGGGTCCAGAGAAGACCCCTGCTCGTCGGAGTCGGTGTAGAAGGAGCCAGATCCGGAAGATTCTGGCACGTAGATGCAGCCTTGACGGAACGCCTCCTCCGCCCGCTTCTGCTTCTCGACGAAGCCAAGCCTGTCCTTCATCTGCCGACGAAGATGCGGTCCGTGGCCTCGGCCTTGAGCTGCTCCTCGGCCAAACGGTGCTCCGCCGCCATCCTTGCGCGCTCCTCCGCCCGAACCCGCGTGGCCTCGTCCTCCGCCCGCATCCTTGCCAGCTCCGCCTTCGCCTGCTGATTCCACTCCTCCGCCATCGCCGACGACTGCGCCCGATTCGATTCGTGCATCTGCCGGAGGTACTCCGAACCCGTCATTTCGACGACATCGGAGCCCTCGTGGAGGATGCCGTAGCCGACGTCTGTCCCCTCCGCCGCCAACACTTCTGCGGACACACGTGACCCGCGCCTCCTTTTCTCCGGCCGACGGCGGCGGAAGTGCGGTGCGGAGTAGGGTTTGCTCCGGCCCCTCCACTTTATAGTCGGAGGTGGCCGGTGGCCGGTACGCCATGAATGCCGGCCGGTGCGCCATGAATGCCAACGCCGGTCAAGCTAGTTTATCCGCTCCGCCAGGCGGTCAAAGCGTGGGTCCGCGATGTCAGCTAGTGCGGGGCGGACGCGTCCGGGCGCGCCCGGGCGCCCCCAAACCCGCCCCAGATATGGGCTGGGTTTGGGGTGTGCCGGACCGCCCGGACGTTTGGACTGGCTATGGGGGCCTCCTTTGGGTGGTGGTTTTTTGGGCCAAACCCCGTCCGGGCGGTCCGCCCGGACGTTTGGGGTGGGTTTGGGGCCTCCGGTTGGAGATGCTCTAAGGTACTGAATGGGAATCACAACATTGTCTGGCTTCAGGCACGTGTCCCGCGCGCGCTCGATCTGGTCATCGCTCTGTTCGTTTTCCTGAGTAGACTATCAGCTGTTTGTTTCTAGACAGCTCGTGACTGTTGTGATGAGTATTTTTTAGGGACGTGGCGAACAGCTTAGAACTGTAGGGGTTCGTTTTCCTGAGTAGAGTATCAGCTGTTTCTAGACAGCTCGTCACGGTTGCGACGAGTATTTTTTTTTATGTTTGGATGATGTTAATGGATTTTAAATGATAGTTGTTGTTTTCTCATTCTGTGCTAGGGTACAACTTGCAGTTACTTTCAGTTCGAATGATTCTGTGGAATGGCAGCTCCACCACCATTCTGTGGAACGGCAGCTCCACAAAAGAGCTATCCAACTCATTATAGAAACATTCGACATCGGACAAAATTAATGAGAAGTCGTCGGCGGAGTCGTAAGTGCTGCATGTTTGATAGGACGGTTTATTGGTTTGATTTTTCTCCCGTTGCAACGCACGGGCGTTTTTCCTAGGATCGGTGATGAGTACGCCTCCTCCTGGTGCGCTTCAGTTCGCTCACCTCCCAATCTCCCATGGCTATAGCGGTACGGGCGTAGCTGACTAGCTGCGTTCTTGCATGTGTCCTCCTGATTTCTGCGGGTGAAAAACCGTGCTACCGAGCAGCACTGATAAATGTGTTGTTTGTTATTGAAATTTAAGAGAACCAAGAAACATAGAGAGAAACTGAGACGAGATTTAAATTGATGAATGTCAGTTCCTTGAGCCCCAACCAGCACAAAATCGTCCAGTTTGATGATACAAATTTTCTGCTACGAAGCCGGTTACCCGCTGGCCAGGATCTGGTCTTATATTGAACCCTCGCTATGGAGAGAAATGATCTAGTTTGTTATACAATATGAACGGTTCATAGGCCATTAGCTCTATTGCAAAACAATAAAACAAATGTGTGTGATTGTTATGTTTCTGCCTGTCTCCTTCATATATTTTGGTACCATGCGCAATGGAAGTTGTGCACCTGGTTTAACTCTACAGATCGGTTTATTTAATGAGTGATGTGGATATGTTTTGCGTTTAGCCCCAATGTATCAGGAGTTTGTTTCGTGTTCACCATCTGATATTTTGAATGACGCTCCATACTTTGTTATCACAAAACCAGTATGAATGTAGCTAATGCGAGTCTTGAAGGTCAACGACAAAATTTAACGCATTACCAGGGATCAACAAAACTTTCACAGCGTTGGCAATAGCCCATAAATCAGAATCCTCAACTACTGCTGCTGACGTATTTTTTAAAAGAACAGATTGCGCTAATGCAGAGTGTCTCCATTGTTCATGATCATGGCAGAACAGTACTATAACCAAGGCGCAGAAGCTGAAATGCGGTGATATTTTTCTCTACCCTCGTCTTCACATATCATCGACTTCAGATTCTTCCTCGTCGGTCTCCTTGTCGTCGGTTTCCATAGCATCCTCAACTTCAGACTCTTCCTCATCAGAATCCTTGTCCTCGTAGATTATTAAAGGGGCTCCCTCTTCCTCGTCAGATTCATCATCACCAATCTGAAATATACTCTCCAATTACGCAAGCTGTTGCATTGCTGGGAATGGTCGAATTTTCTGACAGGAGGAAACTTACCTCGCTAAAATGGTAATCTAGGCATGTAGACATTTTGAGGGACGATGCGAAGGTGGACGTTCTTGCATCAATCAGCTGAAAAGAAATAGACGGAGTAATATTACAGTCCAGAAAGAAATATTAGTTATGTATCAGGAAATCATGGCAGCTGAAACTTGAAAATAATACTCACTTGATAGAGCGAGTTGTGCAGCACCAGGGAAGACTCCTGAGACACTATGCTGCTCATGTGTCTACCAAGCAAATTCTGTAGCCATGGGAGCAAGCAGACCAGTACGGAACCCCTGCGAAGACGAAAAAGGAAAAGCCAGATATGAGGCCTCTGTTTCAAAATATGGCAGTGAAACAATTAAATAGCCCATGATAAACCCAGTCAAACATGCCAGTAAACAAAACGAATCCAATCGAAGCTTCCCGTTTTCTGTACTTAACTGACAGAACAACACCTCTTAGAGCATTAGCATACCTTGATTGCATAAGCAGTATCAAGGACTTGAGAAGCTTCACAGCGTCCGCTGGCGTCAAAGCGATATCGACTTCACGATAACCTGCGTGTAATCCAACATTGATCAGTTCGAAGCTGTCAGAATGGATGACCTAATCACGGTCAAAGGAGGTTGCATATAACATCTGTTAAACTGTGAGCACGAGTACTTGGTCAAGCAAACTCAAGCTGGAACAGCTCCGAAATTCGGGCAGCAATTGTCATGGCCAATGTCATTTGGGAGTAGTACAGGCCTCTAGTATAACTCAAGTTTCCACTTTAGTTAGGAGGAATTCATTGGAAACCAGGCAACGCATAAAGCAACCAAACAAAGCATCACCTAGATAAATTTGAAACTACGGAAACTCGCCATGATTATATCTCCCTGACTAACGCAAGCAGCACGGCCTGCTCAATGCTAATCAGGACATAATAGACGAAGTCTGCATGACTAGGCAAGAGTCTATAACATGATCAGCAAACAGAAACATGTGACACACCTTGTCGTCGCGGTTGTATAGGCAGGCACCGTGGTCGTTGGATGCGGCTGGAAGAGGGTGGGAGCGGAGGAGCGTCACGAGTCGGCCGCTGATTGGTTGCAGGGAGCGAAGGGTGTGGCTGCTGTTACCTGGTGGGGGCGAGGCGGACTTGCGGGTCTCCGGCGGCGGCGCGAGCGGGAGAGGTCCGCGGTGGCGTCCATTCGGTCTGTGCGGCGGCGGCGGCGGTGAGGAGGAGGAAGGGGAAGGGTATCTTCTAGGCCCTGTTGTGAGCCCGCTAACTCACTGGATCGGCCCATATCTCGTCGTCTTATGTTCGGATGAGTCCTACGAACTATTCATGTTGCAACGATTATTTGAATGTTGGGCTCAAAAGAAAACGTTTATTTGAACCTTGCGCGATTTTTTCTTTCCTGTGTTGCACAAGCCACAGTCATCTACATGGGTTTATTTAAAATGCTATCTCAAGTTTTTTTTGGTTGAAGTAGTAACTTGATACGTGGCAACGATGATGCACATAAGTAAAAGAAAAAAATGAACATGATGTAGAAAAATTCTAGTTCAAAGAGAGGATGCAAGTGGGATGGACATGGAGTGGCATGGACACAGAGTTCAGCTTCAGCTCATTACCAGACACGCATGAATCTCTCCTGGGAGGAGTCTGATGATGGGTATGTATATCGATCAACACGGCGCGACACACAAAACAGCCCTCACTCACATTTTCCAGTCGTCACTGAGCTCCAGATAAAAGGGGGACAGTACCGAAATCGAGTACAACTGCATGCCGGACAACACCGACCAAAGGCGTCATCGTTTGCGAGCAGAAAGAAACGCTACCCCTATATCGCCATCTCCATCTCGATCTTCTTGTGCGGGTCGTAGCTGGCCAGCGTGAAGTCCGACGCCACGAAGGAATCCATGTCCTTCTTCGACGGGTTTATCTTCAGAACCTGCACGCGAGGACCATTAAAATTACTATAGATGAGTACCAAAAGCCCCACACAAAAGGGGGGAAAACATCACAGGAGCTGCTTTTTCATGTGCACGTCTTCTGACTTGGAATGAAATAGATTGTGGAAATCTGCTTACTGGGAACGGCTTGGGCAGCTTCTGTATCTGCTCCTCTAGAGCTCGGACATGCGTTCTGTAGACATGGGCGTCCCCTATGACATGGATGAAGTCTCCAGGGGAGAGACCTGGGCACAAATATGAAACAGACGAAACATGAATATGATACGTATGTAACCATCTTCAGCATTATCAAAAAAGGACAGGGTACAGTTCACATAATGGAATTGTTATTTTCCTAACTACTACAACCTGCCAAATGCAAGAAATAGGCGGAAAGAAACAAAAGGCAACAAACAGGAGGACATGCTGTGTTATTGCATCGATTAGACGCGTATCTCTAAATGCATTGCAAGAACATTCATAATACTGAAGCAACCATATCCAGAGTAATGTAATCAGGTAGATAAGAATTAAGAGCGTACCACAAACTTGAGCAATCATGCACGTCAGAAGAGAATATGATGCGATGTTGAATGGAACACCAAGTCCCATATCTGCAGATCGTTGATACATCTGGCACGACAGCTCCCCATTCTCAACATAAAACTGCAAGCCACAATTTATAATAAGCAACATGACTGTTATCTCTAAAATCATCAAAAGAAACATCCAGACTCTAGAAGACCTATCGGTTGCATACAAGAATCAGAAGCAATAGCCTTAACATTTGAAGTTCTTAATGGTCACTCATGCCAAATAAACTAGACTCTGATTTTTACCAAAGCGTAACCAAAATACACTAACTTGTGCAAACATGTGGCAGGGAGGAAGGGCCATCTTTTTTAGATCTGAAGGATTCCATGCAGACATGATGATTCGCCGATCGTCAGGATTATTCTTGATCTTGTCAATCACATCCATTAGCTGATCAAAACCTTTTCCGGTATAGTCAACATGCATGTCAGTGTACCTGTATGTATGTATCATCATTGCTTACAACCGAGGGATATTAGTAGTAAGTGGGATAGGAGGGAGGGGAGCGATGTGAACTTACTCGGCACCAAAGTGTCGCCATTGAAATCCATAAACCGGGCCTAGATCACCTTCCTCCCTATTTGCCAAGCCGACACTACAAAATATTGCCAGGTAAATCAGACCTCAGGAACTGTAGTGTCCATTGTTTTTAAGTAGCTTATATCCAAGAGATGTACCTGTCAAGATATTCTCTAGACGCATTGCCATCCCATATATGAATACCCTTTTCCTGCAAAACCTACATATAGAAATTATCATACCAAAATCAGAAGTCTGAAGCAGAGAAAGTTCACG